>CAJQUW010014905.1:0-153116 GCA_907163375.1 Prostheceraeus crozeri
GTCTTTATCCTGAATGAAATCACGTAAAATGTATTCTTTTTCTCGCCAACAAAATAGTAAAATCAAATCACTTTGAATGTAAAGTTGTTTGTTCATGTTATCAATTTTCATTGGTGTTTCTTTACCAATCGTATGCCAGCAGCAAACACTGTTTGTAGCATTGAAAAGCCAGAGTTTTTTTTTTCAAAATTTTTATCTAAATAGACAATGAATGTCATCACCATTTTCAGAACAAACGCGTTGATTTTTCAATTGTAAAACGAGATGTGGTGTGTCTTTACATCAATTTACTTTTCATCACATGCTTCAACTTCTGTTTATATAAGGATTACTACATGAATGAAGCTTCAACTGTAAGATTAGACGCGGCCATTATATTGATAGCAACTTTAGATTCGTCATAAGACTGGGTAATAAAAAAAATTTTTCTTGATGCGATCGCATAATGTCCACCCACCATTCATCTTAACTGAATCAGCTTTAGTGTGATATCCAAGAGAACCATACACCACAACCCGCTTCCACTAATAAGAAAAATAGCAAGAAATACGAGAAAGACATGTAAGAAATAAAATAGCAAAGTAGAGCCTAAAGAAAAGCAAAAAATTCTAAGCAGCGCCAAGAATAGATCATAATATAAAAGCTCAATACTAGGATACCAAGAACAACGAACGCAACACTGCACACGGACCCGATGTAACCTTCCTTCCCTACCAACTACGACGGCCAACCACCCCCCGAAACAGCCTTTGCACCAACTCTCCGTCACCCTCTACTCGTCGAACCCCCCGCCCATCCTATCCCCCCAACATCACGCTCTCACACCCTCGATTCACACCCCCACATCCCGCCACGAACCTTCACACTCCCACTCTTCCCCATTCACTCCGTCACACACTCCTCCTCAACTCTCAACCACTTACCCCTCCTACTCTCCCCACCCGCCAAACTCGCCCCACACCCCACCCCCGTCCCAAGTCCCATCTAACCACCAACCTCTACCCAATCCCACCACACTAACACGACCACCCGACCTCCCCGTCCCTCCCCTCAGACCTTCACCCGCTACACATCACTCCCTCCCAACTCACTACCCCCTCCCCCCACGCCCCAACCCTAACTCGTGCAGTTCTCTCACGCCCCACACCCCTACCACCTGCCTCTCCACCCACTACTACCCTCCTCCTCCTCCTCCCCCCTTCCACCCCACCTACATCTACTCCCAACCCCCACTACGCAACTCCCAGTCCCACCACTCTCTCCAGCCGAAACCTCTCGTGCCCCTCTCCTCCAACTAACCTATCACTAACACAGGCACCATGCCCTGCGATACCACCCCTACCAACGTCCTATGCCCTACTGCCCAACTCGCAACTCCGTCACTCTGCGGACACCTCCCCTACCCACATTCCACTATTCACGTAGCCACGTAGCCCCTAGCATACTCACCCGGACCCACCTCTCCGTCGCTCTTCGCCACACAACCCATCTTTCCGCAGCCTCACGATACACCCTACTCCCCTCTGTACCCTCCCCAACCGATGCAACCCACACAGCGTCGAACTACTACCGAGTCCCGACTCACACGCGCACCCCTCCTCTTCCATCGCATTACACCTCCCATCCCACTACACCCATCCTTCACCCCTTCCCCGACCCCCCTCCCGCCACGCCCTCCACTACACTGCTACCCAGTCCCGTTCGTCTCCCCGACCCAACGTATACCTCACCAGCGTCACCGATATCCACTAAGCCAGCTCTCACCGTAAACGTCGCCCGCCCGTTACACCCTTGCTCGCCCCATCCCGCCCCATCACGCACCTCCACCCACCGACTCAGCCCAACCACGCCCTGACCCCCTCTCTGCCCCCCTGCGCTACAGCCCACTCCGGCAACCGCGGTGTCCCCCGCCCACCACTCGCACACGCCGATCACACTGGATCTCTCCTCGTACTATTACCGCTACCATCGAATCTGACCACATCTACCCAATCTCCACAACCTCTTACCTCCCACACGGCGTCTACTTCGTCACCGCCACACTCCACGCACCCTACGACTACTCACACGCCCTTCTGGCCCACACTCCCCAACTTACTACTGCCCCCTCCACCACTCAGCCACACGCTCTCCTCCATCACCCTCCTCGCGTCCGTACACCCACCTCGGCGTGTGGACTCACGAACCACTCGACGGCACCGAACCCATATTCAATCACCCAATCCGCCACTTTCTCCTTCCCTCTATACACACCACCTCCTCCCCTACATCACCGCATAACCCACTCCCCATTTTCCGCCGTATACACCCAACCTCTAACGTTGAGCACCCACTTATGCCTCAGCCAGCGAGCTCCCCAACCTCCACCACGCCGAACAATCTCACTCTCACGACACGCTAATGATCCTTGCCCATTAAAAATAACCAACCCGTCCTCTCACACCTCTCCTCTAACTTAGTCCCATCCTTCCACCCAACCGCATCTCCCCTTCCACCTGCCACACCATGCTCCCTCACCTCCGCCCTAATCGACGCACTTTCTTCCACCACTCGTAGCCCATCCGCCCGTTTCGTTACCCTCCCCACCACTGAAACCGCAACCCAACTACGCCGACGAACACGATCCGCAGGACTACGTCCATACTCGCCCCCTCCCTTCTCCAACGCGGGCACTCAACTGCACCACCCACACATCTACTCTATCACTCCTATACGCCGAACCGCCGTACTGGGGTGGGTGGGGGTTAAGGGCACTTACCACACGGCTTCACCTTATTTCACTCCACTTCAACCCTACCCACCGCTCCGGACTCCTCTCGACTCGTCACCAGAGCTCCTAAGGCTTCCAACACCGTACTCCCATCTACCCTCTGCCGACGCGGACCGTCGCCGAACCCTCCACACTTCCGTCAGCCCACTCTCCGGCACTCCCCCCCATCCCCCGCCCATCGACCCTTCCCCCCATCCTGCTATTGCGTCCTCACTTACAGGCTAACGCTTCTTCCAACCTGCGGCACCCCGATAGTCACTCCCTGCGCTAAAGCGGCCACATATTCGAGCTCCCGCGCGCCCTCCCCCTCCCCACTCCCTAACTGACGGAGTACTTCACCACTCGACCAACTTCTCGTCTATAACCGCACATTCTCCCCGACAATCCACTGCCACTTCCGCATCCCGCAACTTACTCTCCCGTCTAATGTCTATCCCAAAATGCCGCCAAGGAAGGCGATAACTAAACAGATCAGATTTGTCAACACAATCAGATAACCAACTTATTTAATGTTCCGCCAAAATTATCTCTCCATACTTACTTACCCACATCTCATTCATCGTATTACTAACTCAAAAAGTGATAAAGGTTGAACACCACGCATTTTTTTTTCAAAAAGATGCGATCTTCGCATTCAACCACTCTTCAACAAATATTTTTAAAAAATCTATAAATAGATATTTGTTGATTGGATTTTGAATAAACTTTTTTAAAACATTTGCAGTAGCAATTGACGTTAGATGTAGTCCCAATGCACAACAACCCACGATTGGATTAGATCTTCACTATCCAACCTCAGCGTAAGATCCTTTAGTAAAAGAATGAAAGCGGGAGGAACTAGTCCCCTCCCACTCCAATGAAAGATATAAACTCATAAGCTTTCCCTTGAATTTTATTCTTCAAAATGGAAGTATTACCACTGTTGAATGCCTTAAATCATTCTCCATTCCAAATGGCTCATAAAGAATCTGATTTTACTGAATCCATTCATAGTATCCAATTTTCCATCTGATGTTAAATTGTATGGGAACTGGAATGCCTTATTCATATCGGTTATTCCATCATGGTGCGAGGCGTCAATACATTGTCTTCCAAATCATTCCACATTCTGAATCTTCTATCAATAGCAATACTAAACGCAACTTCCATTCACACTTCAAAATGCAGTGGCCGATTTAATTCAACTCGATAGTCTGATGGTTTATTTTTGGGAAATTTATTCATAGAAGCATTACTGGGCAAGTAGATTAGAAACGAGTCCTTATTTTCACTTTCCATATTATTCACATTGGAAAAATATATTAGCATACTTTTGCATTAACTCTTCATTCCGAAATGGAGTGTAATACTTGTCACAAGCTTCTTTATGAAAAGGAATCAACGCCCCAGCATCCGTCATAAATGCAATATCAATTTGTGGGATGTAGTTATGTTTCAACTTTGTATAATGCACTTTCTTGAAAGTATGCCTCAGAATAAAAATCTGCAGCTTTTTGGCTGGTATGGTATCATTGCTAGCAAATGGAGCTTCAACATCTACCCACACGTACAACTTCACACCAATATGGAATAGATATGAAAATAGTTAATACGACGCGATAGCGACATGGTCTGCGCTACTTTGGTTACAGTAACCACTTTTAATTTAAAGATATTTTGATCAAACCCAAAATGTCCATTAGAGTTTATTTTTATTCCATAATTAGTTCAATACCTTTTCCATTTAATAGTGGGAGACAAAGTACCTTCTTTTTCAGAAAATGAAATAAGTTGGTCATAAACACTTTCATATTAAATAATCACAACCAATAACAAAACCGAAGTAATCATGCGAGGCATCAACACTCTTGTTTTCATGTAAGATACCACCAAAAGGCCTACACACTTTCTGTATAAAGATACGGCCCCATACTGTAGTAATAAAAAAAATAAAAAAAGTACGCATCTGTACAAAAAAAAAAAAATAAACATAATTCTGTAATAAAAAAGGAAAAACAGAACTCGTAATCGAAATGTCGGTAAAAATACAAGAAAACAAAAAGCAAAAAAAAGAGCACACCGTACAAACAAACTGTACAGAACCGGTCAAAAACACAGAACACTCTGTAAGTAAAACGACAGGGAACCCGCTCGCCCATCCCGAACCCCTGTCAGACGCCCAAACCAACCGACTGTCTTCCCAACAAACACAACCCGCGCCCCACCCGCACGAACCTGCAGCCCCCGCCCCCTGCCCCCCCCCGATGACCCCCACACCGCCCCCCCGATCCTGCCAGTCACCCCTAACGCGCCAGTCCTCACCCCCTGCCCCACCCCGACCACGTCCCCATACCCCCCCCCCACCCCCCCTTTACCTACTACCCCGTACACGCCGTGTTCCCCCCGACCCCGCGGCCCCAACATACCCCTCCGACAACGCCCCCCCTTGCCACCCCGAGCCCTCGACCACCAGCGGACTCCGCCCCCCCCCTACGTACCATACCCGCCCCCACCGCCGCTCCCCGACTACCTTCAGCAAACCCACCCCCCGCGCCCTTGACCCCCTGTACTTCATACATACCCCCCCCCCCCCACCACCCCCCCCCACACAACTACGCGACCCATCGTCACGACAGACCCAACTGTCACCCACAGTCCCGCTGACCCCGGTGGCGACGCGCAGCAACAGACCCCCGCCTACACCGCCCACCCGAGCCGCCCCCCCCCGAACCCCTCCCCCACCCCCCCCCACCCACCGTACAACAGACCCGGTCCCCAAAGAAAGGCCCTATCCCATGGTATCCAGATAAGCATCACAGACTAATTCCCCCCACTGAACCCAGCAGAACGATGTCGTAAGAACTGATGAAAAACATTTGAACAAACTAATACTAGATCATCATCATTTAATTTGCTTATTGCAATATGATTAGATGATTTAATATAAGTCAATGTTGCCACTTGTTTACCATCAACTCGAAGGAGATAATTAAATTTCTTCAATAATGTTTCAGGAGTCATGTTTGTCTTTCTTGGCTTAATCACAATCTTCTTCACCAACGTCTTCTCATTTCTTGGAATAAGATCTACATAATAAGCTTCCTCTCGATATATTAACTGTTTATGACCACTTATGTGTAATTAACGTTAAAATTATCATAGCTTGTTAAGGCGCTAGCGAGGTAGCCTAAATCATTTCTTAAACTTGGACTTAAACCAACAATCCAATCTTTCTCAACTACATGATGTACATAATTATAATCATCATTGTGCGGAGTAAATTGGACAATATGTTTACACGCTTTATTCAAGAAATCATATATATAAACTTTTTACATGATAAGAGATCTTTCTTTGGCCACTGTGGAATGTATACTCGGCACCCCTTTTCACATTGATAAGCAGCTGTACGCCTCATATTAATAGTCATCACCTCATGATCAAAAGTATAGACACAGTTGCTATAAACAAGTTGAGTGACACCCACTTCCCAAATCCCATTTAGCTGTTGTGCATGATCAATGGGAGTAGAAAAGAGTGCGGCTCGATTGCTAGTAAATCTCTTTGTAGCCGCATTGCTAAGCAAAATATGATAAAACGACATTTTTATATTGCTAATCTGCAACTTTGCATAACATCATGAAGACTTGGATTTTGGACTCTCTACAATATATCAGAGTTGATCGTGATGGAAACGTACATTTCAAAAATTCTCATGGTCATACATCAAGATGAATTACATTAACATGGCGACAATTTGTCAACCTCAATGATATCATGAGGGATTTGGAATATTTTGAAACATTAAGATTCATCTCCTTGGGTGATCAAGTTTGGCTTCAACATTACAGAAATGAAATTCAAATCTACCATTCTCATTCCGCAAACTGTTTCTCATTTCGCAAATACAATTGGGAGAAGTATAGAAGATACATACATCGCTCCATCATGACATTTATTCGTCGTGAGTTCATCGCCCTACTATGCAAATCTTAATCAGACATGACTACCACACATCATGAGTTGGAAATTAGATTCCCTACAACGTATTGAAACGGATCATGATCGAAACGTCTATTTCAAAGATTCAACTGGAAATGTGAGAAGAGAGTTTGCTTTATCTTATCGTCATTTTCAATCTCTACATCATATCATGAAGGACTTGAAATACTTCTATATGAAAAGACATTCACGTATTGGAAATCGCATCTGGCTGCGCGTCAACAATCGGCGAATTCAACTCTATCATTCCCAACTTCATACTAACTTCACATTTCATCAAGGTAGTTGGGAAAAAGTATAAAAGGAAGGTACATCGCTCAATTTACTCATTCTTTCATCATGAAGCGCCATCGCTACACCATCGTCAACATTCTCCGTCGCTTCAGACTCTACACCAAAATCGATCTCACAACATTACACCAAACAGCTTCCAAACAGCAAGTATTACCCGGGTCCGTCCTCAAATGTTAGTGGTGAAGATGAACAATTCACGGAATCTTCAACTCTTCCCAAATGGGACTGTACAGATTCTCGGCGCCCTTTCTCATTCATCGGCGCAGTCAATGCGCTTAGAGCTACAAAGACTACTACGTCGGATATGGAAGAGGGAGAGGTGTGTGATGTCGAATCTGACTGTGGACAATATGGTGATCTCTACTCAATTGAGTGACAGTCTATCATTTTTGAAGATTCGTACCAGCAGTTACAGTTTGTGTTATGAACCCGAACTTTTTCCTGCAGCTCTCATTAGTTGTTGGTTGCCTGTGCATGTGGCAATCTTTCATAATAGTAAAGTGATCATTACTGGACTAAAATCTCATGTACAAGCAAATATGATCCTAGACTATCTCATTGAGTATGTACGTACCCAGCGGATTGTAAAATAAAAAACAATTTTTCCAACATGATGTTTTTATTTCAAATCATGATAGAACTTACAAATCATTTTTTCATTAGAGGATGGATTACATGAAAAGTTTTGAATAATAGATGCAAATCGAGATACATGTAAACGTTTTAAGATGAAGTACAGTACAAAAGCACCACACGTTGATGAAAGTGGATGTTGTAGTATGCGTTCATTTCGCTGATATTGACGCGTATGTTTTCTCAACCACTGCTGTGTTGGTATATTTGGAGGTTGAGCAAGAGAGTCAAATAGTTCACCACGTCGGTCTTCTCCAATAAAGATCGCTTTCCAATGCTCACCGCCTAAATTCTGTGAATGAGTGTTTAGCACAATAAAGATGGGATAGTGATTTACTGCAGGTGGTAAGGTATCGAGTGAATAGACATTATCGAAAGCTTTCAACGTCGCTTCGTCTGCATTACGCTGCACTTTAGTCTTAATATCGTCAGCAGTCAACCAACTCATTAACGATTATACTGAAGAATCACGTCACGATACTTTGTAATTTCAATATTTTGAATCGAAGACTGCATAAATTAATACATTGATCGTCTCAGGTAGTGTTCTTTTGAACGTCAAATCCAAACGAATATTATGAGGCACGTTCGCTTGACGATAGGGTGCACTAATATCGCTGTCAGCAGTCAAATCAAATGCATAAATAGTATATCCACTCTTAAACTCTTTCATAGTCAGTCCGTTGGTGTCATCCGTATTGTAAAAGCCAAAGACATCCATAAAATCAACATAACTGCGCATAAATTGATCCGAAGCAAAATCTGGTTTGTAGGGTGGACCATGATGACTCACACCATTTACACGTAAAGCAATTTCACTTAACTGATTGTGTTTAAAATTGAAAGGATTCTTCTTTATATTACCATTAAATGCATCATTTTCAACCATTGCCACCATGAGGAGCTTCGGTGCTTCCGATGGAAAGAGGCCATCTTTCATGAAACTCTTTTGATCTTTCGGAATTGTAAAGGTGAGAAGCTTTGTATGCTGAACGGGGTAAATGGCATTTTTGGCGGTTAAGGCCTTCAGCATGCCCTCTAATGACACTTGGATTCGGTACTACTCGACGAATGTAAAGTGCAATATCTTCCACATGAATTCTAAAATTGTCAACTTTAGCAAATGCATTCAGCGCAAATTCAGGCTTATTCAATGTCAGCTTGAGTCGCATGCTGGTATTACACAGTAAAAACTTTGACTGTCTAAAGAAGTCTAAATTCAGCGGACCATATAGCTGACATACTCTACTATCTTTAATCATAGCAGATCGCTTTACAAAGCCACTGTTTGTTTCAACATCAAATTTTCCTGCTTCATCTCTGTACCATCCCATGGCTTCCATATGACTTTTTTGTGCTGCTGGATGAAACTGTGATACATGATTGAAATATGATTTATAGGGATAATCGCTTTGACCACCTTCCACCTGCTGCTCTCCAATCGTTAGAGAAACATCACGAAGTAATGTAGTCAATGGTAAATTGTTCAGTCCAACTTTATGTGCATCGTCAATAGCAGTTCCATCTGCTTGCTGAATTCTAAACCTCAAATCAAGCATCGCATAACTCAAATCTATGTAGTCATCACTACCACCAGGAATAACAAATTCAATGGGGCCAGCATTCTCAGCTGTTCGAGGATGATAATCTACAATACTTGAACTAAGAATATCTGTCTGTATGGCTTGTTGATCGAACAAACAAAAACCGGAAGTTTTACACTCCATGATTAGAAGTTATAGCAGCGTCGTCGTTTAGCGCCTGATGAATGATTAGAGCCTCTGCGACGTTTGCGTGAATGCCTTTTGACTGAAGATCGCACCTTACCAGCTCCGCGATGTTTCCTCCTTCCTTTATTCATTCGTTTAGGTGATTTCTTTCCTTGAGTAACACCAGCAATGGTCTGCTTCAATGTTTTTAAACCGCGTTCCTTCCCACGATTCAACAAACTGCTCTTAAAACTTCTACCTCTGGAAAGATCACTAGCAACATCACCAGCAAAGCCAACGGCATTACTTAAAACATTTCGTTTTAAAGATCTACCGACATTGGATATGAGAGGTGCTACAACAGATTTCAGTGCACCAAGTATGCTACCTCCACGTTGGCGGCGAGCACCGATGTAAATTTGTCCTCCGCCACTTACATAGGAGGGTCGTGAATAAAATGAGGCAGTTGGATTCATAGCTCAAACCCTAAACATTGTTAGTTACAACTTTGCATGAATCACTGTCGATCACTTAGATGAAAGATGTCGGCACGACGCATCCAAGAGTTCATACTTGAAGGATAACCAGTCCATTTAACAAGACACCATTCTTCACCTTGCCGTTTTTTTACATCGAATGATTTTCTCTACCAAATATGTTTCACTTTCAGTGACTACCTCAATCTCATCGCGGTAAAAGCTACCCTCAATTTCTTCATTATCGTAATCTTTCAACTTGTAGGTGGTCGGAGAGTCTTTTTGATTAATCCTTGATACTGTAAATACCTCCTCTGTCCAATTCGGTAGGTACACTTTAGCAAAAACACTTTTCACTTTTGAGATACGAACTTTATCGCCAATTTTCACATCACTTTTCACATGAGTGCGTTTACGTTGGAATGATTCGCGCACTTTATCTACATTGTCAGCATTTACATCTACTGGTCTGAGTCCAATAGAACGATGGATAGAGTGATTGTAGGCATGGAGTGTATCTTGTAGAACCTTTGTCCAATTTTGTGTCAAGTTGGCAGTAAAATGTCGCCACAAGCGATTTTTTAATGTGCGATTAAAACGTTCAACGAGTGCAGCTTTATAAGCGCTCTTTACACTAAACAACTCAATGTCATGCCTCTCAAATAATCTTGTCACATGCTGATTTTCAAACTCTTTTCCTTGATCACTCTGAATTCTTTTTGGAATGCGACCTTCTCGAAAAATTGTTTGGAATGCTTTTGCTACTCCTTTCCCTTCTTTAGTTTTTAAAGGTTGAGCCCACGCATAACGCGAGAAAATATCAATGACGGTTAAAATAAAATTATTGCCCGAGTTATGTTTTGAAATGGAGGCAACATCGCACAAATCTGCTTGCCACTGTTCATCGATGTCATGAACAATATAATGGCGGGTGCGGTACTTCTTTTTCGCTTGTTTGTGGAGTGTATAGGTAGCCTGACCCTTTAACCATCGTTTCACTTGTGATTGTGGAAGACCACTCGCTTTTGATAATTTCTTGATAGATGCAAATCCTGCCGGATGTTTTACATCATAATAGATTGACTTCAAACGTTCAGTCGATGACGACTGACTCTTTTTCCTCCTTCTCATCTTTTTGTTTTCTTGCCTTTCTACATTTACAACAACTGCAGCATTTAGCTTTAGCGGTTTTGCGATCGTGTTCACATTGCTTAGGGGTTTCATTATGAGAGCTGGCGCAGCAAGTGCAAGTGACAACGACATTCACCTCTGGCGGCTCATTACATGGCAAGCAACACATCTGCTTCATATTAATAGTCTGAGAACATGTATTTCCTGGGAGGAGCTGTTTTACGTTTTCCTTTTACCAGTTTTAGTGGCGATGTAGATCTACGTCGAGTTCTTCCTCTTGTTTGCTTAGTGAGTGTGGGAGGGGATGTAGCAGGTGACGCCTTAAACCAATTTTTGGCATTTTCATCGTCTGAAGCATTGGAGTAGTAGCCACTGTTGAATCAAGTTCTTTCAATGTCTCATTATTTAAAGCAAATTTTGGCACATTATGCTTTTTCAATAGTTTAAGAAAGTATGACCAACCAGGTGGAACATAGCCCTGACGGCGCTTTCTACGTGTCGCATACTGAATCAAGTCTTCATAACGTGAAGCATCAATCACTTTATTTTCATCTGTAATGATTTCTCCTCTATCATTTACATTGAGATGGGGCTCAATACTGTTGAAAAGAGATATGGCATGTGCGCGAGATGCTAAAGGTGTAGCAGTCGATACAGAGTCACGCATCTTATTCTTCAAGTTTTTCAATTGCTCAACAGTTTCCGATTGTAATAATACAGCACGATGTGGATCTTTGATGTGAACATTTTGCTGATAATCTATTTCTTTCCTATACATTTGATTTGCAAGAGGTTGCTTTACTTGCTGCATGGCAGTCAATTGTACATATTCATCCTGAGGAATAACAATCATGCGAGAATAAGAACTCATAGTTTGTAGATAATCATGGGAGTTTTCAAAATATCACTTCGAAATCTAAATTCTTCCGGACACTCTTGCGTAAAGTCAATGAATAAGTAACCGTATGTTTTTTCAGTAGCTGCTTGAAAAATTTCAATTAAGGCTTTTGATCCTCTGGGTGCAACTTGTCGCGCTAAAATTTCAAATTGACTTTTATCTCGCGGATTCTTGAAAATAGCATAATAGTGTGTATTCAGGTTTCGTGTACGAGCTTCTTTTCCATCAGAAACAAATTTTGTGTAATATAGATGATAAAACACCTTTTATGGTGTGCTGCGCGAGTGAACATATCTGTAACATCTTTTGAATTCTTACTTTCTTTTAATAAATCATCCAATACAACAACATCATTAGACTGAAGTTTATCCACTGGAATAATTCCTTCATGTCGAATAAAGTTGCGACTTTGCAATTCCTGAAACAGCGACGGTTGATAAATACCATAACACCAAATCACTCGATTGATAGGTTCCTTAAACAACTCCCTTCTTTTATCCAATAAATTCAGCGTGAAAACAGTTTTTACCTGCATGAGATGGACCTGATACAGTCAGAACTTTATCACATTGAAGTCTGAAATCCATTTTATTACTTTGAGACTCAACATTTGCATAATTAACGCTTAGAGCCAAAGATATTTCCCAATAGGTTGCCCACGGCAGGAGCTATCATTGGAAGTATTGCTGAAAGGAAACCGCCCTTTTGTGTTAGAGTTTTCCTCTTTCTTTGAAGGGCGACTTTAGGATTGGAGATGAAACGCAATTTCGTAGCATATCGCTTAAGTAACTTTCGTTGTTTTGGCGCTAATTTCTTCGTCCTCAACTTCCTCACATGAGAAATAATTTCACAAATGAATTTATCGTTAGCATGTCGTATAGCATTGTATCGCTGATTTGCTTTCATTCGTCGGAGAGCTTGAATGGCTGAAGAAAACTTTTGACTTTTACGTTTCGTCATTTTACGTTTCGCCATTTTCCGTGTTAGTCTTTGCTAAAACCTATCTTTACCACATTTGCATAGGTACTAACTATTGCGACATAAGTGACACTCGAAATGAGCAATGTCACAGTGGTTACATTGGCAAAGTTGAATGCAATTACGTATGAAACAGCGTTGACAAAAAGCATGCTTACATCTCTTGAAGATGCGCTTTTCATTTCCATCCTTTCGCTTACATACATCGCAACACATAGTTTCACCGTTACTGATGTCTATAGCAAGTCTTTTTGAAGATATGAATTTGCTAGCCTTTTCTAAATAATAGACGCATGTACAGAAGGAATATACTTCGAGAGTGAGCAGACATAGCTCGAAAACCAGTTGTGCTACAATCAAGTACCACTGCATTTTCAATTTTTCTTTATGGAAAGTTGAATGTGAATATCTGAAATCGCTTCAATCACTAGACTGCTACCATGATGGTTAAATGCGTTAAGACGTTCAGCAATTTTTATCATATGTCTTTTAAAAAATTCTTCGGGGTGATCTACCACTTCCATTGAATAAGAAGCAAAATGGAAAGAGCGACTTTCCACCTCTTCCTTTCCAAAATGACTAAACTTAATTTTCGCAACTAATCGCGCCATGATAATGCTATCAGAGAATGTATTCATTAACTCTAGAAATAGAGTGCTAGCATCATCAACCACTGCTTCGATGTCGGTCTCATCTTTATGAAAATTTATCACATAATCTTGAACAGCTCCTTTTAAACTTTGCCTATGAAAACGTAATGTTCCGCAGTCGTTTGAGAAAGACATGATCGCCCTTTAACTAACCCATCCATTGCATGAAAACAACAACTCTTCTCATAGTAACATTTATTGAATAACGGTAACAAGCATGCATTATAAATCAATGGTTTGAAAGAGATAAAATAGATACAGCTGATAACTATCATACAGCGAGCAATGATAACCATACAGGACTTTGGCAGTGTTGAGGTAAGGAGGAAAGAAGCATTGGTTATGAACGTAGCTACTACAACGAACAGACAAAATAGGAACACACAAATCCTTAAAACGTTTCGTGACTTCATGATAATGTTGATTCACTCTACTATCCCAAGGCGGGAGCAAAATATCATCAATGATTAGATTGGGAAATACTTTCCTCTCCTTACCAGGATTATTACAAAAGATGCGTATAACATTGAAAGCAGCTAACCATCGTTTAAAGTCAATAAGAAGAGCACTCTCACAAGAAAAGCCATAGTCTTGCAAATATTTCAGATTAAGTCCATGAATGTGTTTTCTCGCCCATTGATCAACATTGGGATCACAGTTGGCATGTTGATGATAGACACTAACAATCTGATATGTCCAATTGTTCATAGCAATAGCACTGAGCTCCTGTACAGGTTCACCCTCACAATCCATAAAAATGATGATAGAAGCCTAAAACGGAAATTTACACATCTAAGGAAACGTTCTATAACATATTACAAATGAAGAATTACATCGATGCTTTTCACGACAAAATACACAAATGATATGATGGCAACGAAGAAGTAAAATGTATCTAATAAGACCACGTCTACGACACTCAAAGCACATAAGCGAATTGTCATAGGTAGAGTTAGGAAAGGACTAGTAATTCTCCTTCTTTGATTTGCGTTTTGATGTAGCATTCTTCTCCGACTTGCGCTTCGTACCACTGCTGTTAAGGATTTGATCAATTATGTCGTCCACGTTGGGTGGTTTCGGAATATATAGGATGGATTCCATATGCATGGAGAGAGAGGCTATTTTATTATCCTTGTGTCGACCATAATATAGCCCATTCACTTTGAAAAGGATATCCCAAGTACCTTCTCCGAGCTCATCACATCTGATGGGTATTGAATGATCTCCATCCTTCTTATAGTAAGTACACCAATGTGATACCGGTAGGCAAATGTGATTACCATCCCAAATCTTTCTATAGGGAGTATCCTTGTCATCTCTCGCCTTCCACTCTTGAGCAAGAGGAGTAGGAATGTCCATATTTAATGTCACGTACTCCTCAATAATATCAAGTTGGTGGCGAATGTACGGACTCACGGGGATCAGTATGTAGTCCCCATACTGATTGTGCATTATCTTGACATCCGTGGAAGGGAGCATTCCCGTTTGGAGTACTACGCTATGATCATCATAACGCAAGGCTTGTTTAAATTTACGCTGTAGCGGTGTAGGATTATGTACCTTGGATGTTTCTTCCACTGGCCTCAGTTGTAGATGATCTGACCGTAGCGAACCTTGTAACGTTTGACCGCCATTTTGTCCTACTAGTGCAGCAGATGGAGTAGATGCCTGAAAATGAAAAAAGATTGTATTAAGTTTACGTTCAAGGGAGGAGAGGGAGGGAAGTAGCGACTTACCATTTTAGTTGGGTAATAGAACAGGGAACTAGAGAGAGAGAAAATGTGCGTCCGTCACTCGTGTGATTCAACGATGGAATGATTCTCACTGTGGAAGGCTCGCTATTTATAAAGAAATGCTTGATTCTCATTGGATGATGATCCTCATTGGACAATAACATCAAGCTGATTCCAAATCTGGCCTCCGTTTTCCAATCCGATGCTTCGTTTTGAAGCTAGAGCCCAAAACGTCCCAAATTCTAACTCTGTCGTTTTTCACCAATGTCCCAAAATCTTAAATGGCGTCTCACATCTAAACGAAGACAGATAGGAACAAGCCGATTCTTTCACTGAATTTGTCTCACTCTTAGCTTTCAAACGAGCTATCGCACGACAAAATCCGTCCACTGGAAGCCAAAATCGAAGCAAGCTGTCCAGAGGGGGGGGGACGTCAGCGAAATTTCAGAATTTGATGAAAAATGTTTTGGTGACGGTCCCAGGTCGAAATTCCACACTTTGGAAAATTTTCAAAATTTTACCCATACAAAGTCACTCTGACACTTAGGATTTTTTCAGGTAAGCGAGCTCCGACCTAAAATCTTGTAACCGCTCTAACTTTTGAACGAAGACAGATAGGAACAAGCCGATTCTTTCACTGAATTTGTCTCACTCTTAGCTTTCAAACGAGCTATCGCACGACAAAATCCGTCCACTGGAAGCCAAAATCGAAGCAAGCTGTCCAGAGGGGGGGGACGTCAGCGAAATTTCAGAATTTGATGAAAAATGTTTTGGTGACGGTCCCAGGTCGAAATTCCACACTTTGGAAAATTTTCAAAATTTTACCCATACAAAGTCACTCTGACACTTAGGATTTTTTCAGGTAAGCGAGCTCCGACCTAAAATCTTGTAACCGCTCTAACTTTTGAACGAAGACAGATAGGAACAAGCCGGTTCTTTCACTGAATTTGTCTCACTCTTAGCTTTCAAACGAGCTATCGCACGACAAAATCCGTCCACTAGAAGCCAAAATCGAAGCGAGCTGTCCAGAGGGGGGGGGACGTCAGCCGAAAATTTTTTCTCTCCGATTTCGCTGGAAACATCCTTCCTAACCCAAAATTTCACGTAGATTCCGAATCTGGCCTCCGTTTTCTCATCCGATGCTTCGTTTGGGCGCTACACACCAAAACGTCCCAAATTCTAACTCTGTCGTTTTTTCGAAAAATGTTGAAAATTTTTTCTCTCCGATTGACCTGAAACTCACCATACATATAAAGAATTTCACGCTGATTCCAAATCTGAAATCCGTTTTCCAATCCGATGCTTCGTTTTGAAGCTACAGCCCAAAACGTCCCAAATTCTAACTCTGTCGTTTTTCACCAATGTCCCAAAATCTTAAATGGCGTC
Source organism: Prostheceraeus crozeri (assembly GCA_907163375.1). NCBI lineage: Eukaryota > Metazoa > Platyhelminthes > Polycladida > Euryleptidae > Prostheceraeus > Prostheceraeus crozeri. The sequence goes on from CAJQUW010014905.1 coordinate 16,640, forward strand.
TCACATCTAAACGAAGACAGATAGGAACAAGCCGATTCTTTCACTGAATTTGTCTCACTCTTAGCTTTCAAACGAGCTATCGCACGACAAAATCCGTCCACTAGAAGCCAAAATCGAAGCGAGCTGTCCAGAGGGGGGGGGGACGTCAGCCGAAAATTTTTTCTCTCCGATTTCGCTGGAAACATCCTTCCTAACCCAAAATTTCACGTAGATTCCGAATCTGGCCTCCGTTTTCTCATCCGATGCTTCGTTTGGGCGCTACACACCAAAACATCCCAAATGCTAACTCTGTTAAAATTTTGAAGAAAAATTTTTTTCTCACCGATTGACTTGAAACTCACCCTACCGATGCAGAATTTCACGCTGAACACGAATCCGACCTCCGTTTTCTCATCCAACCACTCCTTCCACTCGAAACAACCCATTTTACAACCCAACATTCAGCAGATTGCACCAAAAACATCACACACTATAGCCTCAACACTAATCCTGGCGGTCGCCCAAGTCCACCACGACACTCTATCGTTCCAGAGGGGGGGGGACTCAGACACGAAGCACCACGGCGGCCGACCACGACACTCTGCCGAGCCAGAGGGGGGGACGCAGCGATGGCGGCCATCTTGCGCTATCTGGTGTTCGCCGTTTTCTTACTACTAACGTGAGTTCTGGTAATTTTTTCATTTTCAGATTGTTCATTGCCTCAAATTCGTAAGTTTTGAGTCCTGTTGCGCAACTAGCCACTGGATTTAAAATTACGTTGTTTGAGGTTGGGTCGGCATATCTTTCAAATATATTTGTTAATTGATGTATTCATTTCAGTCGTTTTGTACCGATGGTCAGTGGATTCCTGTGTCATGCTGATTGCAATATTAACAGTATGATCTGGGAGTTAGTTGATTATTGGAGTGTACGGCATGTATAGCAGGAAAAAAATTCAAGTGAGTGAAATTTGTGGTCATTTGTAGTATTATTCGGTTTGATTCCGGTTTAGTATCATCCTGAGTACAGCAGTTATGTATAATGTCGAAATCTTATCCGTGTGATTTACACAAAAACCCGTTAAGGTCAAACTGTTAATCCTTCATTAATCGTGATGAAATCCTTCACATTTGTTTAGTCTGCTGCGATGTTCTTCTATCCGTTGCTGGATCGCGAGGATTTTTGTATAGGGACAAAAGGCGGAGTTCTGTCTGATGTCCGCTTACTCGGTGGGAACTGTCATTGGCTTTATTGGAAAGATTCCTTAAAATGGTTTGTTAAAACATTTGTTTAAATGTTTGTCATTGGTTTGTTAAAAGTCTCCTTATTTGAACGCATCTTTCTACGTCCTTTGACATGGCAAAGTTTTCTATAGCTAATGCGTCTTGCAGTGTCTTCGTTTCCAAAAAGGAAATGCTGTTTAATTTTTCGTGAGTTTGTAGGCTTGTTAAACTAGATATGTGATTACTGTTTATGACTGGATTGTAAACGGCAGATGCTTGATCGTATGCATTATCTCATGCCCGTTATCTTATCAGTTATAAAAGGTACATTTAGCTTAATCCTAGTAAATGGGGGGGGGAGATGGGATACTACGTGGAGTCTGATGGTATACCCGTGCATTTATCAGCAACTGCTACTGATAAAGACAGATTATCATGAAAGAGGCGTCAATATTTGAAGCTGTCAAATCTGTAAAGAGGAAACATGAGGCATTAGACGAGTGAAGAATCTTATTGCATGAAAGGTATAAAAATTGAGTATGACAGGAAGCCATTAAAAAAGGCGATTTGATCGGAGTTAGGCAAGCAAATGAATTGTTGGACAATACTCAAAGTAAAGTTCGGCACACAGAAGCATTCGAGTTATGAGTGAATAAAGAAAGCGTGTCACACATTGTTAAAAGTGGCCAAAAGGCTGAAGACTTCCAAAGAACTTGATATTTTATTGTATCACCCTGCCACCCATGCTTCACCTAGATTTCTCGCATGCTCAACTTTAGTATAACATGAGTTGTCATCTTATTTTCGTTGTAGATGATGACATGACGGACAGTGATCGAGAGAATTAATTTTCTGACTACTACAGTTAAATTTGACATATGCGCGCATAAGTGTATAATCTTTGGTATTAATGGGTTATCTCCCCCCCCCAAGGTTTTCAAATTTGTCTAGCATCTGCAAAAATGTATCAATCGCCACCAAACTTCAGGTACACGTAATTAAGCATATTTTCTACCCACATATAAAATTTCACGCAGATCAGACAAGTACTTTTTGCATTAGAGACGATGACGTGAAGTGTAGCGATGTCAGCTGCTTGATTTGACTTCGTCTGTTCGACGCATTATTGCTACTCGTGTGTGCATTGTTCTCTCCACCTCTTTGTCTCATCCACTGTTATTTGAAATCTTCCCACGACCACTACCTTGCCACACCTTTATTAAGTTCAAAATGTTAGTGAAATGGATATGGTTTGGTCATCATCACTACAGGTGGTGTCGGGAAATGACTTTGTTAAGGGGAATTCCACGCATTTTACAACATGGGCTGAAACGAAAGCTATTATCGAGTAGAACAATGAGTGGCGATTCGTTTTTGCGCTAGCGATGTTGTTAGCGCTAAAAATAGCTTTAACTGGTGACGTGTGACGTCATTTCGCTGAACAGATGAACGCCTGCCGTCGAGTCGATTTACTTGCTGCTCTGCGTCAAACAACAGTTAGCTGATGCGTTATTCTTTATACGTTGGTGGAATCGGACGAAAATCATCAGAATCATAGGTGAGTAGACTGAATTGATTAATTTATTATTACCTACTTTACTGTAGATATTTTCAATTCCATAAGGTGCTCAGAATTGTGATTTAGTCCTTCAAAACCTATTATGATTCTTATATGATTCTAAATTCGGATTCACATTACCCGAAATTCGACGCTTGCGTCGAAAAATCTTATTGGCACTATTGACAAAATCATTGTCGAAAGTCTACGATGTTCAATGTGAATGTGAACCAGGCTTAACTTTTATTGTTGGCAATAGATGTAACACATAACGTAATAACATGAAATTAACCTAATATACTCGTATTCAAATTAGTATATTTTGATAAGCAGTGAAAATGACATTGACGATGGAACAGACAAGTTCATTGTCTCAGCAATTTCACACAATGTTTGATATGTATTACCGGACAGAATTGTTGCAGTTGGGAGGGCAATATTTCCTAAGTATATATTGATATTGGGTAATTTACTTTGGGATTCCCAGAGATTCTCGTGACCTTGGATGCAACTTGTCTTAACTTTCACCACGGAACCGATTATTTGGCGTTCGGTTACGCCGCTTTCTAATGGAGAACCACATTGGTTACACCATTTAAACAAATTCATCAAATTTGAATCGTAGACAAGATAACAGCTTTCATTAGCCAAAGTACAAGCCGTCACAACTAAGTCAGCGTCATATGAATCATCGTTTTCATCCGATGAGTAGGGGTCAAAATCATCATCAAAATCATCGTTCGCCTTGTCAGATCTATCAGAATCAAAAATTTCAGAGTTTGAAGGATTAGTGATAAGTTGATGACCAGTTGAAGAAGAGGAATCACATTCCCGAGAAAGACGGGTAGATCTTGGTTTTGGTTTGGGAGTTGGATGTCTTGAAATGGGTAGATGAAGAGTGGGAATCGCTGTTGATTTCAGTGGTCGTTTGCATTTAGGCCTGTCTTCTAGTTTCAAAAGATGATAATGAGTCTTTTCGAACGAATCTTCTGAAAAATGGTAACTGCAAATCACTGCATTAGATGTCGGATTGAAGTTTTTACGTCGGCACGCGGCTGTCCATTTCTTTCGGAGGCGCTTGTGTTTCGGAAAAGTAAACAGTCTTTTTCCTGAAGCCGTAGAGCAGCCGAATACAGCGCAATTTGGCATCGCCGCGTCAATATGATAAATGATCGTGAGGTTATTGTGGGCTCCTACACGCGACTCTCTGTTTGATTCGACATTGCATTGGTCGCATCTACGGCAGGCGTTCATCCGTTCAGCGAAGTGACGTCACACGTCATCAGTTAAAGCTATTTTTAGCGCTAACGACATCGCTAGCGCAAAAACGGATCGCCACTCATTGTTCTACTCGATAATAGCTTTCGTTTCAGCCCATGTTGTAAAATGCGTGGAATTCCCCTTTAACTTCAAGTGCTTTCTGCTCAGATGAGGTCAGAAGAAATCAGATCAAGCTGCAGCAACGCTTCACTTCAAGTTATCGCCCCTAATTCAGAACTTGTCCAATTTGGAAAAGTTTTGGTATGTCGATAGAAAATATCCTCACTCACGTGCACTTAAAGTTTTGTAACGATTAATTCATTTCTACGGATTTTACACAAATTTGAAAACGTGGGGGTAACCCATAAGTACCTAATCTTTTGTAATGAATATATATTCCTTCATACGTTCGTGTCTTTTTACCGATATCAAAATTACAGTAACTACAGATGAATCTACTTCGGACCATAAGCTGATTACAAAACGGAACCTCCTGGTATGAGCTCATGTTAGCGTCTAAGGGAAAATGCGACTTTATTGTTTTCCGATGAATATCGATATTTATCTGTAAGGCGAATTAGTACTTGTCGGTTATCTCCCCCCACGTTTTCAAATTTGTCTACAATCCGTATAAATGAATCAATCATCACAAAACTTCAGAGACACGTATTTGAGTATATTTTCTACCTACATGCAGAATTATATGCAAATCTGAAAAGTAATTTTTGAATTAGAGACGATGACGTGCGTGGAGTGTAGCGATGTCAGCAGCTTGATCTAACTTCGCCTGACCTCATCGTCTGAGTAGATAGCACTAGGTCAACAAAGTCATGTCGCGACAACGTTGCAGTAGAAGTGATGATGATCCGGACCACATCCTTTCCATTGGTGTGCTTAATTTAAGAAATGTGTGGTGGGGTTGTGGTCGTGGGAAGATTTCAAATAGTAATGGATGAGACGGAGACGGAAAGAGAACAATGCACACACGAGTAACAGTAATGCGTCGAACAGACAAAGTCAGATCAAGCTGCTGACATCGCTACACTTCACGTCATCGTCTCTAATTCAAAAAGTACTTGTCGAATCTGCACATTTTTTGTATGTGGGTAGAAAATATTCAAATACGTGTATCTGAAGTTTTGCGACAGTTTTACGGGTTTTAGACATTTGAAAACGTGGGGTGAATAACCCATAAGTAACGGCGAATTCATCAAATTCGCTTGATAATTGATATTATCAATGCTAAATGTATGGGCTGTTATTTTTCTCTGTTGCTTTTCTATTTACTGGAAAAATTTCTGTTCCGATGTTTTTTCTTATTCCGATGTTTCAATCATGGTTTCAATACTCGACTGCGCTAACCACTTTTGATGCAAACGCGGAATAATGATGTTCGATAATGACGATTTAAAGCGGAAAAGCACGGTCATGTGTACAGTGCTGCTAAGTAGCTAAACTGCATTTAATTTTGTTACGGGTGCACACAGCTCAAAATGGTTGGCGAAATTCATGGCTTCGCAGTTGGCAGATACAGACGCCCAATTTATGGCTATTTCTCTGCATGAATTTCGAAACCGCTGGCACGCACACATCACGCATCTGGTAACAGACGCGCGCCGGTAACACACACTGATAACTGTAACAATATGTTAGTTACTCGTTGGAGACATCAAGGGAACTGGTATGCATCAGTTCCAACACACACACGCGCGTGCGTTCATGCGCAGGTTTGGCAGTCTTATTCATCGAATGGCTTCTCATTGCAGTAAACCGAGACAATAAGACTCCTTTAATAGATGTGGATCAGCCACTTATCTCATCGTACGATTATTGCGGAAATATCCAACAGAGCGAGGTGATATGAGGTGCGCTTGCAGCAAATGAGGGACTTTGTTATTTATGGAATTGCATGCCTTTTACAACAACGGTACTTTGCTGTTTTTTTTTTAATTCTTGATCAAAACCAATCTGGCGTCAATGAGGAATCTTTTTGAGTGTTCGGCAAGTGTTTTGGTGTCTCAACTGATAAACGATTTTCAAGTGCAGCCATTTGAGTATTCAATATGATCTACACTACATCATTGTTGCAAACATTTGAACACGAAATGGATCAATTCATGGCGAGGGTATAAGTGTGTACTGTCTTCACGTAGCTGGCCTGGATAACATGTAAAAAATGATGTCCTCAAAGCTAATAAGAAACAATGGTGTAAAATTCACTAATCAAGATTTGTCGTGTGGTCGAGCGAGCGCGGACTAATAATTTCAATTATTGCGTCCACTTTCAAATTGTTGCACGCTATCGCAATTGAATACTGTGGAATTTGAGATGTAAATTTATTCCCTTAAATAAACTAGGTGTTATGCTTCAGGTACTCTTTTGTGAGTCAATTAAGTAGTATGCGTTTTTGTTCATACATGTTCGTGTCGTGAATTGTCGGTGTTGCTAAGTTACTGGGTCAGTTCTCCCGCACTGTTATATATACGTGTCTGCGCGCTTGATTTTGAAATATACCGCACATCGCGCTGTCCCGAACAGTTGTTTTCACGTGGTAATAAGATTCAACATTTAATGGCGACGAGGATAAAGTGAACTGCTGAGCCATGGAGCGAATTATCGTACCGGTGCTGTGTTCGAATCCCAAGTCTGAAGATTGGAACTATTTCTTACGTACTTTCGAGAACTACCTCGAAATCGTCGCTGCTACGAAAGCGCAGAAACTTCCGTTACTACTGAATTCCATCGGACGAGACGGACTGGACATATTCGACGGTTACCTGAGCCCAAATCAGACTACGACGAAGCAGTTGCTGGATTTAAAGCTCACTTCAAGTGCCGGACGTCAATTCTTCTACGACGAAAACAATTCTTCGAAGCCAAACAAGGGCAGAGTGAAACTTCTACAGACTACGCGTGTCGACTACGGCGGTTAATTAAGGAATGTGATTTCGGTGCTACTCAAGCGGTTCTTCTACGTGACATTTTCGTTTGTGGTATTTACAATAACTTTCTAGGTGAACGTCTTCTCGCTGAGGACGCCACCGTGCTTACATTTGAAACCGCGTTGTCCAAGGCCGAAGCCTACGAACGTGCCCGGCAAGACCGAAAAACAGTGGTGCCGCAATCTGTTTCAAATTTGCGTCTTCCTAATGGTACAAGTCCAGCTTCCCGTGTCCAGAAGTCTAAACCTGCTCGTTTTCAAAATTCAACCAAGAATATGCCTACGGAACGAGGAAGGTGCTATCGATGCAATTCTACTAATCATTGGGCGAACGACTCATCCTGTCCTGCGAGGAACGTGTTGTGCAGTGCATGTAATCGTAAGGGACATTTCAAAGCTGCGTGCAAATCTACAATGCTATCCGTTCAACCCAACCCTGCTGATCAGTGTAAACGAACGACTGCTGCGGTGTGTGCTTCTAATGATCCCAGTGCTTCTTCTAGTGCTTCCAATTCAAATACCACGTTGCATTCTTACATTAATACTAACGAGTTTTCCATTTTTGCAACTGATAATAGCACGAATGGCATGTCTGATTGTGAACGTCAAGTTTTTTTGAATCATCAAATTGTAAACGTTTTGATAGATACAGGTGCGCAAGTGAATGCCATTCCACGTGATTGTATAAGTTTGAATTCGATTTCTCCTACTTCAACAGGTATAAACGCCTGGGGAACTTTTCCCGTTACTGTTTTGGGTACTACTGAAATTAATGTTTGTTATAAGTCAGTATCAGTGAATGCATTATTTTATGTCGTTGATTTGCCTCCTACTGTTTACCCTCTATTAAGTTATACTCTTTGTAAACAACTAGGTTTGATTGCTGAGCTTGCTCAGCTGAGTATGGACGAGTTTTCCGAAAATATTGTGGCTAAGTTTTCTCATGTTTTTTGATAGGCAAGGTATTTTGACTACAGGCTACAAGTATTCAGTTTCACTCAAGTCTAATGCTGTTCCTTTCAGTCCACCTGCCAGAAGGTTGGCTCCCGCGTTACACGCTAAAGTTAAGGCAGAACTAGAGAGGTTAGAAGATACGGGTATTATCCGCCGTATCATAGAGCCCACTCAGTTTTGTGCGCCTATGGTTATTGCCCATAAAAAGTCGGGTGAAATTCGAATCTGTACTGATTTTCGTAAACTGAACGAAAACATTTTGCGTGAGCAGTTCCAAATTCCTACGTTTGAGGAGCTAGCTATGAAAGTTGTTAAACCAAAGTACTTCTCTCAGTTGGATTGTAAAAGTGGGTTTTATCAAATTCCAGTACAAGAGGATTCACAGCATTTCTTATCTTTCTCTACACCGTTTGGCCGGTATACGTATACGAAGTTGCCGTTCGGAATCAGTGTTTCTCCTGAGTATTTTCGCAATGCATGTATACAGTTCTAGAAGGCATTCCTAATGTCCTAATTTATGTTGATGACATTATTGTCTGGGGTTCGTCTCGGGATGAACATGATCGTACTTTGAATACAGTTTTACAGTGCATAGATTCTGCCGGCTTAGCGCTGAACCGTTCTAAATGCAAGTTTGCTGTTCAGTCAATTTCATTTTTAGGACATGTTTGGTCCGTTGATGGCTTATCTCCGTGCCCTACTAAGGTGGCGGCTATTTCTAAGATGTCATTTCCTGATTGTGCGGCCTCTTTACGTTCATTCTTAGGATTGGCTACTTATGTTGGCCAGCGTCATGTCCCTCACTTCAGTTCTCTTGTTAATCCGCTGTGGAATCTCTTGAAAGTGAGTGGTAATTCCTCCATAACATGGGATGATAATTCGAAGACCGCTTTTCTCTCTGTTAAAAGTGCAATTGCTAATTCTACTTTGTGTTCATTCCTCGATCCAACTAATAAGATTTCTGTTCAAGTTGATGCTAGTGGAGTCGGTCTAGGGGCGGCTGTTATGCAGGCGATTCTGTCATTTCCTTTGCCTCACGTGCTCTCACCGATGTCGAAAAAAGATACTCTCAAATAGAGAGGGAATTTCTTTCTATTGTTTTTGCACTGAAACGGTTTTCAATGATATTATTGCCTGTTCGATTTGAGTTAAAAACTGATCATGCGCCGTTATTGAGTCTTTTGCGCAAACCTATTGATAAAATTTCTTGCCGAATGCAAAGATGGATAGTAGCTATTCAACAGTACCAGTTTGATATCAAACACATTCGGGGTCTTGATAACGTTATTGCTGACGGGTTGTCCAGAAATCCTATAGTTTCTCAAGCAACTCCAGAAGAAACTGCTGAGTATTCTGTTTGCTTCATGTTGAAATCTCTCTCGCTTGATTTGAGTCGAATTGCTGCTGAATCGGTTAAAGATTCATTGTTATCAGCTGTTGCCACGGCAGTTAATTCTAATTGGCCCGTTAGTTGCAAAAGTTTGAAACCGTTCTACTCTTTCCGTCAGGAAATTTCCTTGAAACACGGTAGAAATCCTGATGAATTTATCCTTTGTAAAGGGAATGTCGTGATATTGCCGAAGTCTTTGCAGACTGCTTTTATTGAACTAGCTCACGAAGAGCATGCTGGCGTAAACAAAATCAAAGCTGTCTTGCGTACGCTCGTATATTGGCCAGGTATGTCTGGTGATATTGAAGATTTTTGTCGTAAGTGTATTTCTTGTACTACATATTCAAACCGCGGAGATAATCCACCTCTGACAGTTGTATCAGAGTCAGTATCAATTCCTTGGGAGGTTGTTGCTGTTGATTTGACCGGTCCTTCTGAACTTTTAGAGGGAAATGTACTTTTAACCCTCATTGACCTTCATTCTCGCTATCCTGAGGTTCATATTCTGAAACAGGGCAACTCACAAAGTATAATACAAGCCCTTACATACACTTTTAGTAAATTCGGGATGCCAAAGAAAATATTGTCAGATAATGGGACTCCATTTGTTTCTGCTGAATTTTCTTCATTCTTATTGAATTGTGGAGTTAAGCATGTTCGTGCTTCAAACTTTAATCCGAGATGTAATGGCACTATTGAAAGATTCCATTCTACGCTAAAGAGTCGATTGAAGCGTATTATTCATGAACATCGAGTCCCTCTGTGGAAGGCTATTCAAGCGATTTTGTATGATCTTCGGGCATCTCCGCATGATATAAATGGCGAGACGCCGTTCTTTCGACTCTTCGGTCGTTCCATGCCTACTAAGCTTTCACGTGCTCTTCTTGTTAAAAATGAATCTCCCACTTGCAGAAAACGAAAAGTTGACGTTGAGTATGATAATCGTTGGTCAATTAGTCGACCATATGATCCAGGTACTAAAGTTCGTGTGAGAAAGGGGGATGGGCAACCATTCGATTTCACGGGTACTGTGAAAAGAAAAGTATCGGATTATACTTATGAAATTGACTTTGGAAATTACGTTAGGAATTATAACCAACGCCATATAAAACATATGTATGACGATAGTACTGATGATGGGTTACTTTATTTTGATGCGGACGAGGCCTACGATTCTGTTGAAGCACCTATGGTTGAGGATTCAGTACCTACTTTTTCTCCTTCCCCTCGTAGTGCGTCTAATGATATACCAGCACGTGTTCAGAGAGGTAGACTTCGTAAACCTATTGATCGCTATGGTGTTGTACCGTACTAATAATACAGTAATCTGTTTTATCGAGTGTTAATGGCATGATTTTATTGAGTGTTCTACTTCTTTGTGCGTAAGTTCTTTCCCTTGAACTATCGGACTCATTACATCTTGGCTTTTATCGTTTTCTTGTAATTTGTTAAACATGCTTTGTTGCTGGTACGAGTAAATTTGTAATTTTTCTAAGAAAAGGGTGAATGTGGAATTTGAGATGTAAATTTATTCCCTTAAATAAACTAGGTGTTATGCTTCAGGTACTCTTTTGTGAGTCAATTAAGTAGTATGCGTTTTTGTTCATACATGTTCGTGTCGTGAATTGTCGGTGTTGCTAAGTTACTGGGTCAGTTCTCCCGCACTGTTATATATACGTGTCTGCGCGCTTGATTTTGAAATATACCGCACATCGCGCTGTCCCGAACAGTTGTTTTCACGTGGTAATAAGATTCAACATACTTCAAAGTACTACATACAATCAAATTTTACTCCTTAATGCTTGATGACTTGATTATTATTACTTAAATTACTGCAATGATAATAAATTCTCGTTTCGATGATCTTCACAACATCTCATAAATTTCAATATTTAGATCTACTGATAAATTAGTTAGTAGCCACTTTTCGTCGGTAAAACAAACCGATAGAAAAAGTCTTTTGTTAAACTGAAATTTTATCATTAAATTGCGTGGTGCCATCAGTCTCTATTGTAAAAGGCCTTTCTGTCCGCTCTAGTTTCCCTATTAAACCTCTTTGGCGCAAAGACATCGGATAACATTATTAGGATAACATCCTATAATTATCCTAATAATGTTATCCGATGTCTATGACCATGACAATGCCTTTCTTTGCGTCATAAGTGCAATGTGACCAAAGAATGTGTCGCAAAGAAAAGTCCAAGTCAATGCAAGGTTTCATGTTGCTTCATGCTTGCTCTATACGTTCTGGTCTGCTATAATTCTTCAAATGCCAACTCATAGCGAAATTTTTTAGATCTAAAATCTCGGCATAAATGTGTGGACCACAGCCATCGAACACCAAGCATGTTCGATGTCTATGGTGGGGACCTTGTGGGATATAAGGAATTCTCAGAATGCAGACAATCAATTATGCTTGGAAATTAGGTCCAATCAGATTTGATGGAACTGAAAGATAATCCAAGCAAGTGATTCAGTTTCTAAATATATCTCTTGTAAACTTGCCACAACAATATTTCTTTTCTGACCATCAGAGGGCTAGATTGGGTTCACAACAATACAATATTTTGGTGAACGGCAAGTAGTTTTACAAGGTTGTCCAATTCATTCATGACTGAGCATGTAGCGAGGTTTTCCATCGTCTAAATTCACAAGAAAAAATTGTTTTGTTTAACTTTATCATTTTGTAAGAATCTATTCATTTTCAAATTGGACCATCTGATTTTCTGAAACACTACTACTTAGCTATCTCATAAATATTTTTGTTTTACTTGTTTACGCTTTTATGACCATTTAACGCTTGCTGTTCTGATTATGTTATAAAAGCATTAAGCATGTTTGACATGATGCAAAACCGTATTTTTTTGATAATGAGTGAAAATGATGATGAAAATCTGCATAGTCAGACTTGTAATAATAAATAACAAGCTTCTATAGTACCACGATGTGGCTCTTGCTTTGACTATATGTAGCCGCCGATAGTCGAGAAAGTTGAAGCAATTCATCATGAATTTCGCAGAACATAAAGTTTACATTGCCCATATAAGGATTCTTATCGAGTTCTCTTGCCCTGCATTCATTCATTTGCCCAGAAAACTGGAGATCAAGGTACAAGGGTTAGACAATCGAGCGTAATAAATCTGGAAAGAGAAAGACGATCAAAAACATTAGTTCAGCCAATTAATCTTCACAGCAGGAGAAAAATTAGCAAAAGCCTTTTCATGAAAGCTGTTAGTCAATGCTCCATTTACTGCGTAAACACGTTCCAAAACGATTGAACTCTTAAATCACTTCACAGTGAATCTTACTTGAAATGAAAAAAGAAAACAATCTATCTTTCCGTAATGTCTCGACCCTGATAAATTAAAAGTTATGAACAAATTTGACAGTTGTGCATATAGGCCGCCTATTATGTTGTGCAATTTTTCTATTATTCATATTTGACTTTCTATTCTTACTGTGCTAATGATTGTTATTCTTTTGAAAAACACACGTTTCGTTTAGGGACTCGGCAAATATTGAATCGAATGGAATGTCAATCGAATCATATAATACATGTATAAGCCTACTTGAGCTTCTTTTGCTTGCGATTTACGTAGACAGCTGCATCTCCAGCCATTAAGAAAATAGGCCTATACAATAATAATAATAATCACCTTGCAATTTACATAGCAATTAAATGATGCAATGACTCCTTGGTACATAAAGAAATGAGCAGTCAAATTAAAGTGTATCATTCTGAGAAATTGGAACATGCTGCGCTTTGTAGCTACAACTTGTTTCTAATGAATATTGACGATAGATTAGTTAGATGTATCTAATCCATCTCTAGTTATTGGATTTAATTTTATGTTTCATCAACTGAAAAAAGACATGGAATTGGTATTCTACCAGTTTCTTCATTATGGTCTCATGCGACAGGGTCAAAGGCACTTGTCAAAACGCTATTTTAGTTTGATGGATGTTGATTTGATAACATGTCATAATCTGTCCATTGGCCTTGCTTTGCTAATTTCCTGTAAGTAGTTAGATGGAGGGGACTAGGTCTACCCGGTATGTCCTCAATCTTGCAGAAAAAAGTTCTTTGAATCTCACGACACGAGGCTTTTGAGATGTAACCTCCACCAGTCCCTCCTACAAGGACTGATGAAGTTTTTCATGTTGGACTGCAAGCGTTTTTGACTTTTTGGCCGTCACCAGTGCAACATAACATCTTGCAAAAATCAGCAACTCACTCCAATGACCGTCGGTAGGTGGATGTGCTTGGAAATCCGGCATCTCACCTTGTGCATGCATTGGTGTTTGTAAATTTCAAATTTTGGAAACGAGCTCAAGAGAATGAGACATGAGCTGTATGTATTTCATTAATTGTAGATGTCGAAAGAGAATGACAGCTATTAAGTCGATACAAGACACCAACACCCTTGATTCCCCGACCGCCCTCGCCTGACCTAGGAATCGAACCGAAGTCCGCGGTGGAGACGAGCTCGCACCTTCTTCACTAGGCCACGCTGACGGTTCAAAAGGAATGCGAGTGAAGGCAGAAGTCATCTCTAAGTGATATCGACAGCATATTGTCCTATTATTATTGACAGAACGCTAACAGCGTTCATATTGTAGCGAGACAGCATATCAGCATGTCATACGACTACGTCACAGTGTAGATTGACAACAAAGGTCTGTCGTAATTCATTGAATATCGAAAGAGAATGACAGCTATTAAGTCGATACAAGACACCAACACCCTTGATTCCCCGACCGCACTCGCCTGACCTAGGAATCGAACCGAAGTCCGCGGTGGAGACGAGCTCGCACCTTCTTCACTAGGCCACGCTGACGGTTCAAAAGGAATGCGAGTGAAGGCAGAAGTCATCTCTAAGTGATATCGACAGCATATTGTCCTATTATTATTGACAGAACGCTAACAGCGTTCATATTGTAGCGAGACAGCATATCAGCATGTCATACGACTACGTCACAGTGTAGATTGACAACAAAGGTCTGTCGTAATTCATTGAATATCGAAAGAGAATGACAGCTATTAAGTCGATACAAGACACCAACACCCTTGATTCCCCGACCGCACTCGCCTGACCTAGGAATCGAACCGAAGTCCGCGGTGGAGACGAGCTCGCACCTTCTTCACTAGGCCACGCTGACGGTTCAAAAGGAATGCGAGTGAAGGCAGAAGTCATCTCTAAGTGATATCGATAGCATATTGTCCTATTATTATTGACAGAACGCTAACAGCGTTCATATTGTAGCGAGACAGCATATCAGCATGTCATACGACTACGTCACAGTGTAGATTGACAACAAAGGTCTGTCGTAATTCATTGAATATCGAAAGAGAATGACAGCTATTAAGTCGATACAAGACACCAACACCCTTGATTCCCCGACCGCACTCGCCTGACCTAGGAATCGAACCGAAGTCCGCGGTGGAGACGATCTCGCACCTTCTTCACTAGGCCACGCTGACGGTTCAAAAGGAATGCGAGTGAAGGCAGAAGTCATCTCTAAGTGATATCGACAGCATATTGTCCTATTATTATTGACAGAACGCTAACAGCGTTCATATTGTAGCGAGACAGCATATCAGCATGTCATACGACTACGTCACAGTGTAGATTGACAACAAAGGTCTGTCGTAATTCATTGAATATCGAAAGAGAATGACAGCTATTAAGTCGATACAAGACACCAACACCCTTGATTCCCCGACCGCACTCGCCTGACCTAGGAATCGAACCGAAGTCCGCGGTGGAGACGAGCTCGCACCTTCTTCACTAGGCCACGCTGACGGTTCAAAAGGAATGCGAGTGAAGGCAGAAGTCATCTCTAAGTGATATCGACAGCATATTGTCCTATTATTATTGACAGAACGCTAACAGCGTTCATATTGTAGCGAGACAGCATATCAGCATGTCATACGACTACGTCACAGTGTAGATTGACAACAAAGGTCTGTCGTAATTCATTGAATATCGAAAGAGAATGACAGCTATTAAGTCGATACAAGACACCAACACCAACACACCAACACGATATTCAATGAATTACGACAGACCTTTGTTGTCAATCTACACTGTGACGTAGTCGTATGACATGCTGATATGCTGTCTCGCTACAATATGAACGCTGTTAGCGTTCTGTCAATAATAATAGGACAATATGCTATCGATATCACTTAGAGATGACTTCTGCCTTCACTCGCATTCCTTTTGAACCGTCAGCGTGGCCTAGTGAAGAAGGTGCGAGCTCGTCTCCACCGCGGACTTCGGTTCGATTCCTAGGTCAGGCGAGTGCGGTCGGGGAATCAAGGGTGTTGGTGTCTTGTATCGACTTAATAGCTGTCATTCTCTTTCGATATTCAATGAATTACGACAGACCTTTGTTGTCAATCTACACTGTGACGTAGTCGTATGACATGCTGATATGCTGTCTCGCTACAATATGAACGCTGTTAGCGTTCTGTCAATAATAATAGGACAATATGCTGTCGATATCACTTAGAGATGACTTCTGCCTTCACTCGCATTCCTTTTGAACCGTCAGCGTGGCCTAGTGAAGAAGGTGCGAGCTCGTCTCCACCGCGGACTTCGGTTCGATTCCTAGGTCAGGCGAGTGCGGTCGGGGAATCAAGGGTGTTGGTGTCTTGTATCGACTTAATAGCTGTCATTCTCTTTCGATATTCAATGAATTACGACAGACCTTTGTTGTCAATCTACACTGTGACGTAGTCGTATGACATGCTGATATGCTGTCTCGCTACAATATGAACGCTGTTAGCGTTCTGTCAATAATAATAGGACAATATGCTGTCGATATCACTTAGAGATGACTTCTGCCTTCACTCGCATTCCTTTTGAACCGTCAGCGTGGCCTAGTGAAGAAGGTGCGAGCTCGTCTCCACCGCGGACTTCGGTTCGATTCCTAGGTCAGGCGAGTGCGGTCGGGGAATCAAGGGTGTTGGTGTCTTGTATCGACTTAATAGCTGTCATTCTCTTTCGATATTCAATGAATTACGACAGACCTTTGTTGTCAATCTACACTGTGACGTAGTCGTATGACATGCTGATATGCTGTCTCGCTACAATATGAACGCTGTTAGCGTTCTGTCAATAATAATAGGACAATATGCTGTCGATATCACTTAGAGATGACTTCTGCCTTCACTCGCATTCCTTTTGAACCGTCAGCGTGGCCTAGTGAAGAAGGTGCGAGCTCGTCTCCACCGCGGACTTCGGTTCGATTCCTAGGTCAGGCGAGTGCGGTCGGGGAATCAAGGGTGTTGGTGTCTTGTATCGACTTAATAGCTGTCATTCTCTTTCGATATTCAATGAATTACGACAGACCTTTGTTGTTAATTGTAGATGTCTATTTCGGATGATGATTTGTCTGCATATGAGTTTCTGATTCTTAACAGAAATGCTGCACTGATGACGACTAAAACGTTCGTATTTCCAGTAATGGATTGCATCAAATGTTCCCATCATCTCTGGACTATTCTCCTTTCGTGGTCTGGGCATCATTTCAGATGAAAAGGTGTATTAAGTTGAATGGCGTCTGTAATGCGTAATATTAAGCACAACACAGAAATCAGTTTCCTCATATTGAGCAAATGTTATAGTTTTTGGTCGTCAGTTTATGCTGTGTGACATCACTTAAAAATTATTATGCTTATGTAACGTGGAATCTCTCATTGATCATCTCAAAGTAGTTGATGTAATAGCAATTAGCGACATTGATTTATTTCAGTAAGGTATTTATGATTCAATGGAAAACAGCTCTAACAATAGAACCACTATGACACTTACTTTCTACTTGCTCACCATTTGTCCGAACTCAATCTAATTCTTCGGTCAACAGTGCAAGAGCATGTCTCTACACAATCGCTCGTCGATCTGCAGAGAAACGGTGCAAAGTTTTGTTTTCCAGTTTTTCCAGTTCATCCAAATGTATAGGATGACTCTAATGCACAATTTCTTAAACATGCCCAAAAAAAGGTCACGGGGCATTAAATGTGGTGGCATTGGAAGCCATGCAAATGACTGTCATGGCGGTCTGTAGTAGTTCGCTGGCATCCCATCCTGCATGAAGATATTCCAAATCTCACTGAATTCGGAAACTTTTTTTACAGAATGGAAAGGAATATTTTATCACACATTGTCAGTGTCTCGAAAGAAAAATGATTCCAAAGAAAATTGCTTAAAGAAATGCCTGACCGAGCAATTAGACCGCGCTGATCCAAGGATTCTGTATGAAGATATTTGCTGTGACCAGACCGCTCTGTTTGGAAACAGTCTTCCAAACGTCGAACAGCTGAACAGCAATTCGTATTGTTTTCATGAAAATTCTTTAATCCGGGATCTTGTATCGTACGACGTCATGACACGATTAATAGAAAATGACAGCTGCGCAAGAATATTGCATTATAAATTTGACAGTAAAATTTTTGAACGAAATGAAAAAAGTTGTCTTTGAAGCAGTTTAGTGAAATTATCCATAGGCCTACATGTAGAACATTCGATATAATCAATCTTTATATCGAGCTGAGGTCGTCAAGGGTTCAATAACTTTATTCTAATTTTGCATTGGGGGCAGGTAGTAGTAGTAAAACGTTTATTATTTAATGGAAATCATAACATGCATGTCATAGGCTATAGAGCATTTACAAAGAAGATCATAACAAAAGCAAAAATACAAAGATATGTTCAAATTAAATTAGCTATGATAGGCCATATGATTATTGAGTAAACTCACACATGAAAGTACGGAAGACGACTTACGTAATTGTGTACTGCATAAAGAGACTTCAAAAAGTGAGGGCGTAGAAACTTTTGTATCCAAGTACTTAATTAAGTTGTTATTATTGAACATCACTTTGAAAATTCGTAGAGCGGAAATTTCTTTTCTTATACGGAATGTTGTGAAAGAAACACAATAGCATTCTGGACCGCATTTCATACGGTGTGCTCGGTGTCTTACTTTTTCGAATTTCTCAGAGTTCTTATTCATTCCTACTAGAAATGCACTGTCATGCTCTAGTGTCCCAAGAACAGTAGAGTTATATAGAAGAATAAGCTCTTGAATAGAAAGGAATCGCTTCAGACGCTTTATAACATTAAGTTTTTGAATCCCCTTTTAAATAAGTACAACTTTTTGCGATCAAACTTTATTCAATGAAAGCAATGACAACAGCGACTGCAACAGAAAGGGAGGATACATATAATCGTTCATGCAGGTAAGTCTCCTACACAAGAAGGGATCATAATCATATACGCCCCTCCAAGTCTTTTGAGGGACGAGGAAGACTGAAGAGTCATAAGAATAACACGACCATGGATTATGCTCTAAGATAGTAATCGGAGAGAGAGATACGAGTCTGACAACTACGTAAGTTTGGACGATGTCACTGATGTTGCAGTGTGGATGATCGTGTTGAGTGGGGACCAATCGTCTCCGTGGGGCTAGCGAGCTCAAGTCAACCTGGATTATTGTACGGCAGGAGATTGCGCAGGGCTCGTGGGATCGGGGAGGTGGGAGGTTGGTTGATGTTGACAGGTCTGGCGTGTGCTGATGGAATAGGAGATGATGGCGATCTGAGACTGTCGGGTTGTTGTCGATTGGTAACACTTGGAGTGGGAACATCAGGTGCGCTTACGTCGGTCGGAATAGAGGAGAGCGAGAGAGTGAGTCCTGGTAGCCTTTGCAGTGGTGCCCGAGGCACGACAGGTAGGTACTTGCGCAAAAATTTCCGGTTACGCAAGGTGACCCGTCCAGATCCATCGACTCCGATCACATATTGATCGAACTGACATACTTCGACCACAACGCCTGATTTGGCCCATTTTTGGGGGAAGGGACCAAATTGATTCTGTATGCGAACACAAATCACCGATGGACAGAGGAGGCAGGGAGCGCGTGTGTTCTGAAACCGTTCCGCGGCGCGCATGTGGCAGTTGCAAAGGGCTTCTTCCCGCGACTGAAGGATATCACGCCAGGTTGAAGGCGGTTGATACTTCCCAGGATGGATGGGGATGAAATCCCGGATAGGCCTACCGAGGATACACATTGCGGGGGAGAAGTGGGTATCACGATCTGGAGTGTTTCGGTATTGCAGCATGGCTCACTGGAACTGGTCGGTATCGAGGGCACCATCAGGGACAGTGTTGTCGGTGATCATGCGTTTAACAGTTTTGACACCCACCTCAGCGCGACAGTTGCTGTGTGGGAAGGCGACAGCGGAGATGCGATGATGGACACCCCAATGGCTAAGGAAGTTGGCGGTAACATGTGCTTTGAACTCAGGGCCTCCGTCGGATGGTAATTCATCGCTGATGGCGTAGGTAACGAAGACACGACGAAGAGCTGCAATGAGTCTCGTGGCTCCGTTGGCTGTGGCTTCGGCGAAAGGCCAGTTGCTGTATCGATCCACGATTACTAGATAGTTGTGGCCGCGGTAAGAGAAGTAATCTGCAGCAATGCATTGGAGCGGGTAGGCGGGTTGTGTGGGTGGCGTGGGGGTGCACCTCCTGCACATCCGATCGCGGGGGAAACAATGATCGCCGGTGTCATTCCGAGCTAAAAAAATGAGACTTCAGCGCGGGAATACATTTGAGAGATTCCTTTATGGACAGCATGCAGAGCGTGGAGAACTCGCGGGCGTAGTGAGGGTTGTATGATGAGGCGATCGTTGTACAAGGCCACTCCGTCGAAGGTACTGAGTCCATCTCGAAATTGGTAGTATGGCCGCAAAGATTCTGGCAGGATGGCACGGTTGTCGGGGAAGCCATCCTCGATTATATTGACCAATTGGCGCATAGTCTCGTCGCTGGTGGTCGCGGTGCGGATATCGTTCCAAGTGATGGATTTGATTACGGTAGAAGACCGTGCGCATATTTCGGCAGAGAATGTAGACGTAGAGGTACTTCGCAAGTGGGAGATGATTCTTTCTGGTAGGCTGCATGCGTGAATAAAAGGATTGGTGATTCAGTCGTTGGTTGAAGCTACGTCGTCAGGAAGGTGTAATTGCTCGGCAGGACCGACTGGGTGGCGTGAGACAGGGTCGGCAGCAGCATGACGCGCACCGGGTATGTGGATCATCTGAAAGCGATACCGGAGGGATTTCTCTTTCAAAGTCCGGAGATTTGGTATGTCGTCCAGTGATCGGTCGGCGAAGATTTTTAGTAGTTGCTTGTGGTCTACCGCGATGATGAGATTTCTGCAGCCGAGAACGAAATGTCGTGACCGGTCGAGAGCATCGATAACCGCGAGAGCTTCTCCTTCTATTGGTGCGTAGCGTGATTCGGCTCCGGAGGTAAAGCGGCTTACAACGAATGTGACCTTCCAACCGGAAGGACATCAAAATGGTCGTTGAGAGATTCAGGCGCAATGCTTTTGAGACAACCAGAAACCGATGCCGTCTTTATTCCAGTCGGTTGCTAGGCAGGTTGGCTTTGACTTATCGAAAATCGCCACGCCTTTACTGATTTCTTTGATAATCATGGATTTGGAGGTTTCAAAAAGTTCGTTCAAATGTGTGCTCCATTGGAACTGTGCCGGGTTTCAGCAGTTGGCGAAAGGGCAGCATCCGTTGTGCAGATGCGAAAGCATAGGACACCTGGTTGACTAATCCGAACCAGTTTCTGATATCAGTGATGTTCCTTGGTGTGGGGAAGTTTTGTATCGCTTCTAGGAATCGCGGACAAGGATGAACTTTGGAGTTTGTGATTTCGAAACTCGCGAATTCGACGCTCCGTTGAGCGAAGACAAATTTGGAAGGATTGAGGACGATACCATTCGATCCGCGAATATGAAGCCATTCAGCTGCCAGCAATAGCTGGCAATTGCGTCTGTAATGGAGTGAGACCATGGTAGAGTGTCGTCGACACATTTGGTTTTCCGCGGTATGGATGAAATGATCTCATTAAATCGTCGACTGCATCCATCTCCTGACCCTATGTAGCCCTGAGGGGCAACTCGATGATGATAGCGCCCCCATGGCGTGATGAAGGTAGTCTGTTGACGGTCTTCCTCTGCGATGGCGATGCTGTGATATCCATTCCAAGCGTCGAAGACGGTCTTATAAGTATTCGGGGGGGGGACAATGCGTGGTTGGTGGAAGGGTGACTGCGCGGCGTGGCTGCCCCGACTTTTTTGCGCAGACAACCATTTTGTGGTGCCATGTCACGGGTGTTCCGATTGGTACATCTTCAATGACAGCGAGGCGAACATCTTGGTCAAGTCCATCTTTGACTTCATTTTACCAATGAACAGGGACGGATATGGGTGTATGATGAGCGATGGTTTGTGCATTGGGGTCAACCATCAAATTCATAGGAGGGCCAGACATCTTACGGAGCGGCTGTTGTTGACAGATGTTAAAAGTGCTCGAGCTGTAATAATTGAGAAGCCAATTAGCAAGAGCGTCGACGTTGTCTTCAGTTGCCGGAAGAGGTAATGAAGTAGGAATGGGAGGTGGCAACATGCGGCGGGGGCAATCACATTTTACAGGATCAACGGGTGTCTGACGATCCGATGAGATAACGGAGGATGCGTGGTCGGTCCTGGTTGTTTCACCGATGGTTGGAGAGCGGTTGGAGATGATGCCGAGGGCAACGCATGCTTGTTTTGAGAGGAATAGTCGGTCTGTGGAGTCAGTGAAGTAGACTATCTGACGAGTTTCGAGCTCTTGGCCTGTAGGGGAATGCCCATAAATGCGAAGTACAAGGGCGCCTCTAATGACGATTTTACAATCGTTGGCAGCGGCCTTTTTTCATAGTGACGGGGATGAGGTCGTCGGGACGCAATCGAAGCTTGGAAAGCAGTTTAATTCCTGCCAGACAAGATTGACATTCGTTATCAACCATGGCTGGATAAGAAACAGCGCTAGTGGATGACAAGAGTTTGCTAGGTAGACCAAGATCATGTGCATCGGAAGGGAGCGCTTGCACGGAGACATTGACGTAAGGTTAAGGGTCAGAAGCTCGCTTTTCCCATGCATCGCAGAATTCGTTGTAAACGTGGTGATCCAAGGCAAGCGTGGTATGGTCAATGGAGTCCTCGCTGTGGCAAAGCGTGTCGAAAAAGGCCGTTGGGTCTTCCTGTGAGATAGTAGCGTGAGATGGTCGCTGCTTCCACTGCGCCTGTTGACAGACGCATTCGTGGTGGTGTAAAATGCCACATTGAGTGCAGGTGTGCTGTTACGCGCGGCACTTTCGCATGTGTTCCTGTTGGGAGCGTCCGTGGCCGAGTTTGCCGCAGTGGCTACAGGGACCGCTGGATTTTTGACCACTGGCTTGGGATTGCACCCGTCTTCCTTGTTTGCGGTACAAACTTGTTGCAGCTGTGGAGGAGGAGACGATTGGTGAGGCGGTGGCGACTGTGGAAAAATGGCTGTCGGTATGTAAGTGACCAGCTGAGCGCTTTCCACTCTCGTTCGCGTCAGCGTGCGTTAGGACTTCCGCCAAGGTAAGGTCTTGCTTTGGGTTGCCAAGGATGTCTAAGCGTATGTCTCTCTGACCATCACATCGCTGTAATCGACGAGGGCTTTGCAGGAGCAGGTTATCGAGAAATCACGGATACTCGCATGGCCACGGAGACGGGCGGCGAAGGCCGAACAGGTTCGTCACGATCCTGTTGCATCTGCTGCAATTGGACACGGGCTACCATGATGTTCTCCGGTCGCACAGCTAGTGTCTTGATGCTTGCAAGGACGGTTGGTTCGTCACTGCCAGACAAGGCGCCAAATGTGCGCGTTGTGTCTTTACGTAAGGAGTCATCACAACATTCTAACAGTTGGAAGATTATGTCGGATCCACTAAGATGCATAGCGGCTTTATAGTCAGACCAACGTTGGATGTAGTAGGTCCATTCTTCGTGAGTTCCTGCAGCGGCGATTACTGGCCGTTTCACCTTCTCAGCTGTGATAGGTCCCGGTGAGGGTCCCGTTGAAGGACTGGATGACGGGTGAGCAGTCTTCTCGTGCAAGTCGATCAGACGAACCAGGACATCCGATGAGATTGAAGAGGACCAGGTGATGTGGCATCCAGGGGCTGGGCAGGGAATGCTGCTCATCGTAGATTTGGCTGTTGTCATAAATAAGTACAACTTTTTGCGATCAAACTTTATTCAATGAAAGCAGTGACAATAGCGACTGCAACAGAAAGGGAGTATACATATAATCGTTCATGCAGGTAAGTCATCTACACAAGAAGGGATCATAATCATATACCTTTCTGCATAGGTTATCGACGTGAAGGAGGCACCCGGTTCAAGGAGGCACAAAGATGACTGTGATGCAGACAGTCAAATGCCTTTGCCACATCAAAAGCTAAGATCAGAACACCAGATGAGCGATCTTGATCAAGGTGGTTAGTGATGAAGTCCTGGAGACGTATATGGGCGTGAACTGTGCCATATCTTGGTCGAAAGCCAAACTGATGTGGTCCATAGCTATTTATTAGTTTGTTCTTCACAGAAACACCGGTAGTACAGAAATTGGACGTAGTTCACTGATTTTAGGACTTTTACATTTTGGAACCGGTGTTACATTAGCTTGTTTCCAAGCTGGAGTTTTCTGGCTTTGTATGGAAAGAGTAATAAGATGTGAAAGAGGACCATCAAACTCTACGGAGTCCTCTTTTAACAATCTGGGGTGCTGTCCATCGCAGCCAGGTCCTTTTGAACTTTGTAAGGAGTTCAACATTTTTGTGGTTTTTTCGACAAAAATATCGAGCTCCCATTTTCCACCGTTTTCTGAATGACTTCTTCCCAGTCATCAGGAGGGTCAGAGAAGTTTGAAACCAATGGCTGGTTTATTGCATCTATCGCCTCACCCTCTGAGTTATATTGGCCCAATAGATTATTTATGGACTGCTTTTGATTGTCATGCGATTTCAGCATTTTCCATAATCCATTTGGTTTTTTCGTTGTTCTTTGTATCCAAGCCGATTTTGCTTTTTGTAATTTTATTTTGAACTTTTAAGCGATAATGGTGATACTTGGCGAAATCTTTTCGTCGATACGCATCATAACGGCAGTTAGTAAGGAAATTCAATTTAGGCGTGAACCAAGGTTTTTCATCCCACGTCATATATACTTTATCACAGGGTATGGCTAACATGGCAGAATGAATGATATCATAAGATAATTGATCATTTCATTTACAGGTGCGTGTAGATCTGAACGATAAAAAGTTTGTCAGGGATATTCCGAAATTAAAGATTTGAACTTATAAACATAATTGGCACGAAAATCGTATACAAAATGAAACGACCCAGTAAAAGACAAATCATCATTAGCTACAGGTTGCAGTATTACAGTCCGATGGTCTGAGTTTCCTACAGGGGGACCGATCTTAACAGCTAAACGTCGCGTCTTTATCTTCAAGTTACATAGGAATAAGACTTCGACTAATCAGAATTTTATCAAGGATGGCTTCATTTCTTGTGGCTGACATCACAATTTGCTTCCTATCTCAACAGATTTCTAAATGTTTTGAGTTGAGATGATTCATATCAATCAAAACAATGAAATGAGTTGAATAAGAAAAATCATATAGCTGGGTCACAAAATCGGCAACATCATTTAACTGGGATTGTAGCAAGTTAAGAGGAACACATAACAGCAACATACATACATCAAATTTTGCAACATGCATAAAAAGATATTCAATACAAGAATATGTTTGAGGTACATGTATGATATTAACTAACATCAGATCTATCACAACAGTAAAGCGAGTAGTTATCAATACACATCTCAGTATCAGAAATTTCATTGTGTTTCACACAAGGCGGTGACTTAATTTTTTATGTGATGATGAAAGAAGACACAACTCATCAAACTTTTCATAGTGATTGTATATTGGTCAGAAAAATACTTGTCGACAAAGAGACACAATTTTGCCTGAAAACCCGGTTTGAAAATTCTTAAATTTCACTTTTTTCCACGACTTTATTTCTAAATATTACTGCATCCAGTCCTCCTTTCCTTTTCATCTTCATCTCCTCTCGCAAACCATGCAATTCCTGTCTTTGGAAGGGAGTTAAGTCTGGTTTTATGAAAATATTCTTGTGATCGGAGTTAAGAAGTTTCTTCGAATTTCTCAGAATCTTCATTTTGGCTTTGTCATCAGGTACAGTAACTCGCAGCATTCTAGGTCTCCTGTGATCGATTTGACCAATTCTTGTATGAGAAGAGGTGATTGTGTTAAAATCCTCATCAACCTGATAGAATACTATTAAGTGTTTGTTCATCGGCTTCCTGTCTTCCCTTGAGTGATCCAGAATCCAGTTCTGGTACACCAGAGATTATCAGGTTCTGCTTTTTGTTAGCGCGTTGGTCCACTTCATCACATATTTCATTCAATGGAGGGATATATAGATTTCAATGTATCGATTTCTCTTTGCAGGTGTTCACATCTCTCATAAATCTCGTATTGCTGTCGTAAGATCTGAGAAATCTCATTTTGAATGTCAGACATGTTGTTGCAACTTAGAGTCAAACATTTACTCAATGTCAGTCTTCGTTATAGATACATTGTCATCGAGATTCTCATGATCCTTGAACTCTCTGAAAGAAGTTATTGCATCTTTGAGTGCCGCACTCAGTTGAGTCTTAGTCAATTTATTGAATTGACTGCTAAACATACGACCGAACTGAAGCAAAAGTTAGCGGACTTTCATCTTCACCACTCATGATGTAGATCAATCAGAGAATCGAACGCGGGCAAAAATTGTCTGTAGTTGAACACCGCAACAACTAGACTACACAATCGTTACTTGCGCTAATTGAATTAAGAGAATATCAAAGGAATAACACCCGTAGCAAATGTAGCTTCCTCAGATATCTATGTATAGGTATCTCCACGCAAATAAAATGTGACGACTGAACTGTCACGTGACGAAAAATCAATATTCTGAAATAAATGTATTTTATCGAGACGGACACAGAACCGATGAAAGACAGTAGAAGTATTCACCCAATTAAGCAATAGTGATCAGTGTAAATCCCAAAAGTAACGGCGAACGAGAAAGAAACGACGAAAACCGACACGAGGACCAAAAAGAGCAGGAGGCACCGATCTCGACAAATCCAAAAATTATGCAAAAGACCGCGGGGGAGTCACAGAAACGAGCACTCCGACAGAACACGACAGCACAGCAGGAGCGCACAACCGACCAGCACGACAGTTAAGGTAGAGGGGTCTTCGGAGTACACTCTGTCTAACTTTCGAAAACAGTTCTGAAAATAGTAGCTGTTCGAGTCATGCATTCTACTGCACCCTGTTAAAACTGAGGATTGAAAAAGCATAGTAGTAATTTTATACAGAGCGTCTACAAACTCCTAAAACTCGAAAACCCGGTCTAAAAGTCCTAAGTATCATCACAAGTCCTAAATTGGCTTTTAGAAGTTGAGATCTTAGCATTGCATTTCGTAAATTTTGACAACAAGGAATCTGCTAGTGCAAGATTTTTTTAAATGACGGGAATTTATTCGGTGACAGACGATTATCTGTTTTTTGCTACAGAAAGCTCACTTTTTATGAACATGGTCCACCTTGTTTCTAACTTGACTAAGTAACGAAAGTCCAGACCTGAACAATTTTGCGTGACCTTAGCATATTCTCTTTATATTTAACTCTGACATAGATAAGACATGAATATTTTAATCACAATGTTTTAGTTGGCCACCTGTACTTGCCTTCGATACCTGCATTTTGTATTTTTTCGATATGTTTCTAAACAAAGCTCTGCGTAATTTCATTTTCCCTTGCTAAGCTGTTTCACGCTTGCCATGGTTACTGAAGTACTTAACTGTTAAGACTACATATACTGTATTTCATTCATTTACATCCACAGTCTACATCTGCAGATTTTTTTTTAGCTGCGAAACCACGGCCCTATTTTGATGTCTCACAAGAGCTGTACCTAAGTCAACTGAACGCATTTAATCGCACTTCATTTCGTTATGGTGTCATATATTCTTAAAATCGACTTTATAAAATCGATTTAAGAGAATTTACATTTCAATGCACATGCCCGCCTCTGAACTTAATTAATAATCATTTACTTTCTAAGCGGAACACACGACGGGACTTCAATCAGTGGCGGTTTCTCAAGGTAATTAAGGTAGGCAGTGTTTACTGTCAAACTATCATGTTAAGCCAACTTGTGTCGTTTCATTCTGAATGATCGAGCAATTCGTCCTAAAAGTAAACTTTAGAATTTTTAATTCTTATTATAGGTAATTATCAATATTTGTACTACTATATTTAAGGCTTATTAGTAACACATCACTGAGCGGTGAAATCTACATGGTGAAAGAAGATTCAATATTAACCGTTTAGAGTCGGACATAAGAAGGCATGGTCAAATGTTGGTGGCAAGTGACAAAACGCTGCCAATGGGGTCTAAATAAGACTATTATGGTTAATAATCAAAAGTTCAGTGTGTACTTTTCGAGATATAGCAATGTTCCACAAGTGGAACGTTGGACACTTAAGGGTGTGTGAATCTACATATTTTTTACCATGCTGATGATTTTTTTCAATGGTTTATTTTCTTTTCTTGTAAATACAAATTATCGCCCATATAATATTTCCCCACATAGAATGCACACTTTTCAGGTTCCAATATGTTATAGATCAATATTTACAGAATGTTTTTTTCAAGAAAACAATCAGGCGTATGTCTTTGTAAAACTGCAAAATGCGAACTACTGTGTGTGGAAATATGTGAAGCAATTTTTGTGTAGTCTCTTACCGCATTTCGAGCATTTCTGTTTTGTGTTCTTCTGGCACAAGTTGCACCGTCCCTGTGTCGTTGACTCGATGAAATGGTTGACGCCATCATAGCGAATGGAGCTTGAGGCTGGTGCCGTGGGACCTCCTAGGCGTCTGCGCTGTCCAATCGCATCATATTTCAG
Organism: Prostheceraeus crozeri; assembly: GCA_907163375.1. NCBI lineage: Eukaryota > Metazoa > Platyhelminthes > Polycladida > Euryleptidae > Prostheceraeus > Prostheceraeus crozeri. Next base: position 44,882 of record CAJQUW010014905.1, read on the forward strand.
CAGAGCCATGAGCAACTGCCGTCTGAACTCCACGTGGGTCATCGCGTGGTCATCCGTTGAGTACTGATGTATCCGCCAACTTGCGACGACCGCCACGTTCAAAGCGTTACTGGAATGGTTCCAGCACCACGTTCTCGTACGAAGCCTTGGGCAGTAGGAGCCCAAGAGACGGCCCATAACATCGACACTTCCCATATACTGGTTGTATGAGCGAACCAACTTTGGCTGCGCAACGTCTTTCCTACGTTTCTCTTTCGTGCTCCATCGTTTCACCTTAGTAGTTGGAGTGGCTACTTCGAAATTGCTTGCAATATTCACAACAGTATTATCCTTCCATTGGCACACGAATACTGTTCCATCAGAACGAAAATCAAAGGTGCCCTTTTCTTTTTTTTAATCATTTGTTTGCCAAGGGGACATCTGTTCATGTGATTCTCTTTTATGGTGCCAGTGGCTCTAATGCCTTTCGAAGATAAGTCAGAGAGTAATTTATGGTTGGTGAAAAATTGTCAAAATACACTGCATGATGCTCTGCTGCTTCCACCACATCCAGTAATTCCGCAACTACGCGTGACCCCATAGGATCTGGGGATTTCTCAGATTTTCCACTATACAAAAGAAGACGAAACGGATATCCGTCGGGAGTACAGAGTGACCAAATCTTGTAGCCAAAGCGTATTGGCTTCCCCTTTATAAACATGCTTCCAGAATGATGTCCATAGTAAGGTACCATGGATTCGTCAATACTCAAATGTTCAGCAAAAACTCCAAATTGAGAAAATTGCTGGTTCAAATGATCATAGAGGGGTCTGATTTTCGAATACTTATCTCCTGGTGTTAGACGATTATTATCAACAAAATGAATGTTGGTCTTGATTTACTTGAAGCGGTCTCTGGACATGACTTGACTGACTAGATCAAAGCGCAAGTCTGATGAAGTCGTCCAATACGCATTTTCGAATGGTAGAATATGGTATCCACTCAAAATCAAAATTCCCAAAAAGCGCAAGAGCTCATCCTCAGATACATTGAGCGGAGAACCTGCTGAAAGATCAAATGCTCTTACAAAATTTAGACCCAGGATAGAATATTCGATTAAAAAACGTCGCATTTTAGACATGAGAATAGTGCACTTCAACTGATAAGTAGGCCTATTATGTAATACAAGATGCGTAATGTTGAATATTTTTTATGAATTCGCGTCAATTTCGTTTACTTACATTTTTGGATTCTATTGACCACAAATAACTAGCAGACGAATAGTCTTGAAGTTTGAAATGTTCAAATTTAGTCTTTGGGATATTTTGTTTGATTGTACATACATACATACACAGCTAGCTCATAATTTCACCTTTTACCTCAGATAATCAGCAGTCGGTCGCAACCAGTCCTTTTTATCAATCCTTCATGTTCTTTCGTTTTTTAGTACATAACAAAATGAAAAGGCACACATCATGCAGCTGCTAGCTACGTGTAGCACGTGCAATGCGTGCATAGGCCTATGTACATATCGTAGGCTTCTGCATGAGAAGCACGTGACTGTCTACTTAAAATATTTAAGAAAGAACATACATGTAATGCATTCAGACCCTAACCTTTTACAATATGTAGAATCGAAATTCGAAACAGAAAAAGTGGATGGGTGTGGTAGGTGTGGACTGGTCCCCGCTATTTACATTTGCATAGGCTACATGTAGGCCTTCTATCAATAAGATAACCATGTACATGTATAATGATACGATTTAATGTACATGCGTATAATAACACAGATAGGTACATGCTGATAACCTTTGTGAAGTGAATACCCATTGATAAGTTGAGCCACTTCCTGTAACAATTCCTCCGTGAAAAAAAGTAGAAAATATTCCATTGGTGTCTTGCCAATCAATTCAGGATGAGCATCAGCTAATGAAGGTGGGCTGGAGGAGTCCTCAGCGACATGACCTAAATATCAGCCTCGGCCTGCGACCTCGTCTGATATTTGTCATGTTACTTCATCGCTATGGTACATTTGGTTGGCATCGAGATGATTCCTCTCGAAAAACATGTAGATTTCATCTAACCTGAAGTAGCCAACGTTCCACAAGTGGAACATACATACTAATTGCAATGCTGAGACAAGACAAATGATGAAAAGGATATGCCGACCTATGAATTAGTAAATTAGGAGTGTCGTCTCTATGTATACCGACTTGGGTGCATTGAACTGCAGGTTTTCATGTACAAAATGCGAGTTGAAAATTGGATCACCAAAAAGCACAAAAAAATCAAAATTTTGAAAAAATTGATAGACCAGAAATACCACTCCCAGTTTTTTTTCTCGCTTCGACTTGAAAAAACTATAGAATTGATCGTGTTTGACTAAAACACATTTCATGATCATCGATTATGACAACCCTTATGCATCAAAATCACAATTTAAAAAATGTTCCACAAGTGGAACGTTGGACACTAAACGGTTAAGAAGATTAACACACATCTGTAGCCGTATTCATAAAACTCCACGAGAATTCGCGCAACTGCGTGAAAATTCGTCGACCTGCTCGAGTAATTTTCGTGAAACTCTGTGCGACTTTCCTTCGTATTCATAACACCGCGAAAATCGTTCGCAGAGGTTAACCATGCTATTTTTAGACTGCCACCTTGTCACCTCGTCACTCATAGATTACTACGGTCGTAAGGACAAACGATTGGCTAATGAGTGACTAACAGGAGAAAAGGATTTCTCGATATATTTGTGTAAATGATGACTAACATGGAATTGTGAATTGGAAGTGGCAAGGTCAAGAGTTCTGAAACTACAATGCCGCTGTTCAGTAAAGCCGAAGAAGAGTACATGGTGGAATATTACCTGAAATACAGTAACTTAATGGATTCAACTGGAAGAACAGCAGATTTCAACAAGAGAAGGAATGAAGTGTGGGAGAAATTGACGAACGAATTAAATGCTATGAACCCTTATGTGAAGAAAGATGTGAAGCAAGTTCGTGATAAATTAGGTTCTCTACGACGAGCAGCAAAAGAGAAGCTATCAACCAATAAACGAGAAATGAACATAACTGGAGGGGGAATTTCTTCTGCTTTCAAACCACTGAATCCGACTGAAGAAAAGATTGTTGGTGCTCTGGGTCATACAGCCAACTTCCGTGGAATCCCTGGCCAGTTGGAAACGGAAAAGATTGTTGGTGCTCTGGGTCATACAGCCAACTTCCGTGGAATCCCTGGCCAGTTGGAAACGAATTGCATTAAAGGCCCCATACACACCGACTTACCTGAGCGTGGAGGAACTTCAACTATTTTCCAGCCAACAGATATTTCAAACGCGGAAAATATTCCAAGTAAGCTCCTATTTCATATTTATTTTTGTGTCAAAGTATTTGGTCAATTTTCTTAGGAATTCACCTAACACTATGTGTACATGTATACTATTCAACAGTATGATATGAAAACAGGCATAGGCTTCAGTGTTGCGATTCGCACGTTTAAAAACACTTGTGAGTTTTTTGAAATTTTAGGCGTTTAAGCGTATTTTTGATGTTTTTTGTAATCTTGTCATTATCAAGTATTTTTTGTGGAACCAAGTACGTAAAGTGATAGTTACTATTGACTATTGAACAATATATATACTAAACTTTCAGTGATAAAATACTAATAAGCGTTTTCATTTTTTCAGATGAGAGCGGCACTGAAGGAGACACTAGGCCCATCACTTAGCGGTGTACCTTACAGGAAGAGACATTTCTGTTCGACACGTACAGGAAGAGTAGAAACGAATGCTTCGTTCAGAAAGCTGCAGCGAGAAGTGTTGGAGCTACAGAAAGAGACATTGATCAAGCAGAAGGAAAATCTTGAGAAGGAATCTGCGCTTCTAGATCTGAAGATGAGCATATTGTTGAGATCGTAACAATCTGCGATCTTGAGCAATGATAAATCCGGTTACAGTTATCTCGGGGATTTGCACTCGTAATCAGTTACTTGTTACTGTACAGTAGGTTTTTGTCACTGATTATATGAATGGAATATAAATTATTTGCTGTTTTTAAAGATTCACATTTTATGGGCATATGGTTCGTGAAACTCAAGTAGTAGTATTAATACGTAATACCGGTGCTATATTTTTGATGCGGATATGTAGTAGAATATACAGTATCCCTTTAATTATTATTTATCTTCTCAATTTCTGTTGTGGACTCGAGACTGGAATAGAAATATTTCTCAGTAAAATATTAAAACATTTTTCTAAATATTTTTAACTCGAAAATATTGCAACAGTAGATCTATCATATTCAGAGCATTTAGTAAAAGTATTGAAACAATACAGATTTATCAAAATCAGATCTCAAAAAATCCATCGTTCACGAACTATTGAGCGATATTCTTTGAGCCAAAGCCAACCTTCGCTGAAATCCACTACTTATAGAACTTTCTTGATTACTAGAGCTTGGCTCTGGCTCTGTTCGAACTTCAGTTGGTAATAAGCTGTCATCGAAATCCGGTAGGTTTCTGTCTTTCGCTAAATTGTGCAGAACTGCACATGCCATCACATCAGAAGCAACATTTTTGAGGTGACGTCTGGATTCCTGATGCAACAATCCGAATCTACGCTTCCATTGTCCAATTGTATTTTCAATTTTAACACGTGTTTTACAATGGGCATCATTGTATCGCCTTTCTTCTAACGTTTGAGGATTAACGAATGGTGTCATGAGCCACCACCTGCATGGATATGCAGAATCACCTAAAACTATTCCATATGAAAATGAATTTTCAAAGAAGTTCCAAATTTCGCTATTTCGTAGAAGAAAAGAGTCATGGGTCGATCATGGATATCGAACAGCCACGTTCGTAAATCGACAGTTCGCATCGGAAGCCACTTGTACATTGATTGAGTAGTTGTTTTTTCTGTTCATAAACTGGAAGTCGTCATCGCGTGACCGAGGTCTTTCGATACGGATGTGGGTCCCATCAACACAAGTCACAACTCCTGGAAATCCTGAGACGTCCATCCACTGCTGTTTCACTTTCGAAAGTTTTCTTACATCCGGTATGTAGATATAATCTCGAGCTTTTGAAGCAATTGCCTCTGATACCCTTGTAACAACTCTCGAAATCGTAGGTTGCGACAATCCAAGTGTATCACCTGTTACAATCTGGTACGACCCGGTTGCATAGAAGCGTAGTGCAGCCAACAGTTGCAGTTCCGGCGAAATTGAAAAGTTTCGTTGTGTTTCGGGTAGCAAATCATCTTTCACTAGTGATGTGATATGATGCACCGAGTCTTTGTCAAAGCGGTATCGCCGGTAAAATTCTTCGAATGAATATTCCTTGAATGGATCTTTCCTAACACGAAATGTTCGTTCCTGTCTATCGACGTCAATTACGCTCATGAAGGCAGCCATTTGCACAACTTCGAAGTGTTTCAAACTTGAGACTGTCAATGTATTCTTCCTAAACACGTAAGTCTGAACCAATGGCGTTTGATTCTCGCGCAACCTTCGTGAGTTTTAGCCGTTATACCTCTGCGAGTAGATCTCTGCGAATTCTCGCGCAACTCTCCACGGATATTCGTTGAAGTCGTTTTATGAATACGGAAATTACAACTTCTGCGAATTTTCATGACAACTTAACCTCCACGAGTTTTATGAATACGGCCACTGATGTGATTATGTGTTGGCATGGAAACATCGTTTGTTAACGATAAACGTCATCCAGTAATAGCACCTCGAGTTGACAGACATCAGGGTAAAGACTCCTGTCAAATATTACCCAGTGTTACGGGAATGTCTTATCTCCTAATGATTTGTTTTGTTCTATCGATAAAGATAAGATGCATGTTTTGCCAGACAAATTGCGTGCTGAATTGCAAGTTTTGCATAAACCGATGAGTTTGTTGGTCAGACAGGAAGTGCAGAAGGGTCTTTTATACGTGATTTTTCTGATGTTTTTCCTACGACTGAAAAGTTACGCAAAACACTCACTACGCCTAGCGTATCTAGTTGTGGTTGTGAAAGATCCTTTTCTACTCTCAGAAGAATGAAAAGATTTTCTAGGACAAGTATGTTCGATGAGAGATTGTGTAGTTTGTCTTTTCTTTCGATTGAAAAAGAACTCATATAGCCCGTATGAAAAAAGCCCTGAAAACTGGCATTCAGATGTTATCGACATTTTTGCAATGTCAGAAAGAAGAATAGAATTGAAGAAAAAGTGAATGTTGAATTGAAATGCTTTGTTTTTACTTCATTGTTTTAGAAGGTACAGGTGTACGGATGCTTTATATGCTCGCGCGCATTTTGGAACGCTATGATAAAAGGCGAACAATTACATAATAGGCGACCTGCCGCTCGCCTATTGATTCTAAGTTTAATAGTTTTGGGTGATTACCTGGGAATGAGAGACAATAATCGCCGCTAACTTCAATGCTCGTGTACTTCACTGGAAATTTTATTTGTTCCAACATTTAATCAAGTTTCTTGGAAGACATCGAATTGATTCAGTGTACAAGTCGATTTTGATAGAGTTCAAAATGCTTAATTCATTAGATGAAATTTCTAAATATTGATAGTAAGAAGTCCTAAAAGTCCTGAAATTGAGTCTCAGGTTTCTTGTAGACACCCTGTTTACGCCACTTATTTACTTGCTGACTATGAGGATTCAGAAACATATTTATTATAACAGACTCAATTTCTGCCTGAACGCTTTCAAAGCTCACCGGGTTTTGTGATATCGAATGATCGCAAGTTTCCTTCTTTAAGGGGCCCACGACTGCTTATGTTAGGGGCCCCCATTCCGATTTGACTTTCGGCATTTTATTTTTGATCAAAGTGGCAACCCGGAAAATCTCATAATGTTGGGTCTTTAGCCCCTAAAGTCTGAAAGTAGAACCACTCAAATGCCCTTACATCCAATTTAATGTATTAATGTGATGTTTTCAAATTCAACAACTGAACATACCGGGCATCAAGGTAGGTAGTAAATGCATGGATGGGGACATGGACAAGTAAATAGGAATTCGACAGAAATAAAGAATAACCATGCAGTCTATGGTTAGTGAAGTACACAGATATGAACACCACAGTCTTATAGCCCTTGTAAGTTATAAATGCGCTTGCGAGCCTGCAAATGGGCCATTAAAATTCTCATTCAAAATCAGTTGATGCGAAGTATCGGACTCAACCAAAAAAATCGACCGAGTCCGAAGCCATCATCTGAGCAATATGTAGCACAAAGGGTAATAATAATTCAACACATGCTATAGCTGATGATACGACCAACTCTTGTCCAGCAAGCAGACTTTCAATGATAATCCAGCATCTCAAACATATTGCACTGTCAAATTCCAGTCGCATAGAGCGGGAAGAGACTATAACCTAAATAAAGAGACAGTTTGAGTCTCTCGAATCGCAATTTCGAATCGAATCTCTAAGCTTCACAGGTTCCTAGTTCATTATTATTATGATATAACGGCGTTTTCATCTTCCCGATCTCAGATATTTTTGGTACTGAATTTCATCAATTTATTCTGTCTGGGCAGAGTGAGAGACTTGCCTTGATCATTAGATGGTCGGCACTTTGCTGTCCCCGGTTCTACTCAAATGATGCATAAACGGACTCGATAGATCACTGGAAATCGTACCTTTCCTTTTACTCATGCATTTTTGAAATTTTCTCAATTATTCTAGATTCTGCACAGAGTTGTCTCGATCGCTAGTTACTCGCCGTTTTCCTTTTCCAAGCTCCTTCTTTGATATTTCCTCAACTCTCTCTACCTGGATTCTTGGCAGTATGAGAGACTTGTCCCGATAGTTAAGTATTTGATATTTCCCTTTTCCCGCTCTCATTTCTGGCGAATTTATTCTATCTCAATTAAATACTCTGCGTTTTCGTTTTTCAGCTCCTCTTATTGCGGAATATGCCCTATTTCGATCAGGGGCTCTATGGCTCTTCTATGTTCTTTTTCTCCGCTCCTGTTTTTAGGGAATCTATTTTATCTGGATTCTGGTCTGAGTGAGAGACTTGCTTCAATTTTCCACTTTTTTCTCAATGAATTCTGGGCAGCATGAGAGACTTTTTGCTCAAGCGTGCGCAGGAGGATTGAGTTCTGCCTTAGCGTTCGAGCTTTCCAATGCCTCCTTTGTTCTGCGCGAGCTACACCTCGAACCTTGAATGACGAAGAGTGACATAGGTTAATTTCATGTAGGAACTTAAGAATGGTTTGCGGATCTGCTCTGCATAGACGCCAATCAATTCAGTGTCAATAAAGCAGAATAATAACCTTATTTTCGTCGGCTGCAAGACCTCGAATTTCTTCATTGACTTTTATGGCGAGAGTCAAAATTCACCAATTTAAGTTAATGTGAACTTCCCTTGATCGAAAAGAGACTTATCTTCTCACTGACATAAAATGCTTCTTGAATATTGTCTCCATCTTTCATTGAAGAATTCGAAATTTGACCGCCATTAATCGAATCCCAGAAATCTTTAAGAAACTCATCACACGGCGTATAATGCATACTCTAAACTGGCAACTTTTTGACACATAAAACATCACAAAAAGTCTAGTAAGCAATTCGTATACCATTGACTTAAACAATGCGTTAATGAAAAAAATTCTAGGAATTGAATTATGTTAGAAAGGCGACGAGGAAAGATGAGTAGGAAGATACGAGTAGCAAGTTTTTGATACTTCTGTCGTTTGTAGGTGTTGCATCGATCGAATTCCAACTCAAGCTTATTAAATTATTTAGGAAATTGAACCATGGTGTAAAAACATTAGATATTCAACACTGGTAAGACATGGTATTAGCCTACTTTAGTCTGAAAGACAAACCTAGTAAGCTGAGTGATACGATCATGCGTTGTGTATAATTTTGAATGTCAGGTTTCAACGAGATAGGTTTAACTCTGAGCGTTTTGCCAAGTACCATTGTTATTAAAATTTCATTTTATTCACAATCTTCAATACCTGTATCTCTAAAAAAAATTATCAAGTAGAAATGGAACACAGAAAATCAAGCTATATGTCATAGTAATAATGCCTCATATACCCTCCTGAGTGAGAAAATCTACACATGTTAGAATATCTGTTCAACAACATAAACATCGTCAAAGCTAGTTTTGGAATTATATGCTTAATATTTAAGATGACTTGCAGATTTTCATTATCCGTTTAATTCTTTTGGCTGAATTTTTAATCTGAAGGTTTGGCCTGATAATTGATTCAACACTGTTTTTGATCGCATTCTACCACAAAATCAATTTTTACAAAAGTCTCATTATGTTTTCAATTAATGATGCAATTATTTCTGCAGATTGAAATGGAGAAGACCAGAAAGATGTGAAAATGGAAGTTGAAGCTATGTCTAATTGTCAATCTAGTGAGTACACATAGGTAATAGTTAATCACATAAATTTTGTTTGGTAATAAAATGATTATATGAATATGGCATAATTGTATATGCTCAGACAATGTATAAACAAACTGTGCTATTTTCCCCTTCATTAAAGACCGTAGGCATATGAGATTTTCCATGTTTTTAAGTCCCATTTTTCCACAGTCGACTATCATATTTTCTCGTTTGGGTGTAATTTGAAAAGTCTGTTTTGATAAGGATTAAGGGTGCACAGCTCTCACAGCTTTATTGTTGAAGTATCAAAAGCTTCAGGAAGCGAAAAAGCATGGAATAATGAGGATTTACTTGTCATTATCTGTCTTGGTACATTTAATTTTGATTTTCGACATTGATATCGATTAATTTTGGTAGTGCAATATTATAATTCATCCCAAAGCAATGAAACAGGTTACTTTGGCATCATTTACCCAACTTTTAGAAGAGTCAACATTTCTTGCTTTAGTTTAAGAATACATTGTCATACATCTATATTAGAATTTGCATAAAAGCTAAGGAGATCAACATCGAGATCATACCTTAAATTGAATAAAAATAGTTAAATAACACTAAATAATCATCAAGAACTGAATAGCCTAAACAAAAGACGAATGCTTGTGTATTACAAAGATTACAAAAACATTGAGAAAATTTCGCAAATATTCATTACTCTGTAGGATAAGCCCGTTGGTCTTTTAATATATCTTAAGCATCAAAGTTGTCAGTCTTCGGCATTCCTCACCACCGGTCCCAACGACCATCGAACATAGTTTGGGATATTGTGATGTACTTGAAATGATAAGTCATCGCTAAGCATCACCTTCTTCCATTGCTCAACCGTCCATGTTTCATGTGCTTTACTGAACAGGAGTCGCGCCAGCCTAGCAGCACATATAAGGAATGGTTTGCTGATGGGTAGCTTTGTGGGAATAATGAATTTATTTTCGAATCTAATTTGAATAGTCCTTCCTGTGACGCTCTGTAAGTACGGAGTCAGTTATTTCTTTATTTCTGGTGCAGTGAATGGCTCTTTCATAACAGTACGTCTAATGGTGATGTGAACACAGTCTGTTGTTTTCCTCGGTCGGCCAGTGGGCCCATACGATGTTTCGATGCTGTTGACCCTGTTTCATTTTGTTTCTTTGGCAGTTTGACTTGCATTTAATCCGTCCGCAATTTCTGCTTGGAAGAAAATTCCATTGTTGTGCAGTTATACTTATTAATTTGTGTCATTATACAGGGTGATTTTAAAGTCCTTACCTGGTTTTAAATCAATGTCACAGACGCTACATTTATCGGGTCGGCAATTATTTTACACCAAAATGTACCTGACACTCCAAAGTTTTATATGGTATATTGATCTAATGACGAATTGAGTATATTAAGTTCTTAAACTTCGACAACGAAATCTGGTATAACGTTACTTCACTCTATTCTAACATGAGAATCCAACATTGAAATTTATGTGCGTCACTGAAAAGAATTCAAATAATTTACTTCATTGTGTATGGTATCACACCATTTTTAAATAACAAAAGAGCTCATAGGTATCTTAACTCATAAATCCGATTATCGATCGAAAATTGAAATATCGTCAACTTAAGCATTTACAAATGCAAACGGTTGTTGTCAAAACAAAACGGGATTGCATTTGTTAGCAGAATGGTGACTGTCGAAGACCGCATTAAAGTTGTTTTTCTTATGGCAAAGTTTGATTCAGAAATGAATCAACCTAAATCAAACAGAAATGAATCAATCAAAAGTTTGATTATAAATGAAGGGGTATCGAGCATTCCGACTCATAAGACCATGGGATCAATCTTCAACAAGTTTAAGGAGACTGGTTCAGTTTTGGACGCATCTCGATGTGGTAGACCTCGCCACTCTGACGACAAGATCGACGAAATTAAAGACATCTTCGAAGATCCTTCTACGTCGATCCGTCAAGCAGCTGCAATTGCTGAAACTTCCTTCTCTACGCTTCGGAACGTGTTGCGGGACGATTTGAAGATGAAGCCGTATAGACTTTCTTTTTGTCAGCAACTGTTCGCTGATGATAATGCCTCGAGAGCTACCATGTGCAGTGAATTCCAACAATCGATTGCCGCCGATGTGAGCTTCTTGAACAGACCATGTTTCTCTGACGAGGCTATGTTCCATCTAAGTGGACGAGTCAACCGTCATAATTGTGTGATATGTGATTCGAGCAATCCTCATGCTATTCAACAAGTACCGATCAAGTCTCCCGGAATTACCGTTTGGTGCGGTTTATTCTGTAATATAGTCATAGACCCTTTCATCTTTGATTCGACTGTGACCTCCAAGTCCTACAACGCAATGTTGGTGGACTTCTTCATCCCTCAACTGAAGAGTAGAAGAAAATTTTCTTCGACCATCTGTCAGCAGGATCGGGCCCCATTGCCCCCTCGAGGTGAGATCTCTATTGCACCAAAAGTTCCCAGGAAGGTGGATCGGAAGAGAACTGTCAAACACAGAGTGTATCACAGACAACCAAGTAAGTCTGGTACAATTACGAAAGTTCATCATGGAAGAAATCTCTCTGATTTCATCACAAGAAATTTTTGCTGCGTTCAATAGTTTTCAAAGTCGCCTTTCTTTATGTTTGCGCGAAGAAGGTGGACATTTTGAACAGCTTCTTTAAGTCCTTCACGATATATATATGGACAAATGTATGGATTTAAATTTTGTAATGATTTCATTTTAATGATAAAAATTATTGGAAGACAATTGACGTTTTTTGCATGATAAATACAAATAAAATTCTATGCTAATTATTACGGAAATGCATAATAATCAATATACCATATAAAACTTTGGAATTTCATGTACATTTTAGTGTAAAATAATTGGCGGTCCGATGAATGTAGCGTCTGTGACATTGATTTAAAACCAGGCAAGGACTTTAAAATCACCCTGTACTTTCACTGAGTTCTTATGTTTTTAATGATTGCAATGATTCTAAATGAAATGGATCACATGAAAGAAGCGCATGTGAGAATAGTCATTCTCATTCAATCAAGTCCTTGATATGTGACCACATGAAAGAAGCGCATATGAGAATCGTCATTCTCATTCAATCAAGGCCTTGATATGTGACCACACGCATCTTTCAGCTGCAATTCTGCATCCTAATTTGTCCCATTCATCGCTGCGTATTGGTTATAACGGAGACTACTCGTCGATCACATGCTGTTTGGACTTGCTAAAGAAAACAAGTCACAAATATAAAAATTCAAAAATTTGCAACAACGATCAGTAAAAACACTAGTATTTGATTGTGAATGCAAAGTAGAAGCAGAAGTATGTTAAGAACATTGATAAATAGCCAACATAATCTAGGGCCCTGCGAGTCGGGCTTTGATCAACCTCGAGTCGAGTCGAGTCGGCTAAAGCTCGAGTCGAGTCAACGGGTAAAATTTTCAAAGATATTAGGAGACAAAAATATGTTTAGGCCTTCTTAGGCCAATAAAGGCAATGAAGAAAATAAGGTATATGGCGACGCAAATCGTTGATCGAGTGAGTGGGTTATCCTTTGTTAAGTATATGTAATTGTGAACATTAGACATACATTATACAAATTTAAAAAATTCAGTGCTTGTTAACATTTGTTTAAATTATTTTTGCAATCAATTTTTTGAAACCTTTTGTTTAAGCATTGTATATATTTTACCTTGTAGGTATATTATACAATAACAATTAAGCAAGCGTTCCATTATTCTGAATATCATGCAGGGTGAGAGAGAACATCGCCTCAGTTACTATTAGGAAATTGACAAAAGATCAATTTCATCTTTAACGAGTTAACTTAAGCCTACATTTTTTGCAATTATGAAGTGCTATATCTACTGGTCGCTGTTAAATATCAGAGCAAAAAATGTTAATAATATAAAATTTTAATATTTATAGAAATTAGCCGAGTTCGCATTTTTTATTCAAGTTGTACACTATTGCAATGTGCATTTATCGATTTTAATGTATTTATCTAATTGTACTCTATTCAGTCTATTCCAGTAAAACAGCTTGTGTAGTTATTTATCACTTTAGAGAGCAGCACATCATCAGACTATCTATCAATTGCAGCTGATTAATGTGATTTAGCCCGAGTTGTAGTCTGTTGACCATTATATCATCTTACAGTTGCCTTTATGAGAAACCTGCTCACCTAAGTTGATGAGTGTAATTTTTTGTGAGTAGTGCACAGGATTCGTACGGTTTGTGAAAATTCATTAAAGTTTGTGAATTTTGAAAAAAAAGCTCAAGGCCCTTGAAAGTTTGTAAATTTCACGATTTTTCAGAAAAGTTGATGAATTTTGGAATAACGAAGTTAAATTTTTGCAGATTGCTTTCACGATTCTAAACGTCACGAAGTTAGGCCTCCCAGTGTCACGAAGATCATAACACTATATATAGATAGATATTGATAAATGTTGGAACGAAAGCAATGTCACATTAATTGAAATGAAGTGTGTGATAGTGACGTGGAGAAATTCAAAAATATCTGTGTTGATGTCTTCGTGGTAGTTGTCAGCAACATACTTCCCTTTGATTCATGGTGCTAGAAGACGCAACCATGCTTCACCCGGATAACCGTCGTGATCCGAAATCGCTGTCCTCAATATTCTGTTTTATATCTCTAACTGAAGTATGTTTTGAACATCACATTCCCACGTGTGACTGAACAATCAGGAACTGGGTCACAAGATATCTGCGATGACGTGAGGAATGGATGGAGACTCCATCAGCTTAAAACCAACATTTCGTCGTTTCATTGCTCTTCCATGTCACAAAATGAATTTTGAGTAATGCCTGAAAGTCCATTCTAGAAAGAAGTTCACGAAGAACATAATCTGGATTATCTCTCTGAAGAATCATCAGGACAAAGAAGAATCGAGCAATAACCGGAAAAGGTACTAAAAATCATAGACGAGTCCGGAAATCCAAAGTACAGTCTGTGCATATCAAATCCAGCAGGATGTGTTTTGCTTCTCACGGTAATGCAGTTCCTGAATCAAGTTTTTCTCTGAAGAAAGCCATCGTACATGTTCACGGGGGCTCCCTGGACAAAGAGGAGCTTGTGTTGCTCAACCTAATCAGAGACTTGTGCTCTCAAGCAGGCGGATTCATGAACAACAAAGTCACCGATTCATTGATACTGTCAGTCAAATAGTCTTCTCTAAAGTGCAACATTTGAAGAGAAGATTGCAAATGGTTGGAAGAGATTGCTCTGAAAAGAAAACCTGAAAATGAAGCTTCTCATGACGAAATGGCGAAAAGGAAACTAGCTATTCAAGTGACGGAGGAGAATCATGGTGGAAATTCAGAACTATGAGAGCATCAGAACTCCAGTAAGTTTTCTCGAGCGAAGTTCTGGAAAGTAAAGAGTCTACTTATTTGGCTATCGAACAGAAAAAGACCATCACTCGATCACTCCAAGATCTAGAAAGAAAGGGACCGTTTTCTGCAGACATTTTATTGATCCATAAGTACTTCATGGTAACATAATATGAAAGTTTCCAAGTAGTGATCTACTTCTAATCCTAGTATGCATTCGCTTTGCATTACTATTTAAAAATGGAAATGATGTATTCTGCTGATCTAGTGGTACTTTTTCTTGAAAACTTCAACCCATTTGCAATTCTCTGCTGCAATTGAGTGAGTTAATACTTGGACATAGATTATTATTAGCCTGTATTATTGATGATATGGTTATGTTTCATTTTTGTAATCGAGCTCGTCAGACCAAATAGTTTTGATGTAAACATTTGTTTCATCGTAATATTGTTACATTTTTAAAGCTTTAAATGCATGCTTTTCTAACAGCAAGTATCTATCTCAATGTTGACGTCAGTAATTATTCAAGAGCAAGTATATATATTGTTGTCTGTTATTATTTCCTTTATAAGAAATCGAGATGGTCCGATCAATTGGTTTTAGAGGTGATAAGTTGTTTTATATATGCGTTTTTAAAGCTTGTTTTTTATCAGATAGTCATGGTGCCCGCGGTCAGTAAAAGTCAGGAAAAGTCAGGAAATTCTTAGGGTCAGTAAAGAATCAGGAAAAGTCAGGAAATTCTTAGAGTCAGTAAAAAGTCAGGAAAAGTCAGTAAATTTATAGGTACTGTGTTTAAATTGTAAAACGTCGGGATTTTTTACAATGGAGAATATTAATGAAATTTAAATGTAATTTAACTTATCAGGAAGATAACTAGAACCATATTTTCTGATCCAGTGTTACATGTATATATTTCAGCTTCCATGACGAAAGGTAAAGTTTCAGTGATTTATATTAGCGATCTTCGAGTTCCGGGCTCTTCTTATTCTCAAAATACGACTAATTCGTTATTCGAGAGGACTGTTATTTGCGGACTTGACTATTAAAGCTCTCTACTTGGAGTATTTCCAAGTATTTGTCTTTAGATATGTATTGTAAAAAAGTGTTATGTGATCGTGTTGAAGCATCGCTCATATAAGTACACTATTGATCGAAATACGATTTTTTCATTTTCTTGTTCAGAATTGATCATAATTGTTGCTGAAAGAGGCGGACGATCTGGCAAGAAAGGCAGAAACACAATCCGACATGAGTCTTCTCGTTAAATCAAATGCGTTGCGGAAGGCAGCAAACGAGAAGCGTGAGGAGAGCGATATCCTGAAAGTTAAAATGAACGAACTTAAGAAGTCAATTAACTGATTTTCAATAAATGCGTTTTGTCTTAAAATAGATTGATTTTTTCCTACAAATGGTCAGTAAATTTTTCGAAATTTCTGGAACATTTTTAAGCAAATAGCGCGGCCACCATGGATAGTGTTTGTTGTTGTTTGTTCTTCTGTTATTATATATCACATGCCTCAATATGTTTTGAATGCACAAAGTCACATGTGCATGCAGGATTTCTTAATTCAATATTTTTCTCATGATGGGTCATCAATACGTATATGAAATGAATCGAGTTGCAATCAGTGGAATGTTGACATAAGTTTCAATAATAATTCGGCAAAAGTGTGTTGCAGATGAATTGTGGGGGGTGGTCTTCTCTTGCCGAAAATAGCATCTGCCCATATTTGCGAATAAGAGGTTTGTGAATTTTGCCTCCAGGAAACCGTACGAACCGTGGGTGCATTTAATCATTTTTACTTTTTCAGCAAAATGTGATAACAATATACGTGCGTATTTTTTACTGAATTACGAAATAAATTATGATTTCTGAACACCTGCCAGAGTGAGTATTTATGTGCGTGAGATAAACCAAAAATAGCAAACAAACTGTCCGATAAGTCAAAATGACAGGTCCAAATTGCGTTTTGCAAAGATAGGTTTTCGAAGTACAATATTGCTGTGACTAGGCTGCGAACAAAACGTACTACTGAATAAACTCGTTAAAGTAGTATGTCATTAAAGACATTCAATGTAATCGAAATAAGAAAACTATACAAACAGGATTTATTTTTACACATGTTCGCCAAGTCGATTCGAATTCTCATCGTCGTTCCAGCACTCGCAGGGCCCTGACATAATCATTCAGAGACAAGGGTCTCCTTGCAGTTATGCGCAAGGTATACATTTTGAATAACCCACAGCGTTTCGATTCGACACTAGGATCAGTCTTAGAGTAGGCATGCATGCTCATTAAATCAGCTCATATTTGCGATTTATTTCTGGCTTGTGCAACGTAATTAGGCGTGTTCTGTCTATTTAGTGCTCATTCATCGAGTTGTATTGTTAGTCTATTTAGGACAGATAACTTAAAGACACATGTCAGTGTTCATCATTCTGCTGGTATGGGCGACCAAATTGTGTTCAGACGATTTGGAGAACTTCTAACCAAAGTTCAGATAACAACACTTTTGTTATCCCTGTTGTTAAAACTACGTCTGGGTCTATGCTCATCATACCATTGTTTCAAATGTCATTTACTCAATTAGGTAAATATTGCCCTTGCTTACATGTCAAACGAGCAGGTAACTCATTTTTAAAATTAAATTGTTTGCATAACCTGTCGGGAAGCCTTATCATGTCCATGCGTTGGTAATATATCGGTCCCATTCTAAAGCCGGTGGCATCTAAAGTCGGGAACTGTTTCTTGCTTACCTGTTTTCTAGTTTTTTTCAATCAAATCATAATTGAAATTGAAATCAAATTGATTCACTTTCAGATGATAACTCAGAAATTGACATTGAGGATTTCTCAAATAATAGTAAGCAACTTCATGAAAGTGAGGGCAATGAAGAAAACGCGAATCTTGAATTGATCGGGAATGATGAAAATGATCAAAAGTCAATTCACAATACGTCGGCAAATGAGTCAAAAGGTAAGTTGGAAACATCGGCAGTGTAAGAACAGTGCAAAGGCATGTTTGCTCAGACTTCTGCTGTCGTCACTTCGCGCTTCAACCGCAATTAGAGTAATTAGAAATCAAAGATTCAGGATTGGTCCAATTTTGTAATATTCTTAACCCGCCTTATTGCTGAGTGGCGACCTTAGAAATTGACATGCTGTGTGATACCCTATGCAACTTGCATTGAACAGTGGTGACAATTAGCTCGCAAGCGTTGACGCATTGATTACAGAGCAATTTCATAGAATGTACCGGGTACATCCTACTTCTGACTAGTGCACTTAAGTTGCCGGTATGTGCTTAAAGCCCATTTTTATGTACTTGATCCTAGAGGACATCACGTGGAGCAAATTTATTTTAGTTATCCATTAGATATCAACAGACATTGAATCAATAAATTTTGAGTGTCACAACTGTTGTTTGATGTATTACCATAACTAACAATTTACATTAAAGTACAGGAACATGAGCTCCGTAAAACAATTTTTCTGTGGTAGAACTTAATCGTAGCCAATATCTTCTCTAATTTTCATGAAATTCATTTAAATGACTTAAAAAACAGATTGCCAATCATATCTTGCCACTTCAAAAAGTTGATTGTAAACAAGGCTCTCAGTCACCCACGCCACACATGCAAATAAAGCGTGAAGCTCTTCCTCGCTTTATTTAAATTGTTTTGGCTATTTGTCATATTTTGAATTGAATTGGAAAGAGCCAATATTGAAAGATCTTGATTTTGTTTTCTTTATTTACTACAATTAATTTCTGTCAACATCCGTTAACTATCTTCAGGTATAAAAGGAAGGAAATTAAAAGGTTCAGTATAAAATTCAAAATTCACACAGATTTCTATGTACAAAAGTTTATGTCATAATGACATATGGATTGAATATAAAAGGAGGGATTGGATATGAAACAGGTAGTATTGGGTTACATAGACTTACCAATAGCATCTTAATGATGACATGACTAGATAGGAAAACACATAGGACATAGTAATGGATTGGTAATACAAGGGCATGAGTTATCAGTGCATTTTTGTGTTATGTTATCTTCACACTTCCTTAAATGCTATGTCTCAATTGTCTTACATTTCTGACATTTCAGTGATATCAGTTTCATATGCTGTTTTGCCTTTTATCGTGAACATGTTTGTCCGAAGGACATCGAAATGCATCGATATCAAAAATAGAATATTTTCGATCGGTAAATTTGCTTTATCATTTATTTTTAAACATGTATAGAATTGACAGATGCATGGGTGAACCACGAGCATCACACGTCCCTCAGTCATGTTGGTGGACCGAGCGCGCTGCTCACTACCAGAATTTGAGTAGAACAGTACACGCCTAATCCACGCCATAGCTGCCAACCCAGTCATTTCCGCTACAATTGACGTGCATTTTCAACAGCGGGGTCTGTCATAAACAATTAACGGTGTATTGTTGGTTCAGAATAGCTTGAATTTGATAAGCGGCTTCTTGTTACTTTTAAATCGGCCATTTGATAGTAATTACTGAACTTTTAATATAATTCCAATTTTTTTGTAATTCCTTTTGGCTGGTGCAGTCCCATCAGTGAACTATTGTTTTAAATTGAAAAATATATACTCACAAGACGAATTTGCGTTATTTTCTTGAAAGTATATATACTGTATATATATATATTCATTCATATGCAAATTTTCTTGTAAGTCACAGACTGCTTGGATTTCGTGCTCGTGTCGTGTCGTGCTAAGGACGTGTAGTCGTGTTGAGTACAAATTTCCGACGACTGCAAGTCTCTAGTCAATTATAGCATTGAAAGGACACTTACACCTCATTTAATTTTAAGTCTATTGTTGGAAATTAATTAATTTAAAAAAGTAAACTATAAGCTTTCAAGGAATTTTAAGTCTATTGTTGGAAATTAATTAATTTAAAAAAGTAAACTATAAGCTTTCAAGGAATTTTAAGTCTATTGTTGCAAGTATGTGTTGTCTTCTTTGCGAAAAACAGTTTTTGCGGTTAAGAAGTTATAAGAGAGGAAATTGTCTGTTGCCGCCAAAGAATTAAATATTTTGTTTATCTGCTTCGGCGCGCAGATGAATCTAATCCTGTGGTTGCCGCAGTTGATGCGCGAAACAAGAAGGGCTTGTATATATTTTTTAGATTAAGACTTCTTAGCCGCATGAATACTTATTGATTTATAGTCGTCTGCAATGTAAATTTTTTGCCCTTTACGGGCTGAATTTGTCGATTACTTTTCATGAATATTATGTCCTAGTAGTACATGTAATTGACAAATATAAATGATAAACTGATTTTACAAAAGAGAATGCATACTTACAATTGCAGCAACGTGAAGAACCATATGTTATCGATCGACATTATTGCATTCAATTGTAAGTGTTTCAAAGTAAACTTTCGTGGGAGTTAGGATTGCGGTTCTTTGTACTGGAAATAATTAATATAATAGATTGTGCTGCTTGCACTTTTCATACTGAGTTGTGCAGCTTTGCAGAAATATTTATGCATCAACGTCTAAAAAATGTGTAACTCCGTCATATTCAATGAAATATAATGATAATATAATTCAATATAGTATATTCAATATAATATAACATAATTTAATAATGTATAATAATGATATAATTCACATTAACTGAAGCATAATTAAAGGATAGTATTCTTTAAGTAGACACACTGTGTGTGTATCAATATTAATGAAAATTAATACTAGACATTTTATGCCAGTTTAATGACGAATCATTTATGATATTTCAGACAAAATGCAACCACCCTTCCGATCTATTGACTATGTGACGGAGAATGTTCCTATAGTGAACGATCATCTAAAGCTTTTAAAGAGGGTTGGAGAAGGTAAGCTCACTTAATCGAAATTTTATTGTATTTTTGTTTAATTATGCCCATAATCGGCAACTTTTCTAACATATCGGTTATCGGTCGATATATAAAAAAATGTCGACAGCAATTATTTTGAAAAGGCATTGTGTATGTGTTTGATGATACTTTAGTGATGTTTTGATGATACTTTTGTATTACATGTACGTCGTGTTTATCAATTTGTGAATTAGTGAATAATCAAATGATTGCTCATAAATTATGCGGTAGTTGATTTATTTCCAATTATTAGGGATAAATATGGTAGTCCGTCCTACATGTGCTAGTCCGAATACATTTCAAGGCTTACACCGGAATGAATTTGAACAGTGAAATCGACATGAAAAGGTATGAACTATTTTGCTGTTAGAGTATAGTCACCGCGAGAGATAACGAGGCCGGACAATCGAACCTGTTCAGGTTGTATCAATGCAATTACACGAAATGAAAAGATTGCAAATCTATGATACTGAATACTTCGTGAAAGACTAGTACGAAAATGCTGTCAAATTATAAGAGAAGAAATAATTACCAGTGTAAAAACAAAAAGTCTCCTTTGCACAGAGAGTAGGGAGGATTGCTTTTGCCATAACTTTTGACACACAAATCAGACTTGACGATGTAAATAAAGAAGGCTTCAGTGACACTGAGACGAAATTTATCTCGACATTTGGAAAGGGCACGAAGTCACTGATTGGTTTACAGTGGAGTAGATGACCTGTTACTTCTCCTAGCTTGCTGTCCAGCAACCACCTCGGGACATGCTCCGATATCCTGTGTTACACACTGGTGAACGATATAAAAGATTTTGGTACTGCCAATTATTCGTTGATCGAATCACATTCAAATTTACAGAGCAGCATTCATGACTTACAACGCTCGCTATAATTTGCATAATGGCTGAATGCACGTGGAGCAGTGGTCGAGCCAGCTGCGAAATTTTTCGCACTGCGAGAATCTGCGAAAATGCTAATAAAAAAGAGCTCGCTGCAAAAAAATGCACGAGGTCCTGCGAAAAAAATTGAATTTTGTTATTTGTGCGTTTTAATGAACCTATGCTGTCTGATGGAGGAAAAGCTGCTTTACAGGATAAAGATTACGTAGTCTAATGATAGCTAATTACAATGTTTGTATCACTCTTTACATTATCAGTTAGTCAAAGCTTCATGGTTATCGTAGCCCAGCGTCTTACATCTTACAGCAGGTTCAGCAAAAGAGAAAAGTTGTAGCAGTAGTTCTTATTTTGTGTTGAGTTTGTGAGTAATGGGCAAAAGACCGTTCCAGGACACCATAAAATTCAAAAAAATAGTATCTTTAAAAACGACATAAATTCATGAATTTAGACCCTTTTTCAGGTTTTTAAGACCTAAATTCATGAATTTAGTCGTTTTTAAAGATACCGATTTTTCAAAAAATGGTACTTTTTAAATGGTCTAAATTCATGAATTTGAACCCTTTTTCAGGTTATGAAGACCTAAATTCATAAATTTGGGCGTTTTTAAAAATACCCAATTTTCAAATTTTTCAAAATCTCAAATTTGAGAATTACAATTTTCTCGCTTAAATCATGACCGTTCCAGGACACCGAAAATCATAAAAGTTGAGAATCTCAAAATTTGTGAATTACAATTTTTACCTTGTAAATCATGACCGTTCCAGGACACCGAAAATCATAAAAGTTAAGAATCTCAAAATTTGAGAATTACAATTTTCTCGCTTAAATCATGACCGTTCCAGGACACCGAAAATCATAAAAGTTGAGAATTTCAAATTCATGAATTTTATCCATCTTTCAGGTTTTTAAAATATATCATGTGACTAAAAATATTTCTTTAAAAATGGAAGAAACAAAAGTGGATGAAACAAAAGTGGAAGAAACCGCAAGAATATATCCTTCGTTATCTCAATTAAACTTTTACGGAGCAGCGTGACTTCTTTCTTTCTTTCTCTCTCTCTCTCTCGATCCTGTCTGTTGCAGGAATATTGTATTCACAATGACATGCATTCTTTAAAACAATTGCTTGTCTTCAATGAGAATAATTCCCATATGCTTTTAATAGAATGACCTTGAACGCTAATGGAAAAATACACCAATTGTCGAACCGGTGTCAGAAAGTTTGTCGACATGGCTGTCGATATGGTTCGACAGTTGGTGTATTTTTCCATTCAAAATAATGTCGCATGAATGATTGTTATGGAAACCAAAAGGAAGAGAAATGCTCATTCATTTCTCTTCTCTCTCATATGTCTATTGTGTTTAGATTGTATTTGTTCTTTTGTTCTCATAGTGTGAATGAGATTTCACAACCCGTATCATGAGCTATTGTCTGATTTCCTTCACTCGTATCAGCTGACACAATTTAGCAGCTGCTACACGCCAATTCTTTTGAGAAATTTCTGAAATAGATTTTATTCCATTTAAAATGAGTAACATTAGAGACTTTCTAAAAATATACGGCAAACAAAACCACATCAAATTTCGATTTAAATGAGATTGCTAAGCAATTGGGAATAAAGAATTTTCACATATTGATGAGTAATGAATTACTATTGATAAAAGATGTGCGAAACACTAACTCTACTAATACAATGCAACAATGTAACGTTTAAATTTATATTAAATTAAATCATTTCAAAATTGAATAAGTAGTAAGGAAAGTCATCATTGTGGAACAGTTTTAAATCAATACCCCCCTTCTGACTAAGTAGTAAGGAAAGTCATCATTATAAAAATGTTTTAAATCAATACCCCCTTCTGACTAAGTAGTAAGGAAAGACATCATTAGAGAACAGTTTTAAATCAATACCCCCTCCCTTCTGACTTCTACGGGTCCCTTAAGAAATTTTTTTATTATAAAATGAGCAACATAAATGAGTTTTTGAAATTATATGGAACACAAACGACAACGAATTTCGACCTAAAGAAAATCGCTAATCGATTAGGAATAAAGAATTTTCATGTTCTAATGAGAGAGGAATTACAATTCCTAAAAAATAAGCCAACAGGAACCTTCAGTTCCCGGAACAAAGTTCCATCAATAACTATAAATTTCATAACAAATCTTCATACGTCAGATGAAAAAGGTGTACATTGGTCAGCAGGACAAAGAAATATAAACTGTTCTAATTATTATTTTGACTCATACGGACTTCCACCTACGAATGAAGTAAGAGAAATACTTGGCAATGGAATTTATAATACGTTTCAAATTCAAAAACCGGGAACTACTTATTGTGGTCAATTATGTCTATGTTTTATTGAAATTACAGGAAGGAGTACCATTTCTAGATATTATGTTTGAATTGAATAATAATAATAATGATAATTAAAAATCAGTTCGTTGTAATTCATTTTGATAAAAACGGCCTCTGATATCCTCATTATCTAAATCTTTAATTTCATAAGTAATCGGATAAGTTTGATTTATTTTACAAATTTCAAATATTTCTTTAGTCCAATAGCCAACAAAGCCTTTTTCAAATTTATTCTTATATTTAAATATTCTAACTCTATCTCCATTTTTAAATTTCGGATTAATTTTCTGCAAATTCGGATTACTCTCATTCAAATTATTATTCTCGAATATTTTTTTTCTTATCAAATCAGGGTCGACAGAAGCATTCTTTGGAGCTTCTTCAATACCAGAATGAACTTTATTATTGTACTCTTCTACAATTCCTGGTAATATCTTCAACCATTTCTGATTTATTTGCTCAGTAAATTTCTTGAATAATTTATTTTTTAACGTCCGATTGAATCTTTCTATCACTACAGCTTTTCCAGCGTTTTCAGTTGAATAAACAGTTTCAAATAGTGGCTGAACGTTTCGGTTATAAAATTCCGACCCTTTATCAACAAACAATTTCCTTGGCTTTCTATTACTTTCTTTAAAGATTTCTTCAAACGCATATTTAACTGATAGACCACTTTTATTTTTTAAAGGCTTTACCCAAGCGTATCGTGTATATAAATCTATAACGGTCAATGCGTATTTGTAGTCCCTTTCATTCGGCATATGAATAAGATCAGCACTCCAAATATCATCTTTATTAAATACTTTTACTTTCAATAGATATTTCGGCTTTCTATATTCCTTGTGGATTTCGGACGCGTAGGTTCGAGCGTTGCTCTCAGACAGCTTAGCTGTCGTTTCATTTAAACCTTGACCGAATAATATTTTAGCTTGTAAAGCTTTCTTAACATTCTTTCAATTTTTTCTCTAAATGTAGGATTTTGAATATTATCTAATTCTTGAATCATCTTATCAGCTGCATGTCGAGAACTTAGATCATGATTTCGATAAGCTAAATCATGCCTGTAAGCTGCGGCATCTACTCTATTTATCGGTTCTTCACCTGGTTTCGGATTATTATTCTCATCTATTCTTATATCTAATCGAGTTCCTGGACCGGTATATGAATGACCAGGAAGATGTTTTTCTTTCGAATATTTACTCCAAATAAAGCCAGGAAAATTTTTTAATGTTTTTTGTATGTCACCTCCAATATGCTGACAATTTGAGTTTTTATTTTTGTTTAATAGATAATTCAATAAATCTAAATTAGAAATTTTTAATTTAATTAAATTTTCGGAATTTGTAGAATTCATTTTAAAAGATAAAAAAAATTTAAAAGATAAAATAAATGTTTACCTTATGGACCAAAGGTCCTGAGGTTATTACCGAATCATACTAGGACTTAGATATATTCCAGAACCATCTTTAGTTTCTTTAATTTCAATTAAATCATCAACATTGTGGAGAATATTTTTAAGAACTCGTTTTCCTTCATCAACTAATTTTAATTTACTAATAAAATTATCTACTATTCCGTCACCCCTAGCAACTTTCTCTAACTCTCTATTATGACGTTTTGTTCTTCTAATGCTGCCTTCTCTGATTTATTTTTATTTACTGCTTGGACAATACCAGCTGTCCCACCTGCAACACTTCCTGCTGCAGCTATGCCACCTATTATTAGTGGAATTAATGGGAGAATTCCACCATTCTTTCTTCTTGTAATTGAATATTCTCTATCATTGGTTTACTTATGTAATACTTTTTTTTGTTAATCGTAATAGTTTTAGGGGTATTTTTGTCAACAATATTACGTAATTTTAATTCAACAGTTTTATTATTACTTTTCGCTTGCGACATTTTTAATAAAAAAATTTTAAGTTACGAAAAATTTTAATCTATTCTAGTTATGAAAAAATTTCAAGTTACCAAAAAATTTTAAGTTACCAAAGAATTTTAATCTATTCTAGTTATGAAAAAAATTCAAGTTACCAAAAAATTTTACGTTACCTAAAATTTTTAATCTATTCTAGTTATCAAAATTTTAAGTTATGAAAAAAATTAATTAATCGACGAAGTCTTGGGCTTTAACCTATCCTAGCCATCTTTCCATTAAGAATTTCAATAGAATATTTTACATCTTCTAGCAATAAACCATAAGCCATCAATGAAGTTGTGGAATCTTTCTTTTCAATATTAATTGTTACATCACAACCAGTCTTGATAATATCTTCAGATTGTGCAATTAAATCGAAACAGAAAACAGGATATAAATGTCTCCAATCTCCAGGAGTTAATTGTGGTTCAACTCCAAATTCTATACAAAGATTTCTATAAGCATCATATCCTTCCATAAATTGATTATTGGTATCATCGAATCTTAATGGATCAATTGGATATCGGGTTTGATTTAAAGCAACTTGTAAACTTCGAATTGTGTTAATATGGAAAAGACTGTTGTTCTTATCAAAACTTGGAGAATTATTTCTTTGAAAAGTTAGTAATAAATATCTTGGAGTATTCGCAGTTCTAGTAAAATGCCAGTTAAATCTTTGTTCGGAAAAAGTTACTGAACTAGCAGTTCTCTTTAGAAAATTTACTGGAATTGGTTTGTTAGTATTTAATCTTTTTGCAATAGCTGTTTCTATCTCTAAACTAGGAGTAATATGCTTAATCCACCATTCAAGTCTATCAATTTTTAAATATGCTTTTTTTCCAGTCTTACCAAAAAAGATTAATTCATTATTTGCTGTTCGATGAATTATCAATTTAAATTTTAATTGATATGACATTTTATCATAATCTAAATATCCGAATAATGGAGACAATGACCAATTAACTGTCTGTTTACTTTTCTTGTTAAATTCACGTCTTTCTTTATATGCATCATTATTTGTTTTATTTAAATGTTTTGCAATATTTTCTACATCTTTCGCAATTCCTGCTGCATCTGTTCCAGCGTGAGTTAAATCATCAACAATTATACCATCATTAGTATCAGGAAACCAACCTTCGATTTCATACTTTTTATTATTTTCACCAATTGTTACAAATCTAAGCATTGTATCAATTTCACCTGGAGAATCACTTATTGTTTCTATATTTTGAGTTGCAACATCTAAACGCATTTGTGTAAATAATCTTGGAAAGAAATTATTCTCTAGTGCAATATTATCGGTATCTGGTAATGGTGTTGTAAAATTGGCATCACTATATAAAGAATATTCAGTGTAGAAATGAATCAGGTAGATATAAATAACTTTGCTGATTATCAACTTCAAAGATTAAATCTCCTCCAGTATTTACTCTACTGGAAGATCCGGGATTCATAGCAATTCTTATATAGTCATTCTTTTTTTGATTATAACTGACGAACGGAGGATCGTCTAACCTAAATTTATTTTCGATAAGCGAAGACATTTTTATAAAAAATAATTTGACTTTTTGTTTTTTTTCTCACAGACAGAAAAAATGTTTACTAAAATATAATTTTAGAATTTTACCAAAAAAATTTTACTAAAAAATTTTACTAAAACATAATTTTAGAATTTTGCTAGACCAGCTCCGCTACAGCTTTGCTGGTTAGACCGAAGGTTGCTATTAATACCATTGCCTCTTATTTCTTCAATTGAACGTTTTATGGTTACGCCTGATTTCTTCTTTTGTTTACTATCAGACGGAGCTCCGCTCCTCAAGGTTTCCCCAACAGCTATGTTAGCAATTTTGTTTTTTGTTTCTGAAAGTTTTTTTAAATTTTTTAGTTCTTCATAATCATTCCTAAGTTTACGAATAGCTTCTAGTTGTTTTAATTCGTTTTGAGACTTAACAGCGTTTGATATTGCACTAGCTGTACTACCTATAGCAGCTGCTCCTTTTGCAGCAGATGTAATCAAATCTTTATTATTTTTAATTAAGTTAACGATACTACCAATACCAGAAAAGATGCCAGCCCCTTCTTTTTGGACGGCACCTGCGGTGCCTAGGAACTTTTGTGTTCCGACTGTTTCTACACTGTCATAATGGTAAACAGATTTCATAGATGGTTCATGAGCAATTTTTTGATTTGAAGCAAAATGTTTAAGATTGTGTTTATAAATTATAGGCATTTTTTAAGATTAAATTTGACTTTTCGGAAAAATATCTACGTGGTAAGATTTACGTTTTTGAATGGACAACAACTTCGAGATAACTTTATTAATTGACTGTTGCACTTTATCTATTGCGTCAAGCAGCGTGTGATGTACTTTAATTTCTTTTCTATTAACTTGCATTTTCTGCTGATTAATCTTCAATGCCGTTTTAAGTGCATTTAACTTAATTTTAAGAACATCTAATTGTCTTTTAACAGCATCTAACTGTTCTTTATTTTCTTTAGAGTTTTCTTGTAAATTTTTCTTTAATTCATTTTCTAAATTGATTTTAAGAGTTTTCATTTTATCAACTCTTTGATTAAGCGAGTTTACTTCATTTATTATTCTATTCATCTTTTTCATTTGTTGAGTAATTTTAGAACTTAATTCATCAACACTTTTTTGGAATGTAGTTTGTAACTGCTTTAAATTTTTTTAATTCTTTCAGGTAGTTTTTCTATTTCATCTTCTAATTGTTCTTTTAACATTTTTATCTGATGTTTATTTTTAATGACTGCAGATTTTAAATTTATAGAAAGTAATATTAAAATTTTTGATTGTTCAGAAATCTTTTTAAAAAGTTTTGCTATATCTGCTTCTAGCTCTCTATCCTTTTTATCAAGTTTTAATAGTTTTTCGTTTAATGATTTGTCATTAAGTTTTAGCAACTTTAATTCATTCATCAGTGGAACCAAAACATCGTTTATATATTTTTCTTTTAAGTCATTGATTTGTGTATCAACATATTGTTTATTTGTCAACTCTGTATTTTGTTGCGGAAGAATAGAAAGATGCAATGGACCAGATAAAACGTCTCCAGTTTTCATAATATAATTTTCTATTTCTATTTCTAATTCACGATTATTCGGGATATATGGGCCTCCACCAACATTTGGTAACATCATTTTTTAACAATAAAAAAATAAAATTTTTTCTAATAAAAATAAAAAAATAAAATTTTTTCTAATAAAAATAAAAAAATGGAAAAACCAAATTTAAAAAAATTATATTCGTCCGCATCATCCTGTTCTTCTTATTCGACGAGATCAACGGGATTTGAAAATAAATGTTTTGATAATAATAATAATAACAATCCATGTATAGATGTTAATATTTTATTTCAATTACAAGCCGAAATATTTAGAGAACAGACTAAAGGCTTACCTTCTATAGAAACTAATTATTGTTTATTTCCAGGTGATCCATTTATTAAATTTATGGATATAGTAAGTAAATATAATGATGTAGCTTATGTTGAATTAAATAAAGAAAATATGGTTATTATTGGTCATAATAATGTTTATGGTTTTATTACAGCAGTTTTGCCGATTATTAATACTGATTGGATAGAAACTAAAATTATTAATTATATCAATATTAGAGAATTAGTTAAAAAATTAAAATCATTTTCGAAAGAAAAATTAGAGTATTTGTTGATGACCAAAACCAATATAATATTCATATAGAGAGTAAAAAGCATAACGAAGAATTATTATGTCAGGTATATTATAGAGATACAATTTATAAACAAGAAACATTAGAAATGCCCAAAGATATGATGATGATACGTATATAGGATTATATTCCAACTTAAACATTAATTTGTTAAAATCTTATATAAATGGTTTAGCTCAACAAGAGAAAATTTATATGTGGACAACACCTTATACTATTAACAATGACCATAATCATAATCATAATCATAATAATCCTCTGAATCATATTGAAGAATCTGATAATATAAATGATGATTCTGAAACATCTGAAAAAGGTGTAAATGGTAAAAAAGATTATAAAAATATTAGTAATTATAAAAATTTATCTAAATTTCATTTTCTTACAATTGAAAATAATAATGATGGTATAGTTGAAGATACTGTTAGACAACTAAGTGTCGGGTCTACAAAATTTAAATTAGGATCTACATCTAATCAATTTATAATTTTATCATCTTTAATAAAAACTAAAAGTGATTCAGATTATGGTGGTGTTATTAAATTTTCCAAAAGAGAGCAAAGACCAATATTTTTCTCTATTATATTATTATCAGATAAAAGATGTAATTTAGAATTAGATATTCCAATAAGAGAATGGTATCCTATCATGGAAGGGCATCCTATACCAAAAAGTGTAATTTATGATGTTGAAGAAACAATTGATGATGATGATGAAGAATCAATTGATGATGATGATGATGAAGAATCAATAGTTAGTGAAAATAAATTTAAATTATCTTTTGATAAAACATTATATGATGAAACTTAATATGATAAAACTTAATATGATAAAGAAAAAAAATAACTAAAGAACGTGAAATATATAATAATATATAATAACTCTCAAGACCTTGTTATTAGAATGTTTATATCTAAAATTAAAACACAATTTTTTTCTTTAAAAAATAAAAAAATGGAAAATACCAAGTTTTATTGTAACTTATGTAAAAAAAAGTTGCAAACAAAAAGAAGTTATCAATCTCATTTAAATAGTAAATTGCATTTACAAAATGTAGATCGAGTTGATGAAGGAAATATATTAAAATTAAATAATTATATAAACTATCTAGAAACATTACCTACTGATATAAAAGTTAAAAAAATGTTTGATGATTATTCACATTCGGAATATAAAAAAGTTTTTAACAGTGAAGATGAGTCCATACCAGATGGAAGATATTTATTTAGCGATACTGATGAATTTAACGAAATAGATGAATTTGATGAAGCCGTAACAGATATAAAATATTTATTTAATCAGTCCGTGCGAACCGAAGGTTCTAGGGCTTCGCCCGTTGAACATAATGAAACCGATGAAACTTTTTATAATGTATTAACAAACTTTTATAATATATTTAAGAAATCTTTCAAATGTTATATGAATGTAGAAGTACTTTATACAAAAAATGGACCTGATGGAATTCCTGAAGAAATAATACAAGGACATTTTACAAATTCACAAGAAATTCATAATGTAAATGATATACAACCCATATTTGAATCGATGATAAATAAATTAGAAAATTGTATAATTGAAGCCCAGTTACGTGAATCTGGTTGGAGATTTGTTAAAATACTATCTAAGAAAATAGTAATTGATAAATATAAAAATAATACTGGTGGTAGTTATGTTCCTTTACCTTTCAGTTCACCACAAATAATCAACATAAAAAATGAAGATGATTATTGTTTTCTGTGGAGTATTATAGCACATTTACATCCTGCAGAATATCATAAAGAAAGACTAAGTCATTATAATAAAGAAGAATACATAAAGGAATTTGATCTCTCTGATGGCTTACATGAATTTCCGTATGATTATAATAGGTTAATAAAGTTTCATAAAAAGAATAAAAATTTAATAGAAGTAAATGTTTTTGAATTAAATGTGAATTATGTTTCTATTGGTAAAATTACTCCACTTTACTCAGATTCAAAAAAATTTTATTTGAATAATAAAAATTTATGTCAATCAGAAATAGTATATAATGATAGAGGAAATTACATGCATCATAATATTTTTTTACCAAGGAAATATAATATGTACTGAAAAATTTCAAATTGTTAAAACATTATCACCAATAATGATTAATCATAATAATTATAAAGGACGTAATTATAATTATGATTATGATTCCGATTATCTATCTTTATCTTTAGAATATCAACAAAAATTACAAAATTTAAATGAAAGTTTACAAAAATGTAAAACAGATTATCAACAACAAACAAAAATATTAGTACAAGATTATGGCCATAAATATCAAAATAAGTTAGAAACGATTCAAGAATTAAATAAAGACAATAAAGAATTAAATAATGAAGAAAATGAAACCAATCAAAAAATAAATGAATCTTTAAAAAAATGTCTACAGCAATATAAAGATCAATATGATAAAGAATATAGTTATCAGTTACAAACATTAAATCAAAATTTTCATCGAAATACATTTAATCTTACAAAAGAAATTGATGAAACACATGAAATATATCAAGATAAATTTGAAAAACTAGAACAGACAAAACAACCAGCACAAGCGAATATATTATATTATCAGGGTCATTTTATATTGTGTAAAGATGTTTCTATATTCACAAAAACTTCAGATAATGCCAATTTTCCTTGTCTCCAATGTATGACAAGTTTTAGAACTAAAGGAGAAATGAATAGACATTTGGAGAATTGTCAACAAAATGAAGCAGTCAGAAACACATTTCCTAAAGATCATTATTTAGAATACAATAGACATTATTTGAAAAATAAAGTACCCTTTACTATTTATTGTGATTTTGAAGCATATAATGTTAATATGACACAAAATCACGGGACATCGGAGATGTCTTCCAGGGCTTCGCCCGATTCTGATAATTGTACGGGCCAAGCCCTATAACCTTCGGTTTATAAATATGAAAAAAGTGCATCTGAGCAAAGTAAAGAAAAATATTTATTTGAACAAAAACCATTATGTTGGGGAATGTACATTCATTCAAATTATCCTGAATTATTTAAATCAGAATATTTTCAATACTATGGTGAAGATAGTTCAGAAATGTTTACAAAGAAAGTAGAAGAATTACAAGGACTATTTTCACAATTGCTTGAAACAAATATACCAATGATGCCATTAACAGAAAAAGAAAAATTAAATTTTATTAATGAAACAAAATGTTATTACTGTGGAAAAGAATTTACAAAAAATTATAAAAATGGCAAAGGTAGATAAAGGTAAGGTAAAAGATCATGATCATATAAATGGATTATATAGAGGTGCAGCACATAATTCTTGTAATCTTAATGCTAATAAATTTAAATATAACTTTGTTCCTCTATATTTCTATAATGGCTCTAAATATGATTTCCATCTAGTAATGAAAGATTTATTTTCATCTGAAAAATTACAACAACAACAAATAAATGTGCTATGTAAAACAGAAGAAGAATATTTTTCAATGCAATTAGGTTGTATTAGAATTTTAGATGCATTTAGATTTTTTACTCCTTATTCATTAGATGTTATGGGAAAAACTTTGAAATCTGAACAATGTAAAATATTAAATAAATATAATTTAAAACCTTTAAAAGGAATATTTCCGTATGAGTATATAGCCTGCGGCTCACAGTCGAAGACTGATGTAACTGGAGATTTTAATTCTGTGAATAAAATTATGGAAGAAAAACAACTTCCTCCAATAAATAAATTTAAATCAACATTAAAACAATCACAATTATCTGACGAAGACTATGCAGAAGCTGAAAAGAATTGGAGAGAGTTAAATTGTAAAACAATGTATGATTATACAATGAAATATCTTCAGATGTATTAATACTAGCTGATCTTTTCGAAAACTTTCGTGATATGTGTTTAGAATATTACGGAATAGATCCATGTTATTGTTATTCTACACCAGGTTTAACATGGCTAGCAGGATTAAAACATACAAATGTTAAACTTAAACATTATAAAGAAAATACATATGATAAATTATTATTTTTTGAATCTGGAATTAGAGGTGGAGTTTCATCAGTTTTAGGTAATCGTTATGTACAGTGTTACAATAAAAAAGTAAATCCTGATGATTATGGAATAATGAAACCTTTATCTCCAGAAGAAAGCGATCAGTTTATAAAATTGTTTAATCAAAATATAGAAGGACTTATATCAAATGAAGATAGTCAAGCAGCAGTTGATGAAATCATGAGAGAAAACTATTTGTTATATTATGATTTTAATAGCTTATATTCTTCTTGCATGATACAAGAATTACCAACAGGTGAGATGGAATGGTGTAATATTCTAGATTATCAAAAAACATATGATGGAAATTATAATCATGGTTATATATATGAAGTTGATTTAGTATATCCTGATGAAATAAAAGATAAAACAAAATATTTTCCTTTCTGTCCCGAAAACAAAATTCCTAATATAGAAGATTTTTCAGATTATCAAAAATCTTTAATTCCTAAAAAATACAGACCAACAAAAAAACTTATGTTAACACAAAGCAATAAAGGAAAGTATGTTGTTGAAGGAAGAATGCTAGATTGGTATTTAGATCATGGAATGATTCTCACCAAAATACATCGAAAACTATTTTATCAAAAATCTAGGTGGTTAAAAAATTATATAGAGTTCAATATTGAAAAAGGCAAAATAGCTAAAAGAAATAAAGATGATTTTGGAAACGTGTTCTTCAAATTAATGAATAATGCATTTTATGGTAAGACTTTAGAAAATGTGCGTAATAGACAAAATATTGAAATAGTTTATGATAAAGATAGGTTTCAAAATTTAACAAGGAAACCTACATATAAAAGAACTACTAGATTTAGTGATGAACTACGTGTATGTGCTGTAAATTTACGTCGAATTAGCGTAAAACATGATAAGTTTAATTTTGTTGGTTTCACTATATTAGAATTAGCTAAACTATTTATGTATAGATTTATATATGATTATTTAGCACCTGCTTATGGCAAAAACTATAAATTACACTTTACAGATACGGATTCCGTTTTCTTAGAATTAACAATACCGTATAATTCTACACTTGATGAAGAAATTAATAAAATAAAAGATATCATTCATCCTTCAGATTTATGTAAAGTAAAAGATGAATTAGAAGGAAATGAAGATTTCATAACAGAAGCTATATTTTTAAAATCTAAATGTTACTGTTATGATACAACTAATAATATTAAAACACATAAAACATTAAAAGGAATTTCAAAGGCATCAGTGGCTAATCAAATAACATTTCAAGATTATAAGAACACATTATTTAATAATGAAATAAAAACAGCATGTAATTATAGACTTAATTCAAAAAAACATAAAATGTATTTAAAAGAAGAACATAAATTAGCATTAGATCCATTTGAAGATAAAAGAAAAATTTTACCTGATGGAATAACTACTGAACCTTTTTAATTTTCTAATTTCTAAGATAGACAAATTTGATATATACATAAAATAAAAAATAATAAAATATTATAACACTATATTTGTATATTTTTTATCACTCGGTAAACAAATGTTCCATAACTCTATCATGAATTTTTTTATCAATATTAATTGTAATGAAGCCATAATCTTTTGACCAAGCATTGTTACACGATTGTTTAAATTCATCTTTATTTCTTACACATAAATCTCTTAACAAATCACTTAAGTTTCTTGCATTTATTTCAAATAGTATAAATATATTTGCATTCTTTCTAATAACACTTCCGTCTAATGAATACATACTTTGTGTTAAATAAAAAACACTACAGTTATTATGTCTACCTCTTGTGAAATAATTTCTCTGAACTGACTGATTTCTATCATTAACACAATCATCAAAAATTACACAATGTTTCATTGTTTTATCTAGTTTACTAGGATCTTGCATATTACCACTATCATCTATTAATTGTATTTTTATATGCTTATTTTTATTAGATTCTACTAACTGATTATTTTTTGCTGCTTCTTCACACCACGAACTTATTTCTTCTTCAAATTCAGATTTTTCATATTCTTTGAATAATGAAGCAATTGCTGTTTTTTTAAGATTATTTTCAAATCCATATTTTAAAAATTGATAGACGGGTTGTTCTGCCGTTGTTGTATAAATTATAAGATTGTTATAATCCAAAAAATTTTGAGTCGTTAAAATTTTAAATAATAGATACGTTTTTCCACATCCTGATCTTCCACAAATAACTGACAAAACTTTATTAGATAAATTTGGATGATGATTAAATTTAAGTTTTTTTTATTAAATGGAGGTAGTTCACTCATTTTTTAATAAAAAAATTTTATTTTCATTTTTTAATTTTTTGTTTCTAAAGAAGAAGAAGAAAATTAAACTTCTCTAGCTTCGCGTAGGAGTTTATACCTCCCGAACCAAAAGATCTATCATAATCTCTTCACCTCCAAAATTTATTTCTTGTCCTTTTTCATCAGTGATTCTAATGCCAATGTTGTTAATAGTTTTTCTTGTAATAGGAAAATATATTAATGTTTGTGGAATTACGTTTAATCTATAACCAATGGGTACAGTAAAAGCTGGAAAACTGAATATTAAATTTGATAATTTACCATTATATATCCTCCTTCAATAATGTCACAATGTACAACAATTGAATTTATTTCAGTTATTTTTGGAATCTTCTCACCTAAATGATAACCTTGACTATAGGTTTGTTTATTAAATCCTAATAGCTTTGACAATGATCTATCATGATTAAAATCAACTTGATGATTTTCGTCTAAAGTAAGAGAAAATTTATTAACTGCCGGTTCAACTGCAAAATGTAATTGTTTCTTATCTTTAAATGGTATACCTAAATGTCTCTTAATTTCATTTGATATTGATTCAACTTCGTAAGAACCAGGAAGAAAAGTTAGTACTTTCCACGTTTTGCCTTTATCAGTAGAATATCTAAATTGATCATTCACATCTTTGATAACGTTTTGAATAGTGTTAAATGTAGAGAAACTAGTCAATGCAATTTGATAATTTTTATTTTGTTCCAAATGTAGAATGGGTTCTAAATTACAAGTGTGTGATGAAGTAGTTGTTATAATTTTTAACGTCGTACTAAATTTTGATGAACCCAAAATCTCTGTCAAATTTTCTAAATGATTATTAATTTTGTCTAAATCTGCTGAACACATTTTTTAGTTAAAATTTTGAATAAATATTATAGATAAAAATCGTAGATAAAAATCATAGATAAAAATCATAGATAAAAATCATAAATAAAAGTCATAGATACAAATTAGAAACAACATATTTCAGCTACACTTTTATAATCCTCTTCATTTAGAATCTTCTTTTCTAACAGTCTTTTCAATATAGCATGAATTTCATTGAAACTAGAATTATGTCCTTCTTTTATTGCAGATATTAAAATATTTAATCTATTTAGTAATTCTTGTGGATCATCTGGTAAAAATATGGTTGTTTCTGTTTTCTGTTTTTCAGATAAACCTTTCCCTACTTTAACTCCCGTTGATAATAAATTTTCTAATTGTTTATAACGTCTAAGAGATTTTACTGCACCAACTCTGTCTAACATAGCTTTATATTTTATGAGATCTTCTACAGCATAATTATTTAAATCTGCTCCTCTTAAAAGATCAACAAAATTTCTATCTAAACTAAAAGGAGATTTATCTGGTGAAAAAATCAAACCTCGAAATGGTTGTGGAAATATTTCTTTTTGTCCGAGATAAAATCTAGGTATTGTTTTTCCATCTATAAATGAAATAGAATGTTCAAATTGCATAGATTTTGGTAATTTCTTATTAATGTTTGATTCTAGTAATCCATAGTCATCTAATATAGTTTTGTGCTCTGGATCTGTTATATCAATTTGTTTATCATTATTTGTACTTTCTTTTTCAAGAGTTTTAAATGGTTTCATAGTTTTTTCAAAATCAGTTTTTACTTGCTCGGTTTGCTGCATTTTTTCAAACATATCAGATTGAATACCAGCTTTTATCATTCTATGTTGAAGATGATTTTCTTTCATAATATTTCTTTGTTTTATTAACTCTTCTAATTGTTTTATTCTTTTAAAATTATCGGCTCTAATTTTATCCATTTTTAAAATATAATATTTGAATTTTGTGGTAACATTGGAATACAGCAAAAACATTTTACTGTACAAATTATTTTTTTATTGCTTTGTTGACAGACATCTTTTCGTTTAAAGTTTTCTCGTTTTAAGTTTTGTTTAATAAAGTTTTGTTTAATAAAGTTTTGCTTAAATTTTCGCTTAAAGTTTTTAGCTCTTCTAAAAAAATTTTGTCATTTTCTTCATTAGAAATTTTACCATCACTAGAAATTTTGCCATCCTGTTTATTCTTATCATCAACTTTTTCGGACTGTAATTGAAAGGTTTGATTTACTTCATTAGCTATTTGATCAAATTTTTCAATCTCATCTAACGTAATAACATTATCATCACATACTCTTTGAAAGTAGTAGTGTAATTTGTCATAAACTTCTTTAATATGTAAATGCTTAGTTTTTAATGATTTTCGTTTCTTAGTTATTAAAGATTTATCTAACATTGTAACAAGTGAAGTTGCAAAAACACCCGTACCTGTTAAAGCTGTAGCAACTACTGGAATTACTAAAACACCTGAAGATATAACAATTGTTAAAGCACCTAAACTTATTGTTAAGAATATGCCAATTCCTTGTGTTACATTCTTAACTTTACTCCATCTCTTTCTTAATTTTTTATAATGCTCTAATCTTAATAATAATTGAGATTCCTTATCTTTCATATAACGTACTCTATCTTTGTGTTTTTCTTTGTTCATTTTTTCAATGTCCATTAAAGTAGAACTACGTTCATATGATGACGAAGGATATATTCTTGCGGTTTCTTCCACTTTTGTTTCATCCACTTTTGTTTCTTCCATTTTTAAAGAAATATTTTTAGTCACATGATATATTTTGAAAACCTGAAAGATGGATGAAATTCATGAATTTGAAATTCTCAACTTTTATGATTTTCGGTGTCCTGGAACGGTCATGATTTAAGCGAGAAAATTGTAATTCTCAAATTTTGAGATTCTTAACTTTTATGATTTTCGGTGTCCTGGAACGGTCATGATTTACAAGGTAAAAATTGTAATTCACAAATTTTGAGATTCTCAACTTTTATGATTTTCGGTGTCCTGGAACGGTCATGATTTAAGCGAGAAAATTGTAATTCTCAAATTTGAGATTTTGAAAAATTTGAAAATTGGGTATTTTTAAAAACGCCCAAATTTATGAATTTAGGTCTTCATAACCTGAAAAAGGGTTCAAATTCATGAATTTAGACCATTTAAAAAGTACCATTTTTTGAAAAATCGGTATCTTTAAAAGCGACTAAATTCATGAATTTAGGTCTTAAAAACCTGAAAAAGGGTCTAAATTCATGAATTTATGTCGTTTTTAAAGATACTATTTTTTTGAATTTTATGGTGTCCTGGAACGGTCTTTTGCCCATTACTTTTGTGTGGCTGTTTTATGATGTTGAAAGCGTCAGTGTTTATGTGTCAAATAACCACGTGCGAACCTTTCAAAGCTGTGTTTACGACGTCGCCGGTGGCGATGAAAAAACGAAGGTACTGCGTACTCCCTACCTTATACAAACAGTTCTTTGCTGACATAAAATAAATTTGAAATTTAAGCATTCTTAAGAAATGGATGCTGCGAAAAATTAAACCAATTGAATTTCGTGCCAGATATGCAGAAAAATCAACTTCATCTGACGTTTGAAAATAGACTTACGGGATTTTTGTTTAAGTGATTGAAAGTTCGGAAAATCTCTGAATCTCGAGGCATGGACAATAAAATTCGCGAAAAGGCTGTAATCGATGTCCAATAATAGAAATCCGACAATAAGGATTTATTAAGGGGGTAGGACGGACATGCCTTTGAATGCAATATCATACGCAGTGGACACGCGTTGCGTGACAACAGTACCTAGCGAATAACAGCTTTCTGTGACTGACAATTTAGGATTAGGGACGTCTCTTCTCAATGACCTTTGTAAAGATTCGCGGTTATTGTTCTTTTGATGAAATTATGCAATGGGCCGAATCAACAACTATCGCATGCTTCACCAATTTCACAATCGATAGTGCCGCACAATATAGATCACAGACGGTCTTTGCGAATGTATGTCGTTGGGCAAGCAGCACTCCAAGACTTGTTTAAAATTACAATGTAATGAGGAATGAACGGACAGGTGACCATCAGAATAGATTAAAAAACAGTTACAGCAAGAAAGGGAAAATAACTTGATGAAAATGAATTCGATGCTTGAGAATACATTGAGAAATAAAAGAACGAGACATCGGAGAAAAGGAAACTTACAAAGGAATGGAAAACCATTATTGGAGCCGTCGTCAAGTGCAGAAATAATGCATTCAAAGCATTACTTCAGCTCTCGACGAGGGTCTTAGATCGAAACTTATTGTGTACCAGCCACCAATGGTATCAAGCCTAGCAAAGTGTATTTTTCCTGCAATATTGATGGAAAACCAAGCAAGACTGCTGTGGGAGGAGCCATCAAAGGAAGAAGAATACCATATTTAGTTACATTTCAAGGTTATCATGAAAACGGTTATTGCATCCTTACAAATTAAGATTTCCACACTGCTGAATTTCCTTATGGACATCATCCGTCCATTCTCTTTCGGTTCGGATTTATTAGTTGTTTTCATCTTTTGATGAGAACTTTGACTTTCCATTTGACTTTGAACTTTGACATCCAGCAAACAGCGATTACTACTAGGGTGGCTGAATCTCGCTTAATTGCGACGAACATGCCAAAAATAAACAGAAGACATGAGCTGAACAGATGAGCTGCTTTCGCTGACAAATTTGTATATAAACCCTCTTGTACAGCATCAGTTTGTCACCCTTGACACAGTCTGTGTAGACGAAACGCGTCGGGTAATTTATTTTAAAATACAAAGAAGTCGTAAAACTGGGAGAGAATTTTTTTACATTCATTATGACTGACCTCCCGTACAGACAACTCTACACTTTCCATTTATCGCTGAATTCGTTTCTTTCTTTTCTTGTGACCCTTTTGTCGACGCCTGATGCCAACTGGAACAGATCATGTCCTGAAGTAGTGACACAATTTTTGTTGTTGGTCTAGTTATAAGATAAGTGACTTTTAGTTATATTTGTTACATGCACCTAGCTCATGTAATTGCTAAAAAGAGGGATGCGGTAACAATATACCAGCTTTATAATCTGCATATCAATAAAAAGGGCTCCTCTGAAGTAACCATTGACAAAGGTTATTGCGATCTCCTGTAATCAGATCTTTACGAACAATCTTCTCCGAGGTCATCAATGACCAAACGCAGTAGCTTTCGAAAAATCATTCTTGTTACAAGTGATTGGTTTCATTGATAAGCTCGTCCTGCTTATCAAGCTTCTGTTTTTTCAACTTTTGAATTGGTCGGATCTATACTTAAAAAAATACCGGATCATCCTCCTTCGAACAGAAAAAAGGCAGTGGTTGGAAGTTGGGTGGCAAATGACTTGGAGCTACCTCAGTGGGATCATTTTGGACAACAGAGTTCGTGGGACAAAGTGTTGCAAGAACAGCGCCTTCAATCTTTGATGAAGGAATCTAGCCAAATTTCGAAGGTTCGCTTACTGGCTGTGTCTTGTCCTGAATCAGAATCTTGGTTAAATGCCTTACATTGTCCTTCCCTTGGAACTCACTTGGATGCTAATGATTTTAGAATAGCGGTCGCTCAGCGTATGGGTTCCAGTGTCTGTGCTTCTCATAAATGTCGTTGTGGGGGAGAAATTGACAGCCTCGGTCTCCATCCATTATCCTGTCGTTTTAATTCCGGACGTGCCCCACGTCATGCTGCTGTAAATGACGTAATTCGACGTGGTTTCC
The DNA here is from genome assembly GCA_907163375.1 of Prostheceraeus crozeri. Classification (NCBI taxonomy): domain Eukaryota; kingdom Metazoa; phylum Platyhelminthes; order Polycladida; family Euryleptidae; genus Prostheceraeus; species Prostheceraeus crozeri. The sequence goes on from CAJQUW010014905.1 coordinate 86,357, forward strand.
AAACTGCTGGCATTTCAACAGTCCTTGAACCGATTGGATTAGGCAACCATGACGGCAGGCGACCTGACGGTCTTACCACCTTCCCATTCACAAATGGCAAGCACCTGTTGTGGGATTTCACCTGCATCGACACTTATGCTGCTTCCAATCTAGTTGATTCTGCAATCAATTCGGGAACCGCCCTGCTGCAGCTGAAGATCGCAAGCGTTTGAAGTTTCGTGACCTCGTACCTCAATATCTGGTCCAACCCATTGCTATCGAGACTACTGGAGTGTACGGTGAATCAACAAAGACTCAAGAATCACTTGGCAATCTAATGAGTGCAGCAATTGGCGACCGACGTGAACATTCTTGGTTACAGCAGCGCATCAGTGTCGCGATAATCAGAGGGAATGGCTCAAGTCTATCAATGGCTGGCGGTGTTTGCTCTTAACTTTTCATGCGCTTGTCTTTTTTTCTATTTTGTATGATATGTCAAATTATTTCTTCTCTTATTCAGGTATGAGAACTCTTCTGGGTTTTCCGGGTTTTTGGTGCTGAAAAGACCATTCTCGTAATTCACCTAAATATGCAATAAAAAAGTATACCCCCTCCGAAAGTTAGATTATTTAAAAAACGTCCATTTTTTCGCCCTAGCCAACTATTTTTCTTACATTAGATTATGCCAAATATCAATAAAAAGGTCACAAAAATTTCAAGACCAGACCCCCTTCGCAAACTTGCTCGCTCGTTCCGGGTTTTTTATTTGCCCTCAATCTCATGCCTGCTTATTAAATATATTATTAATGTTTCATCTTGAATTAGTACGTTGTAGTTATATCAAAATTTGCGGAAAATAGCATAAAACATGTAGGACTATTGAATATAACTTCTCTAGGATGTTATTGGACGTTCTTGGTTAAGTTTTAATAGAGTGGCGACCACGGCCTGCTTGATCATGAAATATGATGCCATTACTCACTGTTATCAGTCGGCCTGCGAAAATTTAGCAGAGCTGCGAAAAAATTGAAAAATCTCTGGCCTGACCACTGATGTGGAGACAATGGTTGTCTTGTTATGATAAGGTAGACGATGCATCAATATGAATTAGGATGTTGGCTAATAAATCCTAAGGAAGATTGTTTAAAATTTGTAAGGCTGCATTGCTTTGAAACGAAAACGATAGAGGACATAAATATTGATAGAATAGTGACGTGATGATTGATGAACGTACATGTGATAACTGAAACTGACAACTGGCGAATGAGGAGATTTTGTTCTAAACGTTGTTTCAACAGCACTTTTCTGGTAAGTATTCGATCATTCTCATCAGAAATCATCTCGAAAATCAGTCATGTCCATGCTTTCGTCATGCGGTCCATGCGGTCATTTGCTGGTGTTATGAAGTCCCCACTATCTTCTCATCAGTTGTATCCCTTTCCTCAGATGCCCCAGAGTGCCTCACGTGAATCGAGTGCAACCTATTCCGAAGCAACTAGCTCAGGCGTTGTTATACCTAATGAGCTTATTTTGTCAAACTTCCCGGAAAAGGAAGATTTGTCACTGAGCATTGCTTAACTTATGAATTGTTTTAGGGACAACGGACTATTTTGCCCTGGTCCTTTTGATGTTGTTCGGTTAGGTAGGTTGAAGAACTCGACTACCGGTCCAAGAGTCGCAAAGCTCATATTTCACACAACATTCGATGCTAAGTCGTTCAAGGCAGGGTTTTCTCGTATTAGCTCCTCTCATAAACTCTTCTCGGACACAAAGTTGAGGTACAGTTTGTCTGCGCAAGGTCGAGCTTTGAATAAACGATGCTTTGAGCTGAATTCTCCCCACTCTTCAGTTTCCTCAGATATGCGCAGTGAAAGCTATAGCCTTCATGAATCGGGTACTATGTGGCGCTTTATTAAACTAGATAATGGGAGCTGGAAGAGAGACATGCATTGGTCAGATGCTCCAAACAACTGAAACCTGATAACTTTGTTCATACCAGCAACTCTCAAAACATTACTCCTACAGTAAGCCAAAGCAGTTCTGCTTGTAACTCTGTTATAAAGTGTGTCATGAATAACGCGAGATCATTAAAAAACAAATTGATTAATCTCTGGCAACTTCTTTCATCCTGCGTCTACGATGTTCTCGTTTTTACGGAGACCTGGTTATCCCCAAATATTTCAGATGGTCTTCTTACCAGTGCAACACCCTACAAAGTAGTGCGTTGTGATCGTTCTGATGGTTACGGTGGGGTTGCAATTTTTGCGCGAGACTCCTTTTCTCTGAACTGTCGAACCTCTCAATCAACTACCTGCTTGAATTTTCTATGTCTCGACATTAGTAGTAAGCAAAACTCCACTTCTGGACCGCGCAAGATGGCCGCCATCGCTGAGTCCCCCCCCCTCTGGCATGGCAGAGTGTCGTGGTCGGCCGCCGTGGTGCTTCGTGTCTGAGTCCCCCCCCCTCTGGAACGACAGAGGTTGTGGTCTGTCGTGGTGTGCCGGCCAGGTGGGTCCACGTTCACAACATGTTCGCTGACGTCCCCCCCCCTCTGGAACGACAGAGGTTGTGGTCTGTCGTGGTGTGCCGGCCAGGTGGGTTCACGTTCACAACATGTTCGCTGATTCCCCCCCCTCTGCAACGACAGAGTGTGAGACTCGGGTGAGTTGGTCCGACCGCCTGGTTGACGTGGGCGACCGCCGGGATTAGTCTTGAGGCTATAGTGTGTGATGTTTTTCGTGCAATCTGCTGAATGTTGGGTTGTAAAATGGGTTGTTTCGAGTGGAAGGAGTGGTCGGATGAGAAAACGGAGGTCAGATTCGGATTCAGCGTGAAATTCTGCATCGGTAGGGTGAGTTTCAAGTCAATCGGAGAGAAAAAATTTTCGCTGACGTCCCCCCCCCCTGGACAGCTTGCTTCGATTTTGGCTTCCAGTGGACGGATTTTGTCGTGCGATAGCTCGTTTGAAAGCTAAGAGTGAGACAAATTCAGTGAAAGAATCGGCTTGTTCCTATCTGTCTTCGTTTAGATGTGAGACGCCATTTAAGATTTTGGGACATTGGCGAAAAACGACAGAGTTAGAATTTGGGACGTTTTGGGCTGTAGCTTCAAAACGAAGCATCGGATTGGAAAACGGAGGCCAGATTTGGAATCAGCTTGATGTTATTGTCCAATGAGGATCATCATCCAATGAGAATCAAGCATTTCTTTATAAATAGCGAGCCTTCCACAGTGAGAATCATTCCATCGTTGAATCACACGAGTGACGGACGCATATTTTCTCTCTCTATTCTATTATCCAACTAAAATGGTAAGTCGCTACTTTCCTCCCTCTCCTCCCTTGAACGTAAACTTAATACAATCTTTTTCATTTTCAGGCATCTACTCCATCTGCTGCACTAGTAGGACAAAATGGCGGTCAAACGTTACAAGGTTCGCTACGGTCAGATCATCTACAACTGAGGCCAGTGGAAGAAACAACCAAGGTACATAATCCTACACCGCTACAGCGTAAATTTAAACAAGTCTTGCGTTATGACGATCATGGCGTAGTACTCCAAACGGGAATGCTCCCTTCCACGGATGTCAAGATAATGCACAATCAGTATGGGGACTACATACTGATCCCCGTGAGTCCGTACATTCGCCACCAACTTGATATTATTGAGGAGTACGTGACATTAAATATGGACATTCCTACTCCTCTTGCTCAAGAGTGGAAGGCGAGAGATGACAAGGATACTCCCTATAGAAAGATTTGGGATGGTAATCACATTTGCCTACCGGTGTCACATTGGTGTACTTACTATAAGAAGGATGGAGATCATTCAATACCCGTCAGATGTGATGAGCTCGGAGAAGGTACTTGGGATATCCTTTTCAAAGTGAATGGGCTATATTATGGTCGACACAAGGATAATAAAATAGCCTCTCTCTCCATGCATATGGAATCCATCCTATATATTCCGAAACCACCCAACGTGGACGACATAATTGATCAAATCCTTAACAGCAGTGGTACGAAGCGCAAGTCGGAGAAGAATGCTACATCAAAACGCAAATCAAAGAAGGAGAATTGCTAGTCCTTTCCTAACTCTACCCTATGACAATTCGCTTATGTGCTTTGAGTGTCGTAGACGTGGTCTTATTAGATACATTTTACTTCTTTGTTGCCATCATATCATTTGTGTATTTTGTCGTGAAAAGCATCGATGTAATTCTTCATTTTGTAATATGTTATAGAACGTTTCCTTAGATGTGTAAATTTCCGTTTTAGGCTTCTATCATCATTTTTATGGATTGTGAGGGTGAACCTGTACAGGAGCTCAGTGCTATTGCTATGAACAATTGGACATATCAGATTGTTAGTGTCTATCATCAACATGCCAACTGCGATCCCAATGTTGATCAATGGGCGAGAAAACACATTCATGGACTTAATCTGAAATATTTGCAAGACTATGGCTTTTCTTGTGAAAGTGCTCTTCTTACTGACTTTAAACGATGGTTAGCTGCTTTCAATGTTATACGCATCTTTTGTAATAATCCTGGTAAGGAGAGGAAAGTATTTCCCAATCTAATCATTGATGATATTTTGCTCCCGCCTTGGGATAGTAGAGTGAATCAACATTATCATGAAGTCACGAAACGTTTTAAGGATTTGTGTGTTCCTATTTTGTCTGTTCGTTGTAACAGCTACGTTCATAACCAATGCTTCTTTCCTCCTTACCTCAACACTGCCAAAGTCCTGTATGGTTATCATTGCTCGCTGTATGATAGTTATCAGCTGTATCTATTTTATCTCTTTCAAACCATTGATTTATAATGCATGCTTGTTACCGTTATTCAATAAATGTTACTATGAGAAGAGTTGTTGTTTTCATGCAATGGATGGGTTAGATAAAGGGCGATCATGTCTTTCTCAAACGACTGCGGAACATTACGTTTTCATAGGCAAAGTTTAAAAGGAGCTGTTCAAGATTATGTGATAAATTTTCATAAAGATGAGACCGACATCGAAGCAGTGGTCGATGATGCTAGCACTCTTTTTCTAGAATTAATGAATACATTCTCTGATAGCATTATCATGGCGCGATTAGTTGCGAAAATTAAGTTTAGTCATTTTGGAAAGCAAGAGGTGGAAAGTCGATCTTTCCATTTTGCTTCTTATTCAATGGAAGTGGTAGATCACCCCCAAGAATTTTTTAAAAGGCATATGATAAAAATTGCTGAACGTCTTAACGCATTTAACCATCATGGTAGCAGTCTAGTGATTGAAGCGATTTCAGATATTCACATTCAACTTTCCATAAAGAAAAATTGAAAATGCAGTGGTACTTGATTGTGGCACAACTGGTTTTCGAGCTATGTCTGCTCACTCTCGAAGTATATTCCTTCTGTACATGCGTCTATTATTTAGAAAAGGCTAGCAAATTCATATCTTCAAAAAGACTTGCTATAGACATCAGTAACGGTGAAACTATGTGTTGCGATGTATGTAAGCGAAAGGATGGAAATGAAAAGCGCATCTTCAAGAGATGTAAGCATGCTTTTTGTCAACGCTGTTTCATACGTAATTGCATTCAACTTTGCCAATGTAACCACTGTGATATTGCTCATTTCGAGTGTCACTTATGTCGCAATAGTTAGTACCTATGCAAATGTGGTAAAGATACGTGGTGTGATCCAAAATGTCCCGGACTAACCTACTTGCAGATAACCTGTGATAACGAATACTACTTCAGATGTAAATTTAGGTCTTTAAGGCATGAGAAATATGGTCGCCGAAATTTTTCCGGTCAGTTTTCTATTTTCAAAAAATATTTTTACATTTTAACATGAATTTCTGTATTTTCTGAATTGATCGAGATCCGATTTGTCTTATTGTTATAGTTAGATTGATTTTGATTTGTACCTTATTTGACGGATATCTTTGCCATGAATATTGCACGTCTTTTGTTAATTGCTTCATGTGTTACGATATCAATCAGTGAAGTTCATTCAGCACGCATTCATTAAGAAATCCGTGTCAACGATGGTTCTTTGTTCTATCAGTTTTCATGATGGATGTGACAAGCGTGTCTTCAGTCGAATATCGCAGTGTGATACGATACCTCCTGATCCGCGGCTTCGCTAATGGTAACATTCTAAAGGAATTAAGCCTGGCATATGGAAGCAAAGCTCCATCGAGAACTACTGCTTATTTCTGGATAAGCGAATTTAAACGCGGAAGACAATCTGTGGAGCAAGATTTTTCAACTGTTGGTCGGCCGCAGGAGATTCCGGAAGAGAAATCGAGTCAGTGCGATGAAGTGATTACAGCACACAGAAGGATAACCATCCGTGAGTTGTCAAGAGAGTTGCGAATCAGTTATCACTCCTGTCATGACATCATCGAAAGACTTGGATATCGCAAACTGGCATCACGTTTCGTACCGAAGTTTCTGTCACCTGAAATGAAGGAGAACAGACTTCTGGCGGCACAGTCAAATTTGGATCTCCTCGAAATGCACGGAGATCAGTTTCTGAACTGCATCCTTACAGAGGATGAAACACCTTTAAGTTTGTATCTGCCTCAAAGTAAGCGAGAATCTGCAGAGTGGCGAAAATCAGGCGAGTCTGCCCCTTTGAAAATGCGATCCGGAACATCACATCGCCGGTCGTTGATGCTGACGGTCTTTTGGAACGCTTCGGGAATCCAACTGGTTGACTTTGCGGATAAAGGAGTAAGAATCAATAGCGAATATTACTCCAATCTGTTATCTGAAGCGAGGAAGAAAATAAGAAAGCCACGAAACATTCCCCTCTACTTGCTTCATGACAATGCTCCGATTCACACCTCGCAGGAGACAACCAATGCCTTAACGAGAAACGGATTTCAACTATTGAGCCATCCTCCTTATTCACCTGACTTGGCCCCAAGTGACTTCTATCTGTTTAGATTCCTCAAAAAGCATCTTCGTGGACACCATTTTGAATCGCCAGTTGAACTGCGGAATGCAGTTACTAAGTTTTTTGATTCTTTGACACCGGAATTTTTTCATAAAGCTTTTTGTGAATTGAGACTTCGTTGGCAAAAAGTGACGAATGCTAACGGCTCATACATTGAAAAGTAAACTGTTTTCTGGAACAAAACATTTGTTTTTCCGTTAATTATTAGTCAGGTTATTAGTGATAGCTTAACTGTCAAGTTAATCTAAATATATTAATTCTAAATCGCTAGAATTTATAGGAAAATCTTGAAATTCAGACAAAAATGTTTGAAAATTTTGAAAAAATAGAAAACTGACCGGAAAAATTTCGGCAACCATATTTCTCATGCCTTAAAGACCTAAATTTACATCTGAAGTAGTATTCGTTATCACAGGTTATCTGCAAGTAGGTTAGTCCGGGACATTTTGGATCACACCACGTAGGTTTTAGCAAAGACTAACACGGAAAATGGCGAAACGTAAAAGTCAAAAGTTTTCTTCAGCCATTCAAGCTCTCCGACGAATGAAAGCAAATCAGCGATACAATGCTATACGACATGCTAACGATAAATTCATTTGTGAAATTATTTCTCATGTGAGGAAGTTGAGGACGAAGAAATTAGCGCCAAAACAACGAAAGTTACTTAAGCGATATGCTACGAAATTGCGTTTCATCTCCAATCCTAAAGTCGCCCTTCAAAGAAGGAGGAAAACTCTAACACAAAAGGGCGGTTTCCTTTCAGCAATACTTCCAATGATAGCTCCTGCCGTGGGCAACCTATTGGGAAATATCTTTGGCTCTAAGCGTTAATTATGCAAATGTTGAGTCTCAAAGTAATAAAATGGATTTCAGACTTCAATGTGATAAAGTTCTGACTGTATCAGGTCCATCTCATGCAGGTAAAACTGTTTTCACGCTGAATTTATTGGATAAAAGAAGGGAGTTGTTTAAGGAAGCTATCAATCGAGTGATTTGGTGTTATGGTATTTATCAACCGTCGCTGTTTCAGGAATTGCAAAGTCGCAACTTTATTCGACATGAAGGAATTATTCCAGTGGATAAACTTCAGTCTAATGATGTTGTTGTATTGGATGATTTATTAAAAGAAAGTAAGAATTCAAAAGATGTTACAGATATGTTCACTCGCGCAGCACACCATAAAAGGTGTTTTATCATCTATATTACACAAAATTTGTTTCCTGATGGAAAAGAAGCTCGTACACGAAACCTGAATACACACTATTATGCTATTTTCAAGAATCCGCGAGATAAAAGTCAATTTGAAATTTTAGCGCGACAAGTTGCACCCAGAGGATCAAAAGCCTTAATTGAAATTTTTCAAGCAGCTACTGAAAAACCATACGGTTACTTATTCATTGACTTTACGCAAGAGTGTCCGGAAGAATTTAGATTTCGAAGTGATATTTTGAAAACTCCCATGATTATCTACAAACTATGAGTTCTTATTCTCGCATGATTGTTATTCATCAGGATGAATATGTACAATTGACTGCCATGCAGCAAGTAAAGCAACCTCTTGCAAATCAAATGTATAGGAAAGAAATAGATTATCAGCAAAATGTTCACATCAAAGATCCACATCGTGCTGTATTATTACAATCGGAAACTGTTGAGCAATTGAAAAACTTGAAGAATAAGATGCGTGACTCTGTATCGACTGCTACACCTTTAGCATCTCGCGCACATGCCATATCTCTTTTCAATAGTATTGAGCCCCATCTCAATGTAAATGATAGAGGAGAAATCATTACAGATGAAAATAAAGTGATTGATGCTTCACGTTATGAAGACTTGATTCAGTATGCGACACGTAGAAAGCGCCGTCAGGGCTATGTTCCACCTGGTTGGTCATACTTTCTTAAACTATTGAAAAAGCATAATGTACCAAAATTTGCTTTAAATAATGAGACATTGAAAGAACTTGATTCAACAGTGGCTACTACTCCAATGCCTCAGACGATGAAAATGCCAACAAATTGGTTTAAGACGTCACCTGCTACATCCCCTCCCACACTCACTAAGCAAACAAGAGGAAGAACTCGACGTAGATCTACATCACCACTAAAACTGGTAAAAGGAAAACGTAAAACAGCTCCTCCTAGGAAATACATGTTCTCAGACTATTAATATGAAGCAGATGTGTTGCTTGCCATGTAATGAGCCGCCAGAGGTGAATGTCGTTGTCACTTGCACTTGCTGCGCCAGCTCTCATAATGAAACCCCTAAGCAATGTGAACACGATCGCAAAACCGCTAAAGCTAAATGCTGCAGTTGTTGTAAATGTAGAAAGGGAAGAAAACAAAAAGATGAGAAGGAGGAAAAAGAGTCAGCCGTCATCGACTGAACGTTTGAAGTCAATCTATTATGATGTAAAACATCCGGCAGGATTTGCATCTATCAAGAAATTATCAAAAGCGAGTGGTCTTCCACAATCACAAGTGAAACGATGGTTAAAGGGTCAGGCTACCTATACACTCCACAAACAAGCGAAAAAGAAGTACCGCACCCGCCATTATATTGTTCATGACATCGATGAACAGTGGCAAGCAGATTTGTGTGATGTTGCCTCCATTTCAAAACATAACTCGGGCAATAATTTTATTTTAACCGTCATTGATATTTTCTCGCGTTATGCGTGGGCTCAACCTTTAAAAACTAAAGAAGGGAAAGGAGTAGCAAAAGCATTCCAAACAATTTTTCGAGAAGGTCGCATTCCAAAAAGAATTCAGAGTGATCAAGGAAAAGAGTTTGAAAATCAGCATGTGACAAGATTATTTGAGAGGCATGACATTGAGTTGTTTAGTGTAAAGAGCGCTTATAAAGCTGCACTCGTTGAACGTTTTAATCGCACATTAAAAAATCGCTTGTGGCGACATTTTACTGCCAACTTGACACAAAATTGGACAAAGGTTCTACAAGATACACTCCATGCCTACAATCACTCTATCCATCGTTCTATTGGACTCAGACCAGTAGATGTAAATGCTGACAATGTAGATAAAGTGCGCGAATCATTCCAACGTAAACGCACTCATGTGAAAAGTGATGTGAAAATTGGCGATAAAGTTCGCATCTCAAAAGTGAAAAGTGTTTTTGCTAAAGGGTACCTTCCGAATTGGACAGAGGAGGTATTTACAGTATCAAGGATTAATCAAAAAGACTCTCCGACCACCTACAAGTTGAAAGATTACGATAATGAAGAAATTGAGGGTAGCTTTTACCGCGATGAGATTGAGGTAGTCACTGAAAGTGAAACATATTTGGTAGAGAAAATCATTCGATGTAAAAAACGACAAGGTGAAGAATGGTGTCTTGTTAAATGGACTGGTTATCCTTCAAGTATGAACTCTTGGATGCGTCGTGCCGAGATCTTTCATCTAAGTGATCGACAGTGATTCATGCAAAGTTGTAACTAACAATGTTTAGGGTTTGAGCTATGAATCCAACTGCCTCATTTTATTCACGACCCTCCTATGTAAGTGGCGGAGGACAAATTTACATCGGTGCTCGCCGCCAACGTGGAGGTAGCATACTTGGTGCACTGAAATCTGTTGTAGCACCTCTCATATCCAATGTCGGTAGATCTTTAAAACGAAATGTTTTAAGTAATGCCGTTGGCTTTGCTGGTGATGTTGCTAGTGATCTTTCCAGAGGTAGAAGTTTTAAGAGCAGTTTGTTGAATCGTGGGAAGGAACGCGGTTTAAAAACATTGAAGCAGACCATTGCTGGTGTTACTCAAGGAAAGAAATCACCTAAACGAATGAAAAAAGGAAGGAGGAAACATCGCGGAGCTGGTAAGGTGCGATCTTCAGTCAAAAGGCATTCACGCAAACGTCGCAGAGGCTCTAATCATTCATCAGGCGCTAAACGACGACGCTGCTATAACTTCTAATCATGGAGTGTAAAACTTCCGGTTTTTGTTTGTTCGATCAACAAGCCATACAGACAGATATTCTTAGTTCAAGTATTGTAGATTATCATCCTCGAACAGCTGAGAATGCTGGCCCCATTGAATTTGTTATTCCTGGTGGTAGTGATGACTACATAGATTTGAGTTATGCGATGCTTGATTTGAGGTTTAGAATTCAGCAAGCAGATGGAACTGCTATTGACGATGCACATAAAGTTGGACTGAACAATTTACCATTGTCTACATTACTTCGTGATGTTTCTCTAACGATTGGAGAGCAGCAGGTGGAAGGTGGTCAAAGCGATTATCCCTATAAATCATATTTCAATCATGTATCACAGTTTCATCCAGCAGCACAAAAAAGTCATATGGAAGCCATGGGATGGTACAGAGATGAAGCAGGAAAATTTGATGTTGAAACAAACAGTGGCTTTGTAAAGCGATCTGCTATGATTAAAGATAGTAGAGTATGTCAGCTATATGGTCCGCTGAATTTAGACTTCTTTAGACAGTCAAAGTTTTTACTGTGTAATACCAGCATGCGACTCAAGCTGACATTGAATAAGCCTGAATTTGCGCTGAATGCATTTGCTAAAGTTGACAATTTTAGAATTCATGTGGAAGATATTGCACTTTACATTCGTCGAGTAGTACCGAATCCAAGTGTCATTAGAGGGCATGCTGAAGGCCTTAACCGCCAAAATGCCATTTACCCCGTTCAGCATACAAAGCTTCTCACCTTTACAATTCCGAAAGATCAAAAGAGTTTCATGAAAGATGGCCTCTTTCCATCGGAAGCACCGAAGCTCCTCATGGTGGCAATGGTTGAAAATGATGCATTTAATGGTAATATAAAGAAGAATCCTTTCAATTTTAAACACAATCAGTTAAGTGAAATTGCTTTACGTGTAAATGGTGTGAGTCATCCTGGTCCACCCTACAAACCAGATTTTGCTTCGGATCAATTTATGCGCAGTTATGTTGATTTTATGGATGTCTTTGGCTTTTACAATACGGATGACACCAACGGACTGACTATGAAAGAGTTTAAGAGTGGATATACTATTTATGCATTTGATTTGACTGCTGACAGCGATATTAGTGCACCCTATCGTCAAGCGAACGTGCCTCATAATATTCGTTTGGATTTGACGTTCAAAAGAACACTAGCTGAGACGATCAATGTATTAATTTATGCAGTCTTCGATTCAAATATTGAAATTACAAAGTATCGTGACGTGATTCTTCAGTATAATCGTTAATGAGTTGGTTGACTGCTGACGATATTAAGACAAAAGTGCAGCGTAATGCAGACGAAGCGACGTTGAAAGCTTTCGATAATGTCTATTCACTCGATACCTTACCACCTGCAGTAAATCACTATCCCATCTTTATTGTGCTAAACACTCATTCTCAGAATTTAGGCGGTGAGCATTGGAAAGCGATCTTTATTGGAGAAGACCGACGTGGTGAACTATTTGACTCTCTTGCTCAACCTCCAAATATACCAACACAGCAGTGGTTGAGAAAACATACGCGTCAATATCAGCGAAATGAACGCATACTACAACATCCACTTTCATCAACGTGTGGTGCTTTTGTACTGTACTTCATCTTAAAACGTTTACATGTATCTCGATTTGCATCTGTTATTCAAAACTTTTCATGTAATCCATCCTCTAATGAAAAAATGATTTGTAAGTTCTATCATGATTTGAAATAAAAACATCATGTTGGAAAAATTGTTTTTTATTTTACAATCCGCTGGGTACGTACATACTCAATGAGATAGTCTAGGATCACATTTGCTTGTACATGAGATTTTAGTCCAGTAATGATCACTTTACTATTATGAAAGATTGCCACATGCACAGGTAACCAACAACTAATGAGAGCTGCAGGAAAAAGTTCGGGTTCATAACACAAACTGTAACTGCTGGTACGAATCTTCAAAAATGATAGACTGTCACTCAATTGAGTAGAGATCACCATATTGTCCACAGTCAGATTCGACATCACACACCTCTCCCTCTTCCATATCCGACGTAGTAGTCTTTGTAGCTCTAAGCGCATTGACTGCGCCGATGAATGAGAAAGGGCGCCGAGAATCTGTACAGTCCCATTTGGGAAGAGTTGAAGATTCCGTGAATTGTTCATCTTCACCACTAACATTTGAGGACGGCCCGGGTAATACTTGCTGTTTGGAAGCTGTTGGTGTAATGTTGTGAGATCGATTTTGGTGTAGAGTCTGAAGCGACGGAGAATGTTGACGATGGTGTAGCGATGGCGCTTCATGATGAAAGATTGAGTAAATTGAGCGATGTACCTTCCTTTTATACTTTTCCCAACTACCTTGATGAAATGTGAAGTTAGTATGAAGTTGGGAATGATAGAGTTGAATTCGCCGATTGTTGACGCGCAGCCAGATGCGATTTCCAATACGTGAATGTCTTTTCATATAGAAGTATTTCAAGTCCTTCATGATATGATGTAGAGATTGAAAATGACGATAAGATAAAGCAAACTCTCTTCTCACATTTCCAGTTGAATCTTTGAAATAGACGTTTCGATCATGATCCGTTTCAATACGTTGTAGGGAATCTAATTTCCAACTCATGATGTGTAGTAGTCATGCCTGATTAAGATTTGCATAGTAGGGCGATGAACTCACGACGAATAAATGTCATGATGGAGCGATGTATATACCTTCTATACTTCTCCCAATTGTATTTGCGAAATGAGAAACAGTTTGCGGAATGAGAATGGTAGATTTGAATTTCATTTCTGTAATGTTGAAGCCAAACTTGATCACCCAAGGAGATGAATCTTAATGTTTCAAAATATTCCAAATCCCTCATGATATCATTGAGGTTGACAAATTGTCGCCATGTTAATGTAATTCCTCTTGATGTATGACCATGAGAATTTTTGAAATGTACGTTTCCATCACGATCAACTCTGATATATTGTAGAGAGTCCAAAATCCAAGTCTTCATGATGTTATGCAAAGTTGCAGATTAGCAATATAAAAATGTCGTTTTATCATATTTTGCTTAGCAATGCGGCTACAAAGAGATTTACTAGTAATCGAGCTGCACTCTTTTCTACTCCCATTGATCATGTACAACAGCTAAATGGAAATTGGGAAGTGGGTGTCACTCAACTTGTTTATAGCAACTGTGTCTATACTTTTGATCATGAGGTGATGACTATTAATATGAGGCGTACAGCTGCTTATCAATGTGAAAAGGGGTGCCGAGTATACATTCCACAGTGGCCAAAGAAAGATCTCTTATCATGTAAAAAGTTTATATATGATTTCTTGAATAAAGCGTGTAAACATATTGTCCAATTTACTCCGCACAATGATGATTATAATTATGTACATCATGTAGTTGAGAAAGATTGGATTGTTGGTTTAAGTCCAAGTTTAAGAAATGATTTAGGCTACCTCGCTAGCGCCTTGACAAGCTATGATAATTTTAACGTTAATTACCACATAAGTGGCCATAAACAGTTAATATATCGAGAGGAAGCTTATTATGTAGATCTTATTCCAAGAAATGAGAAGACGTTGGTGAAGAAGATTGTGATTAAGCCAAGAAAGACAAACATGACTCCTGAAACATTATTGAAGAAATTTAATTATCTCCTTCGAGTTGATGGCAAGCAAGTGGCAACATTGACTTATATTAAATCATCTAATCATATTGCAATAAGTAAATTAAATGATGATGATCTAGTATTAGTTTGTTCAAAAGATTTTCATCAGTTCTTACGACATCGTTCTGCAGCTGTTCATGGAAAATCTGATATGCAACATTTACCATGTGAAAGGTCAAATCAATTTGATACAGAATGGACCGTATCTTTATACAAAAAGTGTGTAGAGCCTTTAGGTGGTATCTTACATGAAACAAGAGTGTTGATGCCTCGCATTATTACTTCGGTTAAATTGGTTGTAGATTATTTAAATGAAGTGATTAATGACCAACATATTTCATTTTCTGAAAAAGAAGGTACTTTGTCTCTCACTATAAGTGGAAAAGGTATTGAACTAATTATGGATAAAACTCTAATGGACATTTTGGGTTTTGACCAAAATATCTTTAAAAGTGGTACTGTAACCAAAGCTAGCGCAGACATGTCGCTATCGCGTCATATTAACTATTTTCAGATATATTCCAATATTGGTGAAGATGTACGTGTGGGAGATGTTGAAGCTCCATTGCTAGCAATGATACCATACCAGCCAAAAAGCTGCAGTATTTTATCTGAGCATACTTTCAAGAAAGTGCATTATACAAAGCTGAAATCAACCTACATCCCACAAATTGATATTGCCATTTATGACGATGCTGGTGCGTTGATTCCTTTTCATAAAGATGCTGTGACAAGTATCACACTCCATTTCCGAATGAAGAGTTAATGCAAACGTATGCTAATATATTTTTCCAATGTGAATAATATGGAAAGTGAAAATAAGGACTCGTTTCTAATCTACTTGCCCAGTAATGCTTCTATGAATAAATTTCCCAAAAATAAACCATCAGACTATCGAGTAGAATTAAATCGGCCACTGCATTTAGAAGGTGAATGGGAGGTTGGCGTTTCTAGTATTTGCTATGATAGCAATATTCAGAATGTGAATGATTTGGAAGAAATGATATTGACTCCTCGCACCCATGATGGAATAACGATGAATAATGCATTTCAGTTCCAATACAATTTAACGTCAGATGGAAAGTGGAACTATGAATGGATTCAGATAAAATCAGATTCTTATGAGCCATTTGGGAATGAGAAAATTATTAAGGCATTCAACAGTGGTAATACTTCCATCATGAAGAATAAAAATCAGAAAGCTTATGAGTTTACTATCTATCATTGGAGTGGGAGACAGTTCCTCCGCTTTCATTCTTTTACTAAAGGTCTTACGCTGAGGTTGGATAGTGAATTCTATCCACATCTTGGTTTTGGTCATGGACTACATCTAACGTCAATTGCTACTGCAAATGTTAAAAAAGTTTATTCAAATCGAATCAACAAATTTCATTATAGATTTAAAATATTTGATGAAGATGTTGTAGAATGCGAAGAACGCATCATTTTGAAAAAGCGTGGTGTTCAACCTTTATCACTTATTGAGTTAGTAAAACGATGGAATGAGACTGTGGGTAAGAAGTATGGAGAGAAAATTATGGCGGACAAAAATAAGTTGGTTATTCAGAAATATAATGACAAACTTACAGTTTATTTCTCTCCAACCTTGCGTCATTTTGTAAGACATTATACGCCTATTATTGGAAGCGGTGTGGTGTATGCTTCTCATGAATATCACACTAAAGCTGATTCAGTTAATGATGAATGGTGGGTGGACATCTATGGCGATCGCATCAAGAAAATTTACCAGTCTTATGAAGAATCTAAAGTTGCTATCAATATAATGCCGCGTCTATATCATACAGTTGAAAGCTTCATTCATGTAGTAAATCCTTATATACAACAGAAGTTGAAGCATGTGATGAAAAGTAAATATGATGCAAAGACACACCACATTTCGTTTTCAATTGAAAATCAACGCGTTGTTCTGAAACTGGGTGATGACATTCAATGTCAATTGAGTAAAAATTTGAAAAAACTCTTTGGCTTTTCAATGCTACAAACAGTGTTTGCTGCTGCGCATACGATTGGTATAGAAACACCAATGACACTTGATAAACATGAACAGCACCTTTACATTCAAAGTGATTTGATTTTACCTATTTCTGTTGGCGAGAAAAAAGAATACATTTTACGTGATTTCATTCATGATAAAGACGCTTCATATGGAATAGTCGAGAAGATGTTTGAATCTATTTTCTATCATCCCGTCATCAAACAAACTATACCCTCTATTGCTATCAAAATTACCAATGGTTTACAAGAGTGCATCCACGTGAAAGATACTAAATCCCTCGTAACTTTAGTGTTTCGGAAAACAAAGTGAAGTCATTGTGATATGTTTATTGAAATAAAAATATGTATATGAAAAAGTCTTTTCACAGATATAGGGGAATGGGCTGACTGTAGGCATATATTCACAAGGAAGAAACGATCTCATGCGATACATAAAACAACCATGTATATCTACAAAAAGCAACATCAAAATACTGAGTTAAAGTTGATTATGTCAATACATCTCCTGAATGTGGTAGCGTGAGTTTTATTCTTTTGGGTGGAGGTATGTTTGTGTCAGGATGTCCATGTGGAAGAGATGTGTTATGTCCTATCCAACACCTCTTATCCTCCCATGCTGAAAGTGCTCGTTTCTTGAACGTGTACGTTTTCACAGTATGAACTTGAGATTTTAAGATTGTCATATTGACAAACGTTATAGTTTTATTTTTATAGGCCTTCTTATAGGACCGATGTTTCATTTTATGAACAATGGATTTTGATATACCTTTAGCACGCTTAATACTATCTGCACATTCTTTTAGTTTCATGGAATACATTTTAGGACGGAGGAGAATCATTTCATCTATTTCCTTTCCTGCTGTTTCATCCTTAAAACAACCAAGTTTGGCTTTATTCTGTATGGAATAGAGTGGATGAGTGGGATTGTAGTTAGATGTGTCGAAATATTTTTCTAATGACTTGCCTACTTCATTAAAATTTAAATCTTTTTGAGTGGTAATTCCTAAAAAGAAACTATCTGTATCACCACCCAGCAAGCGAACCTCTTTTACGAGAGGGCATGGTTTTAATATTTTGTAGAAGAGTTGATACATTTCAAGCTTGGAATAATCTAAAACGGCTTGCCCAATATAGATGGGTTTGCACAACTCAACTTCTGATTTAATCATTTTAACACCTACAAGATCCTCATCGATGATGTCTCTATCAATGAAAAGAGGTGATGAGGTCAATTTGTGATATTTTTGTTCATCAACGACTAGTTTGTAATTCATACGTTTTCTAACATCCTCCATGGTCTTTCCGAATAGACTGTTATTCTTATATTTATAAAAATCCTTTTCAAAATTATTTTGGGCGAGTGCACGTTTTTGACTGTTACTATCTATGTAGGGTTTGAGGAAGGCTTTCTGTCTAAATTTGATAATGCGGTGAACTGACTTTAGAAGCATGCCCATTTCTAAATAGAATTTTAATATGCAGAAGTGTACGAGATAATTTTTCTTATCATATTTGGTGAGTAAAAGTTTGCGGCATGGTTTGTACCTTGGCTGTCCACACTCTGTTAAGTTATTATGAAATTGTGACATGAATGGTGAAAACATATCTTCAGTCACTTCGCCAGATTCAGGTGCAAGTGGGGAATCAGCAGTTTTATTTTTAATACTATTTGGATAAATCAAATCCACTTCAAAATAATATCCCCAATCACCTTCATCTGGAATCTTCAGTATGTTTGAAGGGTTGGAGTAATACTCAAGCTCATTTTGATTTAACCAACTAAACTCGGAATGAGGTAGTGGTTTAGACAGTGAACTGCCATATAAATTATTTTGGTCATAGTACTTTAGGTGGATATGATCATCACCTACTGTTTCAGATTTTATATGATGTTTATTTACAAATGTGAGACCACCGCGTATTCCGCGCTCAAATATATTATACATCTCCGGGTCTTGTAAGAGATGAATGGTCTCACCAGTCATTTTAAAGGCTGATTTAAAGGACATGGCTGGTAGACTGACAAAGTGGACAGGATCTAATTTGTCTTCTTCTAATGCCACTCGTCGAAACTCCTGAAAGACATCAGCCAGCAAAATGACATCTAATTCTAAGTAAGCGATCATATAATCGCCAAACGTTTTACAATCAAATTTTAACCATGCCTCTTGAGCATGTTCATAGTCCTCTACTGGACAATCTTCACCCGTCAAATCGTTTTTGAATTTGTCAATGGAAGGAAGGGTTGTTTCATTTAGTTTAGACATTGAGCTAAAATACGCATAAGGAAAGACTCCTTTGCGAGTGATTATTTCATCCGTTAAGTTTGGATAGTGTTTCTTCAAAGTTTGACTATGGGGAAGAAACTTGAGATTACGAACGAGAGAAGCTAGTGACGCTGACATGAATTGAAATGAATCTAAAAATTTATTTCGAAGAAGACTGTCTTATTTTCTTTAGTTTTATCTACTGGTACTTTTGCTGTCATTGCCATGAATTTTTCTCTCGTTTGTGCTATTACATTAAACTGCCACGATTTCATCTGGCTCAACCCTCCATTTATGAGCATATGACTGTCATAGCCCTTAAAGTTATGAAAAATGACGGGTAGTACACGACGTCTCAACCTAAGTGAAAAGTTACATTTGGAGCAGAGTGCGTTTCTAAATTTACCAGTGATGTGATCATGATCACGCACTTTCTTAATTTTATCGTCATCAAACGTTTTATGACATTTAGGACAGGATGTGCAACTTTCAAATTTTTGTTTGTCTTCATCTGACATATGTAGTGACTTACGCTGCAATTGGGAATCATATGATTGTTGAAATTTAGCAGCTTTATCGAGAAATTCTAGAAATTTTGAAATGCAATCTTCACCTTGCCAAGTATGCATTTTGTTTTGTCTATTCCTAAAGTGGTCATGCCATACTTCATAGCAGGATATGGCTGCTGGCTTGTGGATGATATCATCAATGTAGCATTCTATGTCTGCGTAAATGACACGCAGGGGACTTAATTCGTCACCATTATCCCTATGTGAAAATATTTTATCTTTGGGCATGCGTTCCATTTGTAATTTACCTCGCTTGCACCATTCATAGTGAGTTTCAAATTTATCTTTACTCCAAAAGGAGCGGATGCAGCGGTCGCATACAAAATGGTCACCTCTTTTAGAGTGCCCCAAGCGAGTGTACAAGCGAGAGATTTTGGGAATACCACAGTAGTGCCATTCCTCGCTATCATCTTGTTTTACTAATAAGAGGTTGACTACACGTTCATAACAAGTTGAACGTGAATTATAGCGGGCACCCTTCAACCCCTTCTCCCACACGTGAACGACAATTTTAATCTTATTATGTTTTTCGAACGTTTCTACATCTTTGATTTTCATGTTGTTACTATCACAACCTTCAAAGTCTAGTTCATCCTCCCACTGTCTATAGCTATAGGTGCGATCTCGATGCGCGTTGATATCATTATAGTGAAGGATGGATAGGACTGCATATTTGAAACACTGTGATTTACAATCAACATTGATGACAGCTTTCTTATTATACAACGTTTTTGGTAGTTTAAATGTGCCTCGAGCTGCATGACTTTCTAATAGGGAAATTTTGAATATGGCTGAGTCCACACCATCAAAAATGAGAGCGCTGTCGCGTTGATTGAATTTATCTACATTTGATTTTAAACATTGAATGTGAAAATTTAGCCAAGACTCGCAGTCTACAACTTCGGTTGCGGAAGAGGAAGGAACATGAAACTGTATTCTCTCCGTCACTTGACCCGTTTGAAAATCTATTTTAATATATTTTAGTTTAAGGTAGATGAGCGCCTTCATTCTAAAATTGTCTAAATTGTTGAAGAGCGCTTCGATAATGTTTGAATTTTGAAGGAGCCACTCAGGAAAATCTACTATTTGAGTATTGGACTCCATGCAGTAGCCACGTACTAAATTATTATGTGAAACATTAATGAGGGAGATTGTAGAGGTACCGTTGGTGTAGTGATCATTTGCATGCGTGTGTTGAAGTCTGTGCGAAGATCGCTGAAAGTGACTATCAAAAGAAAGAGGGCACAAATCGCAAGGAAAGGAGATGTCATCGTCAGAATCAACTTCACCTCCGGAGATTGACGCCGCTTTGCGTTGACACACACGTTGTTTGATGTGTCGAAGGAGACTGTGCTTCCTTGTAAACATATGTCCGCAGTCGGCACATTCCCACTCGTTGCCTTGTCGCGAGAGTCCTGAGCTGGAACTCACATCACCTGAAAGAGAAATCATTCTATCATCTCTGTTCAAGTCTCAGTGTATTGTTGCAACCTACTTTGACTCAACAACTCTAAACTTTCCTCGAGAAGGGAGGGTGTTGGTGATGAAGTTGATGCCTGAAATTGAGGAAGATGCTATTAGCCACACGTTTGAGGGAGATGAGTGAAGAAATTTTCAACTTACCATTTCAACGAAATTATGTTTAAGCTTGATACTTCAACAAGATAGAGACTTCACTCAAATAATACGTCTCAAATTTGGAATTCACTTGTACGCCTCAAATAATAACAGAATTCGCTAGACAACCGTTCACTTATGCGTCTCAAAGACAGAGTGAAATGACACGAATGTCACTTTGCTTATATACTTTCATTCTCTTCATTCATTGGATGTTCATTCTGATTGGCTGCTTGTGTATACTTAAGAATTAGAAAAATGTTAAAGTTATCATTATTCAAAGTCAGCATTTCAAAGACAACATGACAAGTCCTCCAACAACACCAAATACCGCATTGGAGTTCTCCTCTCCATGTACATCAGCAAAGGTGCTCGTTACACCAAATGCACCAAGAAAGGCGAAGGTGGAGAAGGTGTACCGACTGGACAATATACGAAAGTTATCATTATCGGAGGAGGATGAAGAGGAGTTGCCCGACCTAACAGGCATACGGTGGAAATATTTACAATATGATGCCGAAGGGGTGATGGAGATGACCAGCAAGTCGCACTTGCATCAAATATGGGAGTGGTACACCCCTAACTCCCAACCGCGAACCGTGGCGGAGTGGGCGTACATTGAGAAAGTGAGGGACGCTGCAGAAGAACGTTTAAAGCAGCTCAACTGTTTTTGTGATCTATGTGAAGCCAGACTCTGGGACGATATTGACGATGAAGACCTTTTGAAATACATGCCATAATAAATGTTTATTTCGTATTATCTTTGCTTTCATACTGACTTACTTGAATGGGGTTTTAGTGAATAATTTAACCATGTATACTTTTTCATTTGGAAATAGTAGCACGCTTAGTTTAACTTGTAAATCTTATAACATTTCATATGGGTGATAATGGTAGATGAAATAGTGTCAAATAAATTAAGATAGCTTACACTTCTGATACAGGGATAGCAATCGACTGCGATCCATGTGTAAAGAGCTTGTTAGACTACGGATGGGCTTAAGTGGATGATTTAACCATGTATACTTTTTCATTTGGAAATAGTAGCACGCTTAGTCTAACTTGTAAATCTTAAAACATTTCATATGGACGATGATGGTAGATAAAATAGTGTCAAATAAATTAAGATAGCTTACACTTCTGATACAGGGATAGCAATCGACTGCGATCCATGTGTAAAGAGCTTGTTAGACTACGGATGGGCTTAAGTGGATGATTTAACCATGTATACTTTTTCATTTGGAAATAGTAGCACGCTTAGTCTAACTTGTAAATCTTAAAACATTTCATATGGACGATGATGGTAGATAAAATAGTGTCAAATAAATTAAGATAGCTTACACTTCTGATACAGGGATAGCAATCGACTGCGATCCATGTGTAAAGAGCTTGTTAGACCACGGATGGGCTTAAGTGGATGATTTAACCATGTATACTTTTTCATTTGGAAATAGTAGCACGCTTAGTCTAACTTGTAAATCTAAAAACATTTCATATGGACGATGATGGTAGATAAAATAGTGTCAAATAAATTAAGATAGCTTACACTTCTGATACAAGGATAGCAATCGACTGCGATCCATGTGTAAAGAGCTTGTTAGACTACGGAAGAGAGAAGTGTGTTATGTTGCGTGTGGCGCGTGAGTGTCCTCCCATTTCATTCCATTCATCAATTCGTCTCATTGATAGAGACAGGTAGAACTCATGGTTCTCATAACGTATGCAATGGAAAGTTTTAGGCAACCTTCGACAGTTGGCTAAATGTCGCCCTGGCGCGAATGCATACTACGTTGAGACAGAGGCAATCACTTGCAAACATGACGCAGAGAGGTTAAACAAGATTGACCATTGCCGAATGTCCCTTGCGGTATACATAGCTACGGGTTTCACCGCCGCCCTTTACAGGAACGCCCGTCGAAAGGAAGTATTACACCGAACTTCATTTGCAACGTTCAAGTTGACTGATAGCAGATTCAACTTAATGATAGTATTCGCCAGTCCGAAGACTGCCCAGGGCAAACCGCGAGGAGGTTCTATCATGTCTTGCCCCATGGTGGCCCTTAAGAGAGCCGATGGTTCGTTCTCGGGGACGTGAATTTGACTATTGACTGGAATAGTCAATGGGTATGACGCTTAGGTTGTCGTATACCCTATACCGCCTAAGCCGTGGTGGTGCATCTGGCACCTTTCGGATGCGAGTGGTATTTGGAGTCCACACTCCATCCGCCCAAACGATCCTCTTGATCTTCCCCTTCTTCTCATCCTCCTCATCCCACTCGTCGAGGATGACGAACTCGGGAATGCCGTTGTCTTCATCAGTGAAGACGGGAATGTTGTCGGCAGATGTCGCTTCCATCGTGACTTCAAATTGAATGAGAAGCGCTACAATCTTCTAGCTTATATAGGGTTTTCAACAATGAATTGCTCAACAGCGAATCAGAATGCTTCAGGGATAGCAATCGACTGCATAATGTTCAAGTTGACTGATAGCAGATTCAACTTAATGATAGTATTCGCCAGTCCGAAGACTGCCCAGGGCAAACCGCGAGGAGGTTCTATCATGTCTTGCCCCATGGTGGCCCTTAAGAGAGCCGATGGTTCGTTCTCGGGAGTAACGTCATCTTACACCCTACCAATTCTGCTGAGAGAGTCTTTGACTCTCTCTTTGGTAGCACTGTCGACTTCCACACTAACTGGCACATGACTAAAAATTGGAATGTAGCGCCATTCCGTTGGATTGACAGCAGTTGCTGTCATCGGATTGCCAATCCGAGCAAGATTATTAAAAACTCTGTCTTGCTCCTCTAGCCTGACAAACTCCTCAAATAAATTTCGCGGCCTTAACTGTGGTCCGCGAGGAGAGCTGACTTGACTGTTCGGCGTCTGCATGATTGAAATGAAATGAAATGAGAGGCAGTGGTTTATATACCCCTCTAACGCGACGCAACGTTCAAGTTGACTGATAGCAGATTCAACTTAATGATAGTATTCGCCAGTCTAAAGACTGCCCAGGGCAAACCGCGTGGAGGTTCTATCATGTCTTGCCCCTAGGTGGCCCTTAAGAGAGCCGATGGTTCGTTCTCGGGAGTGACGTGATGGGGTGGTGAAGGCGGGCAAAGATCTGCAATGAAAATGATATGTATTAGAATAGGATATACTATCTTATTTACTTTTTCACTTACCAAGTTAGTCATCCTTTGGCAGTCTCGCGCGTTTCCGAATCGAGAATTTATGTAGGTGACCGCGCATTCTCAGGCTGGCATGCAGACACTTCTTGCTCGGATGACCATTGTAACATACTATACTTTCGTCGAGGCTTTGATTTACCAATACTTCGCCGGCCAAATGATTATCCCGAATAGGGATGTGAAACTCAAACAAACGATCCTCATTCACACGTTCCCACTCATCCCTCATGCGCTCCAACTTCTCATACGCCTGCCTCTCATCACCCCGCCGAGCCACAGTCCTCTCCAACTCAACATTCCTCGCTCTCAACACACTCATCTCCTTCATCATCTCCTCAAACTTCGCCTCTGCATCTCTCATTCTTCTCTCCGCAGCACTCGCCCTCTTCTCACACTCATCATTCTTCTCTTCCAACTCTCGCGTCTTATTCTTCAAATCAGTTACACAACGCCTCATTCTAATGTTTTCATCCGCCACCTCCTTCGACTTCAGTTCCTTCTTTTTTAACTCATCCAACTCCTTCACAACTTCATCCTTCACTTTCTTCAAACTCTCATACTTATTTACCAACAAATCATGCGCCATCTGCTGCGAAACATGCCTCTTCTCTTCATCCTTCAACCACCTCGCCGACTGCACACGAATCCCACCACTCTTCACTTTTGGGGAAGATGAGCTCTTCGGGGGGTCGGTGATGACAATGTTTGACACCTCCGATGACGAAGAGCTCAACTTCCTCACACGCTTCCTCACACGCTCCCTATCTAAATCCACATCATCCTCATCATCACTCTCAAGCACTCTCTTTCGCTCAATCTCACGCTCCAACGACGCAACCGCTCTCGCCAACTCATCATTCTCAACAACATTCTCAACCTTACCCTCTCGCTCGATCGCCAACATTCGCTCCCTCTCTTCCACAATCAACTGCGTAAATCTCAAATCAGTCACTAAACCACCACTACAGTCAGCATGCACTCTGTAGAAACGCGCCTCATCCTCATCACCCTTCAGCACTCTACACTTCACGCACGCAACCCTATTCAAGATAATCATGTGGCCGGTGCCCGCCTTCTTGACGTGAGCCTTGGCGTCCGCACTGCGATTTATACGACCGCACACACACATTTTGATATGGTATTTTCTATTCTTGTCATTAGCCATGCCTGATTTATCGTTAGCTGTAAGATAATGAAATTTGTATAAGTTTGGAATCATGTAGTACAGTCATATTCCTAAAGAGTGTAGTGAGTGGCACTCGATCCCGTCGACAGCCCGAAGGCCTTGTACTGATCACTAGGGAAGTGAGAGATCTTCCCCGATACCCGCTCTTTACAGCTGAAGACATCATTGTCACTGCCCCGAAGTGGTAACAGGAACGCCGAGTCAAAGGTAGTGATCAGTAGCTGGGATCTAACCCCTCAAAGCTGCCTTAGACTTAGTTAAATTTCAAATCTGATAGCATATTTGAACTCAGGATACTTGAAAACCTTAGTCTATATGTTAAAACTTTGAAAAAAGTGAAAATTAAGAATTTTAAAAAATTCCGCATTTTACTACTCATACTACTTTTAAAAAATTTTATCAGTAGTAAAGACACTATCAAACTCTATCATACAAACTTTGAAGTAAGAAGATAGCTTGCCTACTTCAAAAGATAGAGTCCTTTGAAACACCCGATATCGGGAGCTCAGAGCGACGACCGTCGCTTACGTCGTCTTTCGATGAAGTGATCAGACTTACGTTGTCGGGGGTTTATATATGCTCGGAAGAAAACTTAAAATGGCTCTATCTCCGAAAGTATTCATCGTAGCGACATGCGGTTTGTTGCAAACGATTCGTCTCATCATTCTTTACAATATGACACCTGAACCATTCTCATATGACCACGGGAAGTTGGTCCGTCAGCACATATGCATGTAACATGCCACAAGTGAAAAAATTCCTAAGTGTGAGAGCTCCAGTGTGGTGAAAATTTTGAAAAATTTAAAACTTCCGAATTTCGACCTGGGACCTTTACCAAAACATTTTTCATCAAATTTCACTGACCTCCCCCCCTCCCCCCTCATTCACAGAAATTTGATGAAAAATGTTTTGGTGACGGTCCCAGGTCGAAATTCCACACTTTGGAAAATTTTCAAAATTTTACCCATACAAAGTCACTCTGACACTTAGGATTTTTTCAGGTAAGCGAGCTCCGACCTAAAATCTTGTAACCGCTCTAACTTTTGAACGAAGACAGATAGGAACAAGCCGTTTCTTTCACTGAATTTGTGTCACTCTTAGCTTTCAAACGAGCTATCGCACGACAAAATCCGTCCACTAGAAGCCAAAATCGAAGCAAGCTGTCCAGAGGGGGGGGGAGGTCAGTGAAATTTGATGAAAAATGTTTTGGTGACGGTCCCAGGTCGAAATTCCACACTTTGGAAAATTTTCAAAATTTTACCCATACAAAGTCACTCTGACACTTAGGATTTTTTCAGGTGAGCGAGCTCCGACCTAAAATCTTGTAACCGCTCTAACTTTTGAACGAAGACAGATAGGAACAAGCCGATTCTTTCACTGAATTTGTCTCACTCTTAGCTTTCAAACGAGCTATCGCACGACAAAATCCGTCCACTGGAAGCCAAAATCGAAGCAAGCTGTCCAGGGGGGGGGGACGTCAGCGAAATTTCAGAATTTGATGAAAAATGTTTTGGTGACGGTCCCAGGTCGAAATTCCACACTTTGGAAAATTTTCAAAATTTTACCCATACAAAGTCACTCTGACACTTAGGATTTTTTCAGGTAAGCGAGCTCCGACCTAAAATCTTGTAACCGCTCTAACTTTTGAACGGCTGGTCCGATTGACTCGCAACAAAAAATGTTGTCGAGCAGTTTTTTCTCCTCTTTCAAACGAGTAGCTGTAAGACAAAATCCGTCCACTAGAACCAAAGTTAGAAGATTGCTGTCGGGGGGGGGGGTCAGTGAAATTTGATGAAAAATGTTTTGGTGACGGTCCCAGGTCGAAATTCCACACTTTGGAAAATTTTCAAAATTTTACCCATACAAAGTCACTCTGACACTTAGGATTTTTTCAGGTGAGCGAGCTCCGACCTAAAATCTTGTAACCGCTCTAACTTTTGAACGGCTGGTCCGATTGACTCGCAACAAAAAATGTTGTCGAGCAGTTTTTTCTCCTCTTTCAAACGAGTAGCTGTAAGACAAAATCCGTCCACTAGAACCAAAGTTAGAAGATTGCTGTCGGGGGGGGGGGGTCAGTGAAATTTGATGAAAAATGTTTTGGTGACGGTCCCAGGTCGAAATTCCACACTTTGGAAAATTTTCAAAATTTTACCCATACAAAGTCACTCTGACACTTAGGATTTTTTCAGGTGAGCGAGCTCCGACCTAAAATCTTGTAACCGCTCTAACTTTTGAACGGCTGGTCCGATTGACTCGCAACAAAAAATGTTGTCGAGCAGTTTTTTCTCCTCTTTCAAACGAGTAGCTGTAAGACAAAATCCGTCCACTAGAACCAAAGTTAGAAGATTGCTGTCGGGGGGGGGGTCAGTGAAATTTGATGAAAAATGTTTTGGTGACGGTCCCAGGTCGAAATTCCACACTTTGGAAAATTTTCAAAATTTTACCCATACAAAGTCACTCTGACACTTAGGATTTTTTCAGGTAAGCGAGCTCCGACCTAAAATCTTGTAACCGCTCTAACTTTTGAACGAAGACAGATAGGAACAAGCCGTTTCTTTCACTGAATTTGTCTCACTCTTAGCTTTCAAACGAGTAGCTATGGCACGACAAAATCCGTCCACTGGAAGCAAGCTGTCCAGAGGGGGGGGGGCGTCAGCCGAAAATTTTTTCTCTCCGACTGACTTGAAACTCACCCTACCGATGCAGAATTTCACGCTGAATCCGAATCTGACCTCCGTTTTCTCATCCGATGCTTCGTTTGGACACTACACACCAAAACGTCCCAAATTCTAACTCTGTCGTTTTTCGAAAAATGTTGAAAATTTTTTCTCACCGATTGACTGGAAACTCACCCTACCGATGCAGAATTTCACGCTGAACACGAATCCGACCTCCGTTTTCTCATCCGACCACTCCTTCCACTCGAAACAACCCATTTTACAACCCAACATTCAGCAGATTGCACCAAAAACATCACACACTATAGCCTCAAGACTAATCCTGGCGGTCGCCCACGTCAACCTAGACGGTCGCCCACGTCAACCAGGCGGTCGGACCAACTCACCCGAGTCTCACACTCTGTCGTTCCAGAGGGGGGGGGAGTCAGCGAACATGTTGTGAACCCACCTGGCCGGCACACCACGACAGACCACAACCTCTGTCGTTCCAGAGGGGGGGGACTCAGACACGAAGCACCACGGCGGCCGACCACGACACTCTGCCGTGCCAGAGGGGGGGGGGACTCAGCGATGGCGGCCATCTTGCGCGGTCCAGAAGTGGAGTTTTGCTTACTACTGACATTGATCTACCCAAGGGAACATCTTATAGATTTATCTCATTGTATCTTCCTCCCCCTGTCTCCTCAGACACTGCCAATTCCTTAATTGATCTACTAGATCTGTGGATTAATCCAAACAAACCTACAATCTTATGTGGAGATCTAAACCTACCACATATAGATTGGTCCATTCCCATAAACCGAGGTGATGCTGCTCATGAGACGTTCTTAAACGGTATTTCCCAGAATAATCTTACACAACTGGTTGAAACTCCAACTCGAGGAAACGCCATCCTAGATCTCGTGCTCACAAATTGTCCAAATCTCGTCTCTAAAATCATTGTTTCCCCTTCCTTTCACTCTTCTTGCGATCACTTGTCTGTTGAATTCTCTATCCTGTTACCGAGCACTCTTAGTCCTCCGAAATCCACTCGTCGTTTTTACGACTACAATAAGGCAGACTTCAATGGCATGTCCACGTACCTTAGCAGCATTAACTGGTCACCTATCATGAATGGTTCTGTAGATGCTGAAACTGCATGGGATTTCTTTATTTTGACTATACATAGCTGTATTGCACAATATGTCCCTGTAATTGCCGAAAAAAAGTATCGCTCAAGAGCTCCGAAAATTCTACGAAAACTCCTTGCTAAGAAGAAGAAATATTATAAGAAAAATTCCGCAAAATATAAAGAAGTTGCACAAGAATATGATCACGCAGTAGAACAAATAGCGATGTTTAGAGAGGAAAAGCTAACTCAGAGTGGAGATATTCGTAAATTTTACGCCTATGCTAAGCGCCGAACGAAAAGTAGTCGCGCAATTCCACCCATCTGCAATGAAAATGACAGTATGATTTTTGACACCCTCGATAAAGCAAACTTATTACATGCTTACTTTGCATCCGTTTTCACATCAGACGATAATGCCTTACCTCCCTTCCCTATGCGAGTGAATCCTGGAATATCTCTGGATTTCATTCATTTTAATCCGGAAATTGTTGAAAGAGCTCTAGAACGGTTGCCGCCTAAATTATCACAAACGCCTGATGATATCCCTCTACTTATTCTTCGACGTCTTGCTAGTACTCTCACATTCCCATTAAGTTGCATTTTTGATCTATCCATGTCAACCGGCAAATTACCATCTACTTGGAAAAAAGCTCTAGTCTGTCCAGTCTTTAAGAACAAAGGATCCTCCTCTTCCCCCAATAGCCATCGCCCGATCTCACTTACCTCTGGCTGTTGTAAGGTCATGGAAAGGGTAATTTCTGATGAAATATATTCCTATACAATGAGCCATAAGCTTTTATCCATGGAACAGCACGGCTTCCTTCCCCGACGTTCAACAGTTACACACATGCTCAGTTCGATATTCGAAATGTGTTCTGCATTAAGTCTCCATAATCGCTTCGATTGCGTGTACATTGATTTCTCTAAGGGCTTCGACACAGTATCAATACCTAAGCTTCTCCATAAACTCTCAAGCTATGGTTTCAATGGTCAATTGCTCCGATGGATTAATAATTATCTATGTAATCGAACTCAGAAAGTCATAATCAACACCATCACTTCGGACGCGGTAGCTGTTACAAGTGGCGTGCCCCAAGGCTCTGTTCTTGGACCTGTATTGTTCCTTCTTTATGTCAATGACGTGTTTGACTGCCTTGTTGGTTCGACTTCAGCCCGCCTTTATGCTGATGACTTGAAATTTATGTCAACCAGAAGTTATAACTCCTCTTCACAAGTATCTTCAGACCTAAAACATACTCTTCTCAAATTTGATAATTGTTGTAAAACGTGGCAACTGAAGATTTCTATACAAAAAAGCTTGCTGTTTACTGCTGGAGATCGATATGCTCCTTCCGTCAACTATCATCTCGACAGCGTATCCCTGAAAAATTCAGTCACTGTGAAAGACGTGGGCTTTTTGATCTCATCAGATCTCAGATTTAGTGATCACTGTGCGCGCATCAGCTTAACCGCATATGCCAGAGCATACTGTATCCTAAAATCTTTCGTTTGCCTTTGTTACATCTTAATGAAAGCCTTTGTTGTCTTTGTTCGCCCTCTCTTGGAATATGGAAGTGTAATCTTTTCACCGTACCTCAAACGCGACATTTTTCGTATTGAGCGTGTTCAGAGATTCTTCACCCGCATCGTCTGTAAACGCTCTGGTATCAAGTATGACAGCTACTCTCACAGATTACAATTGTTAAAATTAAAATCTCTAGAATATAGGCGCATTTTGTTGGACTTGTACTTCTTGTATAAACTGTACTGCAATCATTTCGACTTGTCGCTCAACTCTTTCTTTACCACCTACCTTTCATCTCAAATTACTCGAGGTCAATCACGTAACAGCTGTCAGATTGTGCCAGTCTTTAAAGTTAATTCGAACTATCTCAGTGGATTGTTTTTCTTTCGCGTCATCAAAATATGGAATTCATTAAACGATTCAATAGTGAAAGCTCCAACCTTCATGATGTTCAAGAACAGACTCAAATCAATTGATCTAAGTGAATTTTGCTCATACTGTGACTGCTAATATGTGATTTCGTATAAAATTATTTGACAAGTGCTTTTTATACCTGATGGTAAATTTTATTTAGATACATTCCATATTGAAGATGATTCTCATCATAATGAAGATCAAGAAGAGTCTCAATCTCATTGATCCGAGTGAATTTGTATATATTGTGACCATCATCATTAAAGTGTAAATTTTGTATAGATGATTTTGTTGCATTCATTCTTGTATTAGATGTTAAGCATTTACGTTCTTTTGCTCCATTGTGAGGACTCCCATCCAATGAACTCTTATCATGTCGTGATCATCACTCTTCAAATTTGTAAATATAGGCCCTATAGATCTTATGTATTTTGTATATGGTATATGATGTATATCATGATGACTCTGAAAATTTGTAAATATGTAGGTCTCATATAATTTGTTTATGATGTGCATGTACATCATGATCACGTGGTGTATTTGTAAATATATATCTCATGTATTTTTTATTGACGCTAAACTTTGCGTATGCATATGTAACACGTGTTATCAACGCTTATTTGTAAGTGCCCTTGCGGCCATCGCTTTGCGTTTTCTGTATATTCAGAATAAACATTTATGACTTATGACTTATAACTTATGACTTTTAGGAGGGTAGAGAGACATCCTGAACAACCTAAATACAATATTATTATATACAGAAAGAAGCCCAAAATTATTAATTTCGTAAAGAATTCACCATTATCCTTGATTTAAGTTTCCGTAAATCCGTCTCTGTGGTGATTTCTATCAATCTTTCGCATTTCGGACGCTCCCAGTATTCATTTTCAGGGACAGTATATTATGAGTATCCGTGTTTATGAAAAAACGGTTGCCACCGCTGATTTTCTCGTGTCTAAAATGCGTTGTAGCAGTTTTTATAGGATTGTCGTTTAATTCAATATATCTCAAAGGGGCGATTGACATTTCCTCCAACGGGACACGTTCGTAAATATGCCGCAACGGAACGTGGTTTAATAGGCTGTGTAGGTTACTCGTGAATGCAGCGTTGACTGCAGAAAATTTGAACTTTATAACATCTTATTCTTACGGCAGTTTCGTAATTTGGTCTCAGAATATTGAAATATGCAACAAAGCTAAAGTAATTAAATGACTTTCGGGAAAGGAGAAAGCAGAGAATCATAAATTCTATTCACGACTCTCGTAATTTTCATACTTTTTTACAAAACCCAAAACTTTGATCTGAACCCAATAGTCTGGAAGTCAACATGGTACTTCTCTGTTGATCAATGTTAAATTTATGTCGGAGCAATTGTGTGGGTTGACAAATGCCAGCATATGCTCTTTAATGAATGACAGTTATAGCGGTTTCGTTGCATTTACATTTTTAAAAGTAATGTGATACTTGTTGATGTTTTGTAAATCACATTGCTTCTGCAGATTACGTGAAGATTCATTGGAGCGCTTTTGTTCTGTGCAGTATGTTGCATTGATATGGCGTGGGCGTCCAAGGTTAATGAACACCCTTTTGTTTTGCAGGGACATTTGCGACTGTTTATTTGGCAGAGAGCCGGTTAAATCCGCGATTTCGATTCGCCTTGAAAGCACTAGTTCCGACTGTCCATTGCTCAAGAGTAGAAAACGAAATCCGTATTCTTACTATGGTTGGGTGAGTTGACAGTCAACAAAATTTAATTGAAATCTCAAAATGAGTTATGAATACTGAGGAAGAGACTGTCTCATTGATAGCCAATTTTGACGATCTTGAATGTGTTGCTTTTTGCATTAATTGCACCATTCCAGAATGTCTTGGGATCAGGGTTGTTAAAATTTTGATTTCATAAAATAACAACAATTGATATCGAATGAATATTTATTTTTCATCTAAAGTCAGATATTTAACGCATGTTTTTATATGTATGTCCTAGGAATTTATGGGTGAGAGAGTATCTAATACGAATTTAATGCACGAAGCAATATCATTATCAAAATGACAAAATATCGATGGCTACAAATTGCATTAGATATTTATAAAATATTTAGGCGTTTAAGTTACAATTTGAATGATCTCATTGCATCGAATTTACACATTCGAGCGCTCATTCTTAGCAAAAAATAATGATATTAATGATTTTTGAAACATAGGGTGAAACAGTCGTGTTTGGTAAGGTGCTAGATATCACTTACTCAATCAATTATTGCATGCGCGCCATTTACTTTTTTCTTTCTCATTCTGGCGTTTTTGACTCAGCTGATGCCGTAAACGAACACACATTTTCTGGATTGAAATTTCTCGTCGTTCTCAAAGAAGCGACATTCCTGTGGAATCCTGCAGTGGCATAGGATACAACACATGGGTGTACATTAAGTTAGCGACTTGCGTTGCGTGGAGTAATTGCGGCCGCATGTATTTCAATGTAGTGTCAGCTAAAGTCCCGTGACCAGCTCCCGAGAGCAGCAATGCAAAATAATTCAATCGATTAGCAAGAAGCTGAATGACTCCTTTCGAGTTGATCCATCTTGACTTTTTATTTTGTTCACTAGAAAACATGCAAGAAAGACAGAAGATACACAAGTTTCAGTCAAGACGTGACTATCTGTGATTGACTCACTAATGAATTATGACACAGAGCTACAATGCAGTTCTTCAGTCTAACTTTACGAAGAATTTTTCAATATGCTTTGGCTGTAATTTAACTTTTTGACTAAATGAGGAATTTTCATCGTATTTTGTTTGACTTAATGATCGTAACTTTCGGCAGATGTTGGATAAGAATAATTTGCCAACTGTTTCGAGCTTGTCGCTAAAAATACCTCATTCACACATTTTCAATTTGTTGACTTTTTGAAGCCCTAATCAAATATTAATGTCGGCGTATCACAAATTTTGTTGAAAGCAGATGGAGCCATCGCTTTTTCACAGTCGATCATCGAACATAATTCAAACATGACTTATGTAAAATCAAAACACTGGATAGCTTTATTGAGGACGCATTAGCACAAACATGTTCGTGGTCGTACTTCATTAGCAACATATCTCGTACGGACGCCTGAACGATGTTACATAATTCACGTGGAAGTTTATCCTTTTTATGACGCTGTAGGCACGTTGGTCCTCGTGTGATTACTGGTGCCCAGAAATTACATCTCCATAGGGACATATCTAAGGACCTACTTGCACAAGGACATGAAGACAAGTGATTTCATAGTTATACAAAAGCATCGCTTTGTCTTGTGCTTCGTAAAGATTAATTGTATATGTATTAGGTCCTTATCGATAGCGTACCATGATTTCACTTGGAAGTCATTGTCTAGGTTTATATCTATCAGCCATCAATTTTCTGTTTTTTCTTGATTCGTTCTCTCCCAAAAAGACGATTTCAAGATTTCTTCGAATATGTTATCCTCTAAAAATAAACCTGGTCACAGCCCACAGGCACCCCTCTACTGATAGTCATTTATGCTATGATATGATCACATGATCAATGCTATGATATCATCTGCCACGATGGTGTGAGAATATTCTGATCGCGTGGTTGAGATGGCAATGATTATGTGGCTACATGATTAAACATACGAGCATATTCTGCATATGAATATTTACACCATCGCACTAAACCTGCGTTAAAGTCAAAAGTAGAATGTCAAGCATTAATTGTTGGTGCAACATCGTTCGTGGATCAATTTGTTGTAATACGATTGTAATTGGATTTGCTAGGACTTCGTACACATAGCTTGATATGCTCCTGAATTTGGGTGCTTTACACTACTGTATTTATTGAGTAGTCTAACATGAATTGACCTACTTAACCCATTCATGTGCTAGATGCATGCAACACAATGAATGGTTCCACAGATGAGGTAAATTGATGGTGGCGTTTAATGGCATAGAACAGTCAGGCACATAATTTTCATGGTTTGCTACTACTTACTGGGCCTTCTCCCGGAGTTGCCGTCGGAGTCCCATCAAAGGCCGCTGTCCTATCAGATTGATAGGACTCTGCAATGTTTGGTAGAATGATAGTTCTATACCTAGTTTCGGCTGGCATGGCCATGTGCATGATATGGCATGTGGGGAGTAAAGGATTACGATTATGATAACCAAAACTGAAGAAAAGCATATAAGTTTATATAAGCATATATAGTTTTGGTTTGGATAGAGAATCTGCCTTTTAGGGTTAAATGCTTTTCACTGATTCCTCTCGAGATAGCTTATGACAAAAAGGATTTGCAGAGTCCGACTATGTAATTGAAAGCGGAAAGATAACAATTTGAATGTGAAGGACTGAGGTGACGTTTTGAGACGTTCTCGGCTCTGTTGGTTCGGTCACGTCGAAAAAGGAGGTGATTCCAGCTGGCTGTAAAATGTCCATGATGGAGGTGCATGGCAACTTCAATCGGCATCGATTGTATATTGATCAAACATCGACTTATCGCCCACATTTGGTAGAAATAGATACTAGTATTTGTCGCATCTCTTACAAATGGAGATTTGTACTTGTCTTAGTCATAGTGAATCTGCGAATATATAAGGTTTGCACTGTCGGTGCTGCCACAGAAAGCAATGAATAATAATAATGCTTTTATTCGTCTTGCAATTACGACAAGAGCGTTACAGATTCAGATTGCATTAATGAACTTTAAAGATTTAATCCAGCTCCTGACATATAGGCCTATACACATTCAGGTTCAGGCTCAGTATCGTAGCCAGTTCACCGGGCCGTGGGTGTCCCTATACACATGTACCTATATACCCCATTATACAAATTCAGTACAGTAAAAACTAGACCCATAAGTCAAGTTTGCTGTTGTTGTATGTTGATGGTTATGTTTGCTTTTTGTGTTTGAATTAAGCTTCATGTAAGTGAAGAATTTGTATTCACTCAATAAATATTTGAAGTAATATAATAAATGCTATCCTATTATTTCTTTCAGTGGCCAACAAAACGTCATTCGATTATTGTCTGCAATGCGCCATAAGGATTTGGTGTATCTGCTAATGCCTTATGTCCAACACGAAGTTTTTACTGTAAGTTTTGGAAAGTTTATATTTCTGCTTTGTAGAAGCGGAAATTACTAAGATTTATTCGACTCTTAATTTTGAGCATGTTTGCTTACCATTTAGAGCAAATTTTTAAAGCTGTGCGTCACAAGCTTTCTGGTCGTCAGGTCTACCTGCTGAGATGTTAATGGCTAGCTGCAATAACCGCTCCTATCACTACTGACAATTCACAATATTCACATTTCCTACATATATGTAGGGACATATCTTATACAATTGTTTGTCTTTTGAAAAACCTTTCACAGTAATAGTATTTTAAATGAGCAATTTTATAAGTTGCTTTGATAACAGAATGAAATAATGGATGCAAGTTTTGATGGTGGTCATTACATTAATTAATCATATATGAATAAGTAAGATAAGCTGATGTAGCAAGTAATATCACCACATTATAAGATATGATCGGATCTTTGTTTGATTTGTTTCAGGATTATTTTTTGAAATTGACTGTTGCGGAGATCAAGTGTTACATGCGAAATTTGATGATAGCATTGCGTCACATTCATCATTTTGGAGTGATTCATCGTGATGTGAAGCCGTCCAATTTCCTACACAATCGGTCTCGCAATACGTAAGTTCTTACCATTCATGCGTATCTCAGGGCTGCCACTCTTCCGGTTTTAACCGGAATTCCGGCTTTTTTTTAACTTAACTAAGTAGTGGAAAAATATTCTACCAAGGAACAAATAATTTGCTTTAAGCAGCATTCTTGAGATCGTTATGAGGCTCTCTAAGATTGTGAAAGGGCCCTTATGACATCGTGAGGGGCCCTTTAAAGATTGTGAAGGGTCCCGTTTGACATCGTGAGGGCCCCCTTATGATTGTGAAGGGGCCCTTTTGACATCGTGAGGGGGCCCCTCTTGAGATCGTTATGAGACCCTTTTACATTGTTAAGGGGTCCTTTAAGATTGTGAGGGGCCCTTTTGACGTCGTGAAGGACCCTTAGAGATCGTGAAGGGTCTCTTCTCATGTCGTGAGGGGGGCCCTCTTGAGATCGTGAGGGCTTCTTTTAGATTGTGAAGGTGACCTTTTGAGATCGTGATAGGCCCTCTTGATATTGTGTGGGGACCCTTTTAGATTGTGAAGGAGCCTATTCAGCTCGTGAAGTGTCCCTTCAATTTTAAACAATCATGGAATTCAAAGCAGATACTTTCTAAAAATCCGCGTGAACCTTAATCAGAAGATTCTTCTACAATTGCAAGTCACTGATTCCTTCGTCAATTATGAAGAAACAGGACTCAACGCAAGTGATAAAGATTCCGAATTAAGAAATAATTTTAGATGGGAATGCTTGACGAA
Organism: Prostheceraeus crozeri; assembly: GCA_907163375.1. Taxonomy (NCBI): domain Eukaryota; kingdom Metazoa; phylum Platyhelminthes; order Polycladida; family Euryleptidae; genus Prostheceraeus; species Prostheceraeus crozeri. The sequence goes on from CAJQUW010014905.1 coordinate 123,894, forward strand.
AACGTTGTACTACGTTCGTATGGAGTTTTGATTGTTTTGATGCTCTACAAAATGCGCCTTTCAAGAGTCGTGCTAGAAAAAGAAAAGTGTGAAAGAGAAATCTACCAAAAGTTACGGGATTACAAGGGAGTGACGAATGAATATGCGATTACCTGTTGCAAAAGCGGTTAAAGTTCGGCTAAGACACCAATGAAAATTGAAATCTTGCAAGCAACTGCATAAGTGATAAGCATTTCCTTTCGTATTGATGCTATGTTTACTTATGACATGGCGTCTGAGATTTAATCAAGTAGCTGTTACAATCTTGTTTAAATTTTTTTAGATATGTCATTGTTTTTTCATTTCTTATGTTTGAAATATAAGAGATGAGAGAAAGGTTTGATTTGAAGCATTGCTGGACCTACAAGCACTTTCCAGTCGAACTGTAAATGTTTTTGGCTTCTTAGCCGTCATCATTGCAATTTACCCTATTGTAAGGAATCAGTAACTCACCGCGCAAACCATCAGTAGGTTGATATGCTTGGAAATTCGGCAGCTCACCTTTGTGCTTTGCATTCCTGTTTGCAAATATCAATTTTTGAAAACGAGCATCTAGACAATGAGATTTCAACCACTTGCAATTCATCAACTGTAGATGTCTGCAGTTCGGATGAAGATTTATCTGCGTGTGAGTTGCTGACTATTTACAAGCATACTGACTGCATGGCTAAAATTCCAGAAAAGTTAGTACACTACTTCTCGTAATGGCTTAAATCAAATATCTCTCTTGCCTTTTTTCCATTCGTGGTCTGGGTATCATTTTAGATTAACTAACATGGTGTCTGTAATGTGAGATAGTTTTTAGTCGTCAATTCATGCTGTGTGACATGGATTAATAGTTTTTGTGTAACGTGGAGGATGATGCTTTACTTTTAACTTTGTTTATGATATAATTTTCTTTCCTGTTAATATAGAGGACATCCCACAGTGACTCCCCAACGTCACTTTCTTATAAATTCCCTATTCTGTCAATGATCATTTCAGTTTTTTGAAATGGCAATTAGCGACTCAATGATGACTTCCTTTAAGTTATTTATCATTCAAAAGAAAGCGGTTGTTAACACTAGTAGCACTGCGACAATTTATTTTCTCCTTGCTCACCATTTGCCCGAACACAATCTAACTCTTCGGTCAGCAGCTCAAGAGCATGTTTCCACACAATCGCTCGTCAATCTGGTGAAAAACGGTGCAAATTTTGTTTTCCAGTTCATCCAAATGCACAGGATGACTACAATTCACCATTTCCTTGAGGTGTCCAATCGAAAAAAAGTCATAAGGCATAAAATGTGGTAATATCGGAAGCCATTCCATAGGCTGTCATCACGGTCAATCCATGATTTAGGAAAATGATTGTTTAAATAATTACGATCGGTCGGTAGTAGTGCGCTGGCACTCCATCCCGCATGAAGATGCTCTTGTCCTCAGTGACATCCAGTATCACTTTACACAGCATGGAAAGGAAGGTTTTACCATTCGTTGTCAGTTTCTCGAAAGAAAAATGGCTCCATTGCGCTTCATAAGGAAATGCCAGTCCACATGCATTTAGACTGCGTTGATCCATGGATTTTGTGTTAAGGCATTTTTTGTGACCAGACCGCTCTGAAGAAGCAGTCTTCCAAACATCGAACAGCTGAACAGCAATTTCCATTGGTTTCATGAAAAATCTTATCAATAAAGACGAGATCTTGTAACATGTGACGTCTTGACATGATAATAGAAAATGACAGCTGCACGAGAATAATGCTTTTTAATTTTGAATGTAAAATTTTTGAACGAAATGAAGTTTATTTTTGAAACAGTTAAGCTGATTATTCGTGCTGATTTTGCGTTGCGGGAGGGGGGAGGAGTCTCAGTAATACATTCTATCCAGCCTTCAAGAGCAGTTTTGAAAATGGTAGTTTTCCGAGTATGCATTCTAGTGAACCTGGTAAAAACTGATGATTGAAAAAACATCAGTAGCAATATTGTGCCATTTATTTACTTGCTGAGTGAGGATTCATTAGCATCTTTATTGCAACAGACCCAACTTCTGTCTTAGCGCTTTCAAAACTAATCGGATTTTGGGATATCGAATGATCGTAATTTTTTTTACTTTAACGGGGCCCACGGCTACGCATTTTGGGGGGGGGGCATTCCGATTTGACTTTCCGGTTTTTATTTTTGATAAGAGTGGCAGCCCTGGTATCTAATTATAAGATTAGGAGATCTTAGCATTTCTTGGTGATCTTTTTCGGTTTTGATGGCATTCAATCTTGCTTTGCTCCCACTACAGCATAGAGCACTGCAGCATCATCAATAATAAACTGAAGAGAAGATTATTAACTCAAAAGATGGGGACAGAGTCTGGCCGGTAGACATACACGGAAAAATGGGCTTTCAAGTTTTAAGTACTAAGCGTTCATGATTTAGTCCTTCTAGCATTGTTGCGATAGAAAATTATTAGATGTGTACCTAAAAGGAATTCCATGCTATGCGGCATTTGCCAGTGAAGCTGTTATCTACGATCACAAGATATAATTCCTGGAGTTACCACCAGACTATCTCTCGGAGCCGAAGTTACTAAGTTACTAGGATATGCCTTATCATGGTGCGAGGGAAGAACCAAAGAAGCAACTATTTATCCATTTCAACCAAGTACCAGCCCAACAACAAAGTCAAAAAAACTTTGGGATTATAGGCAAACAGAGTAATCGGTTTATGGGGAAGGGAGAGTGAATGTTAAGTTTATTATTATCGAAACTGATGCATTATAAGAGTGATGAAGCAATGTTCTCGCTTAATGATCCCTTCAAAACTAGTATGTCAAGATGCTGCTTTAAAAGTTAAATATTGATATCACAACTGATGTCAATTTTGTCTAGATTTTTCCCGATTGTTTTAGTAGCCGTTCCGTCTCGATTTTTTCATCATGATTCTTGTATCGCTGCCTTGAGTTATGATTCGACTGAGTGAATATTAGATACAAAATTGATGATTATACATCATGAATTTAGTATCTAGTGTAAGAATTGAAATTCTGTTAGTTCTCTATCATGACTCTATCAATGGTATCCATATAATGTCATCAATTTTTGCCATGAACTAATCTGCATAGCAATTTAATTATTTGCTTTATTTTTGATGACGCATTTTCTCAAGCATACCTTAGCATGATGAAATGTATAGAGACATCATTTCGGAATTGTCAGTGACAGTAAATGCAGACATTGTCACAGAATCTTAGAAATGATAATTAGTTGGTTGAGTGATCTCCTTCACTGCCAGCGAATGCAATGAAAATATTGTGACTGGGCTCAAACAGTGTACTAGTATGAGGATAGGCACATTGCGGTTTTAGAATGAATATATGCGATTGATATTTAAAAGTGTCGAGGATTTCATGATAAAGTAGAACAGATATTTGGTTCCCACTTTCGTGTGTCTACTCTAGTCAGTGAAGCGTAATGAAAGTCAAAGGCACAGCAGGGGACGAATTCATGCAGAGTGCACATCCATTTTATAAGATTAAATATCGCAGTAGGAAAATGTAGCACTGAATGATATGTTAGTAGCAAATTGATACTTCTGAAGCTAATGATTTTTCTGGCTTTTCCTAGAATCCTCACAATAAGGAAAGAATCCTATAACAAGACATGATCAATGCTTTAAGCACAGCTGACTCTCTTTTCAAGAATCGCTCATTATTTGGATTAGCTCCAATTAAGATTCACTTTCAAGTTGATTTCTATTTCAATCCAATGCTACAAGTTTTCTCCTAGTTTTATAATAAATTGGACATCAATCTGAATGTAAGAACATGTATCAAAAGTTTCCCAAAGCACCTGTGTGAAGCAATGTGCTACGCTAAATTACACTTATTTCAATAATAAATGGGTAGTACCCATCGTTAGAATCAGTGCGTGACACTTAACATTGACTGGCTTACAAACACATACCAGTAGCATAATCATGCGTCAGACCTCTACGTACACATACATTATGCCTCAGTACACAGCCATCTACTACAAATATCAATGCGTCGAAAATGCATCCATGAAAAATAAATAACATGTAAGTAGAATCTGCAGTTTGCTGAATTTTTCAAAGTGATCAAACTATTTGGAAAAAGGTCGAGCTTGATGAAATGGCTATTCGGATCTGCTTCAATTTTACATGCTTACAGCGACATGCTAAATCACTCACTTCACTTCTCGTTTTACGTCCTTCTTGTCCCATTGCTTGAGGTTGGACGGAGTTTGATGGCTCGCTTCCACTGGTCCCGATCTTGGGCAAGGTGCTCGCTGATGTTGAGGGCATCCAGGTCTTCTTGAACGCAGTTTCGCCATGATTTCTTTGGTCTTCCAACTGGGCGCTTTCCCTCCACCTTCATGGATTCCACTCTACCGATGACCTTCTCTTCCGCTCTCCTGACATGACCAAACCATCGAAGCCTCCTCTGTTGAATTCGGTTCCTCAGGTGTGTCAGCCCGCACATTCCCATTACATCGTCATTACTGACCCGGTCTCTCCATTTGATCTTTATCATGTAGCGCAGCATCCTCTGGTCACACACTTCAAGTCGGCTTCTTTGTTGCTGAGTCAACGGCCAGGTTTCCGCTCCGTATAATAGTACTGATCGCACACACGTTTCGTACACTTTCGCTCTACACATTATTGGGATGTCTTTATTGCACAGCAGGCTGCTAAGATCCCTCCACTTCAACCATGCTGCCGAAATTCTGGACCCCACCGCCTTCTCTGCTCCTGCATCGCAGCTAAGCACATCACCCAAATAGCAGAACTCATGCACTTCCTCTACGGAGAGGCCGTCAAAGCTCAAGGAGTCGTCCTCTGGTATGTCATTGTGTCCCATGCAAGTCGGACAGCGAAAGTTTGCAATTCCTGTCACCTTCGCAGACGAGCACATTTCCTGTGACACCATTTCTTACAGGAGACACAAAGGATGGAATTGACACCAACTCCCCTGCCACAGCACCCACACGGCCACTTGCCAGACTGCTTCGCGTTTTGTACCTTCTTTCCTGTGACCATAATCTTTGTCTTCTGCATGTTCACTTTGAGACCACGTTGTTCAAGGTCAGTCTTCCATCTGCAGAATAGCTCCTTTGCCTCACTCTTAGTCTCAGCCGTTAGTACCAGTTCGTCCGCATAAAGTAACTCCCAGGGACCATCACCTTTGCATTCTTTGGTCGCCTCCTCCATTACAATCAAGAAAAGTAACGGGCTCAGCGCTGAACCTTGATGGACACCGACACTGATCTGAAACTCTTCTGAAATGCCTGCTAATGTCACCACTTTCGAGGATGTATGCTTGTATAGGGACATTACAGATGCTACGAGGTACTCGGGCACATTTTGCCGACGAAGTGCCCACTCAATAACTGCACGCGGCACTCGGTCAAAGGCCTTCTCCAAGCCCACAAATACATGAAACAACTTCTTTCGCACCTGCGTATACTTTTCTTGTACTTGACGTACAACAAAAATCGCATCGGTCGTCGACTTCCCACTCGAGAACCCAAATTGGCGAGCATCCACTTGCACGAGCTTCTTAAGTCTCTCTTCGAGAACCTTTTCAAACAGCTTGAATCCATGTTCCAGAAGCCGAATGCCTCTGCACGATCCACAGTTCAGCGAGTCTCCTTTATCCTTGTACAATGGGATCGTCAGGCTTTTCTGCCAAGCTGTAGGAATTTCTTTCGATTCCATAGCTTTCTGAAAGATGGGCGTCGCCTCCTCAATAACCACCTCCTCCGCTCCTCTCATCAACTCTGCTGAAAGCCCTGACGGTCCAGGAGCTTTTCCTTTCTTCATGCTTCGAAGGGCCGCGCGTATTTCTTCCTTGGAAATTTCTTTGATGGGTCCTTCAGTTGCGTCGATTCCTTCAACGGCAAATTCGTTGCTCTCGTTCAGAAGCTTGAAAAAAATACTCCTTCCATCGTCTGCACACATCTTCTTCCCTCGTGAAGGTCTGTCCATTAACATCCTTGATGTATCTCCTCTGGTTAACATCCTTCCGATCCCTTTTCATCTGTTTCACAACCTTGAACATTTTCTGCTGCATTTCTGCGGCGCTCAAATTCTCTCCCCAGGCCTTCCAAGCGGCTTGTCTGGAAATTGCAACCTCCTTCTTTGCCAGTCGTGACTTATTTTTGTAAACTTCCCGATCAGCTTGACTTCTTGACTGCTGCCACCTTTTGTATGCCATCTTTTTATGTTTTATTGCCTCTTGAACAGTCTCATTCCACCACCACGTCTCCCTTTGTATTTGTCTCTTTTTGCCTCTTGTTACTCCACAGACTTCTTCAGCTGTTTTCAGGATATTGTCCTGAAACTGATCCCATTCACCGTGCGTCCCCAACTCTGTTCTTTATCTCAGTCTCTCTTCAAACAGCTTTCTGTTTTCTTGATCACGAAGTTTCCAGACCTTAATCTTTCGTGCATTTATTCTCTTCCTCGGATGTTCAAAGCCCTTTCTCACTATATCCATGACAAGTAGTCGATGCTGTGTTAGACATGCTTCGCCAGGAATTACTTTGCAATCCCGAACAGAAGCACATTCTTCTTTCCTCATCAGCATAAAATCAATTTGCGTTCGACTGTCACCACTTTTGTATGTTATCTTCTTTTCATCGTCCTTTGCGTATAGTGGATTTACAATCTTCATTTCATTCCCAAGGCAAAAATCGAGGATTCGTTCACCGTCTCTATTCCTTTCTCCGAACCCGAAAGGTCCCATGATCTGTTCGAAACCGAATCGGTTGCGACATGCTAAATCATTCAGATTATATCTTTCGTGCCATCAATGAGATAATACACCTCAAAATCTGAAAGGACAGCACAACCTTGGAGGACACTTTTTGTCTGGGGGTCACAGTTTGCTTACTTCTGCTTTAGATCACTTAGTTGACATCTATATGGCTATTTTAAGTTACAATCTGCCTTCAGTTGCCTAAAAGCATTTTTATTCGTATTGCTTCGTCTTGAATGTTAGTGACGAGCTTTGTATCGATATTTAAACATATGCTACATTCTCAAAATATGAGATGCTTGTATTTCTTTCCATCGAGTATTAAGGTTTGCTTTTTGATCTTAATTGATGAATAGTAGTCAGTTATTTTGATAACTGGCTACTTGTTTGTGTTTGCACTTTCTCGGCCTACTTGATGAAGATGACAGTCCTAGATTGACGCTTAGCTGAAAATAACAATTAAAGTCAATGTTTTGCAAGTTCACATTGCCAACTAAAGCAACACCTATGAATTTTCGAAAGGATTTATTACCTGTAGAATTCGATTCCAAAGAATTAGCAATTCACGACTTTGCAACTTGCACTTATATTGTGCTTTGTCGTGAACATATTACAGCGAATGCGACAGTTCGAAATTGTGACATTTTGAAGCAGATTTGTGAATGCATTGATCGAGTGTAGCATTGTGAGAAAGTCCTCGAAATAATTTCTTGAAGAAATGGTTGATGCATACTAGACGCATCCATGCTTGCTATAGCGAACATGGTAGAGGTAGAATACTGGTTGAAAATTCAAAACGCTCTATTTCCAAAACTGGATAGCGTTACAGGGTTATGGTATCGATGATAAATATGTACAAATGAAATTGAATGGTTTGAAATAGTGATGTGATATTAGAGAGTAAATTGATTACAATTCTACCAAATATGATCATAAATCAGAAATGTTGCGTGCCTGGAAGAAGAGGATGTTCAGTATTAAAAATTCTAGCCACCTTTAATTATTTGATATTACGTAGAAATTTCGAGTTTTATCTTGAAGATCTTTCTGTTCAATTACTATCAGGAATTTTACAAATTGTTCTTTGGTTCACTCGACAATCACACCAGTAAATAAGTTTATATGGAGAGCTAGTCAATAACATGTAAAAGAGTATACGTATATACAGAGAAATTACAGGTAGTCAGTATGGATAGGTGGTAGGGAACTCACCTGTAATCAAATTGACAAAAATGTTTTGATCGAGAATTGTGCGATTGAACACTATGATGCTATTTCAAGAGAGTCATTAACAACAAAGCATTTTTTGTCTTTTTTTAAATTTCTGCGTATTTGATAATTATGACAGTGATAAACATTGTCAGCGAATCTTGGTTACATTTATTACTATTTGGGTTTCCTTTAGAGTATGTGGATAGGGATGCAAGTCATTCCATGCTAGCTTCAGCATGAGTGACAATCTGATCTCCACCAATTCATGTGATTTATGTATTACGCAGCTTTTTGTCTTGTCAATCGCTGTACCCAACATGAATGGAACAATCGACGTTAAATGGTATAAGTAAGTAATCTTGAATATAAACACATTCTCTAGAGCATTTAGTCTTAACTTTGATGAAGTACAACATATAAATTGGGACTTAACCGCGCAACTTAAAGGTAGCAAATCGTCAATATGCCGTGAATTCAAGGTTTACTAAACTTTGTAATTGGACTTAAAACTGAAAAACCTAAGAAATTAAAATGTTGCATGATTTTCAGAGATTTTGATCAACTTTATTCCCTTTAAACGACCCTTTCTTTGAAGTGTTTTTGAACTTTGAAATGTTTATACCTCTCCACTCCATAAAACTGGTAAGAGTGTGTTTAACTGCCACTCATTGAATTAATTTCATAATAGTAAGTGAACTTGCAGCACCATTCGTTGCTTTATTGAGATCATTCTGTGTAAGATATCAGCCACAAATTATTCATTGAAATTATGATCGTCTACCAGTGGTGGCGCGCTACTTTTATCTTTTTAATCCGTGAAGAGGGCTTCAGATAAGAAATGGAAGCCAAATAAATTGCAGACCGACCTACTTGTTGCTTATCAAAATTACGGATAATTTCACATCAGTAGGTAGTTATTGTAAATTAGATTAAGCAGACAATAGTCAGTCTGCACTCCAGATGGAAATCTACAAGGCGAAGATTTTTAGTGAATGTGGCCGTTCGATATGGTTCACTGAAAAATAGTGCTATTATGATTGAATACATTTGCGTAGCAGTCGAAGCACAATACTTTGAGCCACCATGAGTGACCTTCAAACTGGTGTATCCCATTTATCAATCATTCGAGCGATTATATGGTTACCTACACTGATAATGCCTTTGTGGGATTCTCATTGTAACATAAGTACCCATCTTCGATGCAAACATTTACAATATACGTGTATGTAAACAAAGCTTGCAATTATGCGTGTCATCCATGTGTTCTGGATTCAGCTAGTTCATCAGAATTCCCTCAGACCTATGACTTTTTGGCTGATTGATTCATTTTCTTAGTTACATGTTGGTTGACTTCGGTCTGGCTCACTTGGAGAAAAATAGAAGACGACAGTCCGAATCTCAACGAAAACGATCTGCATCTCGAGAAATTTTCCCTCCGAAACAGGTAATGAATGAATTCCATCTATCTCAAAAATATAAAATTGCTATTTGTATGTCAAGATGGCGACAGCTATTATGTTTTAGATGTAAGCTCATCGGCGAAGATGTCATCAGGCAGTAAAACGCATGTCATTTTCATGAAATAAATTATTCATGTATCATGATTCGTTCTTGATAGGACGTGATGCATTGCTCAACTTATCAATAAATGATGAGAAATAGTATGAGAGAATTTCTACAGTAATGTTCATATAAAAATTGGCCACTCGACGTTTTTCAGTATTCAATAGATTACCATGCTTCCCAACACAGGCATGAATGATATGTTGTAAATATAAGATATACAGAGAAGCCATATCTTCACCGTCTGATCACTGGTGACCAAGGTTGAACTTTTATTGTTCCTTGGCATTGATTCAAAACATATTAAAGTGCATGCGACATAGACAGCATTGTTAATGCATTGTTTCCAATTTGTCACATGATGCCGGTGCAAGTCAATTTTGTAAAATCAATACATTAGCTCACATGTTGAGACCGACATGTTCAGATTTCCCGCAAGGAGACAATTCAAATGATACCAAACACTAAATGAATTGAAAAAGTTAAACAAACTTCATCATCATATTGAATCGTCTTCATCATCGTATGGAATGAATTTTACGAATGAATATTTTATGAATGGATAAATTTAAAACTCGGCATGAGAATCGATTGAATTTCGGCAAAATTAGAAGATCCGCTTTTGTGATCAACTCTGTAGTATGAAGTGCTTCTCTGATAAAAAGTCTTCTCAACATTAGAATATCCGTTTACGATGAGAGATGAAAATGAGCTTTATTTATCAGTTACGCATCAATGGGGCAGTTATTGCGTAAAACGTAAACGTAATAAACGTAAATCGAAAAATGTGATGAAAACGTATTGCCAACAAATGAATTACATTGAACTGCGTGTCTACAAATAGATGAGGATGGATTGCGAGTTGATGAGTTGCATGCAAGAAACCAACGAGGTAAATATTCTTCAATTCTACACGCAGCACCCAGGTTCCTATCTGTTCGGCCGATGAAACTGCTTCCGCAGTCGCAGATAGACTTATAGATAACATGCGACCTCTTCAGAAAAAGAAACCGCGTCTTTTAAAGAACGCACAGGAATACGCCTAGTAGCATAAGGGTGAACACCGGCCTGCACTAGGGGTAAATCTGTATCGTGGCTATGAAAATGCGTTTACAAATCAGCCCTGACAACGAATCACCAACAAAGGGCAGACGGATGTAAACATCTTTATATTTGGGACCAATCATCAGTTCAACATCAGAAATACAGTTTACTTATTTAAAAAATCCTCAGGATAACCATTATCCCGTAAAGTCACAAATAGCATGGTTTTTTCAGCTGCCAAAGTAGACAATGAACATATTTTCTTAGCTCGTCTATACAAGGAACGCACAAGACCTGCCTTGTATTGCAGGGGGACATAACTATGAAACTAAAGATACAAGCCAGTCCATGAGGCTTTCCTCAACACTCTAGTGACAGCCCTCTGTGCATCCTTCTGTGACAGCCTTCACTAGAGTGTTGAGGAAAGCCTCATGGACTGGCTTGTATCTTTAGTTTCATAGTTATGTCCCCCTGCAATACAAGGCAGGTCTTGTGCGTTCCTTGTATAGACGAGCTTAGAAAATATGTTCATTGTCTACTTTGGCAGCTGAAAAAACCATGCTATTTGTGACTTTACGGGATAATGGTTATCCTGAGGATTTTTTAAATAAGTAAACTGTATTTCTGATGTTGAACTGATGATTGGCCCCAAATATAAAGATGTTTACATCCGTCTGCCCTTTGTTGGTGATTCGTTGTCAGGGCTGATTTGTAAACGCATTTTCATAGCCACGATACAGATTTACCCCTAGTGCAGGCCGGTGTTCACACTTATGCTACTAGGCGTATTCCTGTGCGTTCTTTAAAAGACCCGGTTTCTTTTTCTGAAGAGGTCGCATGTTATCTATAAGTCTATCTGCGACTGCGGAAGCAGTTTCATCGGCCGAACAGATAGGAACCTGGGTGCTACGTGTAGAATTGAAGAATATTTACCTCGTTGGTTTCTTGCATGCAACTCATCAACTCGCAATCCATCCTCATCTATTTGTAGACACGCAGTTCAATGTAATTCATTTGTTGGCAATACGTTTTCATCACATTTTTCGATTTTGTGTTCTTCCAGTCAAAGTTTTAAGTTTCGTATTCTGGAAGCTTTATTCATTCTTGGTCGCAAACCTGGTCTCTGTTGTTGCCGCGGGGATTGATAGTTCGTTAGTGCCTTTTTGAGTTGTGCTCCCAGTTTTCCCGTTTGTTACATTTCATTTCACTCGGTCGTTGCGCATGAATAGAGACCACGAAAGCGCTCGTGCATTGCGTTCCTATTACATTGTTTTGATTTTGGTGTTTATTGTTATTGGGAATTGTTTTGGATTAAAGAATTGGGCGACAATCTTCATTTTCAAATTTGAAAATTAGTCTTTTACGAAGTAGCGTTTTTGTCTGCTAGCTCAAAAAATGCAAGATTTACAGATGTTGTAGGAATCCAAATCTCACTTTTAGGCAAAACCGTTTGCCACAGAATTAGATTCATCTGCGTGCGCTTCGGTTTCCTAGAAAAGAAGAGTTATATGTAGCCTTAATATCGAAATGGCACATGACAGAATTAGACAACTTGCTCCTTCTCGAATGGATAGTTCGTGTATCGCTTGCTATTGGAAATGGCAAACAATAAGCTGTCAGCAGAGGACACCAGAGCCAGTGAGAGATGCTTGCGTGATGTGATATCACTTCGCACACACCAAAACACACATCGCCTGGCTAACATTCGATTCAGTGTATGCACTATGCAATGAGAAATGGCGAGGAGAGGATGCGAAAACATCAGGTGAACTTATTTTCGCACGCCTACTACTTTTTTAATAATGATCAGAAGGGCCAACATTATGGAGAAAACTTGTGCGCAATAATCTGAATTCTTCGAATCTGAAGGAATTTTGGCAATCGAAGCACTTTGCTGGAACTCACATTAATCCCCAAGCGACGCACGATTTTTTCCTATCTCTGTAAGGTATTAGGAATTCCTTTTTGCCCACTTAATAAGTTCCTCGATGTGCCGGCGATTTCGTATTAATCACACTTCTAGCAAACCGAAGCAGATAAACAAAATATTTAATTCTGTGCCGTTTGTACTCCTTCGCATTTGAATGAACAAATTGTTATGAAATTGATGTGAGACGATAAGTTTACTGCTTCACTTACAGAATGGAGTAAGACCTCCGCCTGGCATCTCAATAGCGCACCGTAGCTCAGTAGGTTTCTGAACTTGGCTAAACTGGGATCAAGTGCATGACTATTTGATTTAAGGTTCACATCTTTTCCACATTTCACATTTAGGCTCATCACCGATTATCCTTGGGAACTTCATCTACTACTCATCCATCTCTATACGATGTTGGGATGCAGTGCCGATGTGGAGATCGTCTTACCACTTGCCGTGCCTGTTCTGCTTTACCCGTGATGGGCCAAGGTGCTCAGAGAGGAGGAACATGTGGCTATCGTGCACCAGAGGTAATGATTGATAATAATGATGTTGCAATTTGGTGTGAAGTTGTTTGAAGAATCATTATCCGAGAAATTTGATGTAATTCTGTATCTAATGAGTGTAATAGATTGCCACCCTGACGAAGTGTCTGAGAAACAGGCCACCATCCTGTAACAGACCGCCACTTTCTATATTTCGGCAGTATAAGTAGTGAGTACCAAGGCATGTCAGACATGTGATATGTAATTTGCAACAACTTGATTATCAACAATTGATTTAATTAATCATTAAGTGCCTGGAATGTTAATTATGATTTGTGTTATTGGTCATGTTGTTTTCTTTACAGGCAGTAACTTACATGCATAATATACTACGAGGGTCAGTAAATAAATAAGTTTCCCTGTCTTGTCACGCACAACGCAATTACTTTATAGGCACCAGTTTGCGATAAAATGATTCCTAGGTGAATTCTTATCATTTCACTGCAAGCAAGTTTTCATGCGACTCTTATCATCAATTTGACAACCGATCGATTTATGAATACTTCTCAGTTATGTCCGGCTTTAATGTTCGACTTGACGCTAGATGTTTTCTGTCATTCTTTCCGTCTTGTCCAGCTCTGACTACTCGCGATACGACGTTCGTGTCATCATTAAGTTTCTGACTGCATTACAAACTCCTCCAGTTGACATTCACGCCCAATTGTTCAATGTTATGGGGGAGGAATGTCCTTCAATCCAAACAGTGAGGAAATCGGTGCGCGAGTTCCAAGACGGCAGAACAGACTGCTCTGATCTGCAAAGAGCTGGCCGCCCTGCCTCAGCCTCCACTGAAGAGAAGATTAACTAGGTTCAAGCTCTTATTCAGCAGGATCACGATGGATCAAATTGCTACGGAGCTTGACATCAACCATGGAACAGCTTGACATATTGTCAACGAGAACTTGGGGATGAAGAAACTTTGCTCGAGATGGGTTCCCCATGTTGTGACCGAAGAGCAAAAGATAAACAGAATGCTGTTGTCCTCACAGCATCTCCAACGATTCAAAAGAGTTCCTTCCTTCCTGAATCGGATCGTTGCAGCAGACGAGTATTGGGCTCATTCTCGGGAGCCAGAACTCAAGCGCCAGTCAGCTGAGTGCCGACTTCCTGAAGAAGGACGTCCGATGAAGGCGAAGTGCAGCCAAGGTGGATTGCAGGTGCTCTTCGTGTCGTTCTTCGATCGCTGCGGAGTCACTCTCGATTGGCTTGTTCCCCATGGTACCACTGTGAACGGTGACCACTACCAGCGGATCCTCCGCGAGAAACTCGTCCAGCCTTGAGAAGACGACGACGAGATCATCTTGATTGAGGCGTGATTCTCCTTCACGACAACGCCAGGCCTAACCTGAAGACTTGTGTTGTGGAGATGTTGGCGAAGTGGGAGTGTAAAGTGCTCACTCACCCACCTTACTCTCCTAACTTAAGTCCTTGTGACTTTTTCCTCTTCTCTGCAATAAAAGAGGAACTTTGTGGGGAAGGCGATTCCGAACCGAGGGAGAGATTAATGATGCCTGGAGTGCGTCGATCAAGAATCTGGACATGGATGCCATTGAACGTGGAATAACGAGGCTCCCCCAACTCTGGGAGAAGTGTGTTGAAGCTCATGGTGCCTATTTTTAATCGTAAATATACAGACCTTATCATATATGTAAATCTTGTTAATATATCTTTTCAATGAATGCAGAAATTTTGAAAGGGAAACTTATTTATTGACTGACCCTCGTAGATAGATATGTTAAGCGCATACCATCATGAACTATTGTCACACTTATTAGCCGAAATTTAAATACTTCCATAATATATCGGGTGTTTAGATTATAGCTAGCCTTTTTGAGTTTTATAGATAGAACATGCACATAAAGATAAGCTTTATTGAGGCGATATTTCTTGATACATTTAGACTCGGAGATGATAGAAAATAGACCACCACCCTATAATAGACCACTATCCAAAAGAGAGGGTTGTAAACTAGACCGCCATGGCGCTCAATTACTGACTTAATGGTATAGTATACTCGTTTAAGCTGCAATTATCTAAGCTTCATTTCATTTGACTTCCGTGTTACGGTACATGCCCCAAATGAATCCATCTCTCAATTTTGCTGTAAACAAGCGAAAAAAATGCTTTTGTACACCATCGTTCACATCTTCCTCTATCTATAAGCTGAATTACATAGAAATAAAGGACTGAGCTCAAACGTTGAGATGCATTTCAAAACAACATGAGAGCAATTTCAATAAAGCTCTGCAGCTCAGTGGTTATCCTGACTCAATCATCAAGTACACCGACAATAAATGAAGAAAACTAAATGAACCGAAGTTCAATTGTAAACTATGCATTTTCCACTTCCATTCGTTTCTGATAATGGATTTTTACTCTACTCAATGCATAAAAACAGATAATAGTAATATAACAAAATTGTGCACTTCAAAACTGTCCTATCAAAAAGATGGCGTTTTTCAAAATCGTGTTGCGTTTATGTCATATGCAAAAACAGCTAGGGGATTCTGCATCGGCAGCATACATGTGTTGTCGAGAACATCTGACTAACAACATCTAATTGGTTTATAAACATACAGAATATTGTATTATCTCCTCACAAACAATAAATAACGACAATTCCCTCCTGTGATAAAAAGATACTGCCAATATCCGATTGCACGAGGCAGTTTAATTTAAATATCCAAGTTACTCAAACTGTCTATCAATGCGATACATAAAATTATACAGTTTTAGAGATTTCCTTTTTTCTTAATTGAAATGTGTTTTGCATGTTTTAAATGGTAATCCGATTTTTCATTCAAATCATATTTCTATATTTTCCTTGCCAGGTCAAGCAAGACGCTATTGGTACAATGTAATTACCTTATGTATGATCCCTTAAATACCTGCCGTATAGCTCCCATTCTTCTATGCTTTCCTTAGTGATTGTATATTGTTTTTCCACATGTGCAAGGCATCTGTGCATTTATTCTTAATAGGAAAAACAATTTATTACATGCATTTGTCAAAAAGAGTTGTAAAGGCATGGAGCAATAGTAAAAGCTTATTGGATATCAGTTGAAGGAAATCAAACATTTAAAGAAGAAAAGGAATCTGGTGTCAACTGTTTTTGTCTTCGCTACTTGGGAGATTTCAGAAGCCCTGATCCCGCGAGGAAATTTGAGAGTATGATCATACGCATGAATCATACCTGAAACATACTCTGACAGTGAGGCATTTTTTGTACACAAATCATCAAAGAAGGGTTTATCTTCAGATTGAAATCTTGACGGTTTGAAATCGAAGTTCATTATTTATTACAACCGTCACGAATGTAATAATAATATAATAGATAATTTGTGAATATAATAATAATAATAATATATAATAATGGTTTTATGAATAGTTGCTCAAGGGAAGAGAATGAGTCTCTACACCAAAGATGCTCCTCAACAGAAGGCAGTAATAGTGGAAGAAGTGACTGTTAAGCAACCACTGGAAACAGGTTTTATGTTCTAGTCCTTAAATTGAAAGTCGCACATTAAAGAAAATTCCAGTTACATTGTGAGATGGACCATCAGAAAGAAAGAATACAGGTCCTTGCACTAGAGTAATTCGATAATAAATCATCCTTTTACTACTTAATTGCACTAATACCAGGCCTGTGATTACTCCTCAAATTCCTCAGATTCCTCAAATCCTCAAAAATTCCTCAAATATAGCTAAACTATGAGAAATTCCTCAAATATGACACACTGCAGACTAAATGTAGGATAGCTAAGATAGCTAATGTAGGATCAAGAAGCTAAGATAGAATGCTATAACATGTATCCTACATCCATACTGCTAATCATGAATCACTCATGATTTATAACTTTATAATTTTCTCTTACCCACCTGGTAGATTTTAGATAGCGTAATCCCGCTGTGCTAGCTAGATCTGATATTTTGATTGGACACAGACCTGCCCTCTTAGTATCTAGATGGGCAGACTGTTAAATAGAATCTTTTCAATATAGAAGTGATAAACATAATTTTGAAAAGAACGACTTAACTCGCCAATTCATTACACATGAGGAGAGGAGAACCGTTGTTTGTCCTTCTAGTGAGCATTTTCAAATTTTTAGACATTTTAGGATATAATAATTTTCTTTTAAATCATATTTAGCATATCAAAAATTAACTAATTAAATAAAAAAAAAGTTTTTTTATTTTGTTACCTTGACGCACTTTGCTACGTTGAATTTTGATCTTGTTTCACGTCGTTTCCATTTCTGGAAACTACTGGGCTGTAGATGTTCCGGTTCGTCCGGACTTATTTTGCTAAGCAGAGAAATTGTCCGAAGTTATTGTCTGTCGAACTCCTTAGTGCAATACTTCCACGTATTTAATGAGTGAAGCATTGCGATCAACCTACAGAAATTGTATATTTGAACACTGTCAGCAATTTTTTACTTCTAACTTAATAATAATGCTTAGAATTCCAACAATAAAATGCTTATTCAATTATTTTCATTAATTATCTTGACCTGTTTCACAAACTTCTTTATATGTTTCTGCGACTATAGGGTTGCCAAATGCATGCCTGTACTTCTTAAAGAACTTATGGATATCGATCTTCTATATCCATTATGTGATGGCATATAGGTAGCCCAGCTCACTTGGATTTCAGTGCTCTTATCAACTGAAGCGTTTGTTTCACTCACTCTCCTCCATTTTATTTCCGCTGAATATGAACACATCCGACGGGGTAAAGCGGATGGTCCCTAAATTTGGTGTCTATCTACCTCCTGGTCACTAGCGTGCGGGTGTTGGAAGCGCATGAAGCTCTGCTATCCCATGAGTCTTTTTGCAGCTACGTTTTCCAGGGTCTGCTGACCGACATTTATCCTGGATGAATTATTCACTTATAGATCGTTTTCATAATTTGCTGAACACAGCTTGGTGTGAAACTAGTGCACACATTGCTCATCGTTGTATGCGGAACTCAGATTAATTAAGACATTGAACCACATAGTACTGGGTTGGTAGATTTTCAACCTGGGTCCACTGCAAGATGTGGATGTCAATATCTCGGCGCAACTTCAAAGAATAGAGGTGATAATCTTTCACTTTTTGCCTAGATGAGACCAACAACTTAACGGCAAGCCTGTTCCCGACACTTGTTTTGTGTTGTATGAGAGAATTCATGTTCATTTGAATGTAGATCGGAGCGATATGATCTGCTAACAAACTAGATTCACCAAAACTTATGCAGTATAATATAATATTAATAAATTAGTGTGTAATATGGCGTATCCTTCATAATAAATTACTGACTTTTTTAAGTCACAAACATTTCGTCAACGATTTTAAGCTTTCTATACTTACGGGTTACTCTCCTCCCAAATTTGTCTAAAGTCCGTAAAAATTAATCGTTACAAAGCCCCAGATGCATGTAGTTGAGGATATATCCTATATTCAAAAAAAATTGCAGTATTCAAATCTGACACGCATCATTGAATTGAAGACGATAACGTGAAGCACAGCGATATCAGCAGCTTGATCTGACATGCTCTGATCGTCACATTCTAAGCAGATAATACTTGAGGCAACAAATTAAATTCGTAATAACGCGGGAAGTGATTATGACCAAGTCAATATCCCTTTGTAATATACACAACTTCAAAAAGTGTGGTGGAGTGTGGTGTGGTCAGCCCTGGGGTTGCCTTCTTCGTTGTGACTTTCATGACTTGGCCCAAAATCCGTGCTAAAATTTGGAGTTTTTCTTGCAATTATCATAATAGGCTCCGTTTCCATTCCTCAAATTTTTGCAAAAAAATCCTCAATTTTTCTCATAGGCTAATCACAGGCCTGTAATACACATTAGTTGGAAAAAACGAAGAACGTCCAAATTAGGTCATTGGAAAATTCAAGAGTCGTGTTTGAGTCATACGGCAGGATACAAGGTAATTAAGCTGTATATAGATGTATAAAAATGAATATGTAGGAAGTATGAAAATGTGCAGAATTCAGATCTGCAAAATTTAGATTGAAGAAAACAGAAATGCTCAAATTTGAAGCGGAAAGCAACAAAAAAGTTTTTCGCCTCCCTGGCGAATTTTTTAAATATATTTTAAACCAAGCAAGCTATGGCTACCATATTCCTAATAGCTTACTTTCTACGTATTATGAAACTCTTGATGAAGGAAAATAAATTTTGCACTATATTTTTGGCGTGGGAGCTATTTTAAAATTTGAATGTTTTGGCTGTTTTCGGCATATTCGCTTCTAATGTATATTGCGGTATCAATTCTTGATAAAATAGGTTGAGATTACATAGAAGTATTCTTCCTATTAATCTAAAGATATTCACAAGTGCAAAGTTTTTGGGCTTGAAATGATCTGCTTATGCATGCATGTTTGAAATTAAAATTTCAACTATTTTCATTGTTTTTGTACTTTCTAGATCTGCATCTAATCAGCAATTATTGTTAAATTTTTAGAATCATATTGCTTTTAGCAGATGAAATATCGCTAAAACAATCATTTGCATCTGTATGAAGCAACTAAGCGCATTTCAGAAAATGAATTTTAGTGCGATTTGAGTTGAACTAAAAGCTTGGATTGTTTGATCTCTGATCTCATGACAATGATGTTATCTCATAGCGGCTAGCAATCATCATAAAGGAAACTTCCTTCTTACCTGTAGATAGTAAACGGATTTTAACAGAAATTAATTGTAAAAAAGAAAGAAAAAGAAAATAAAACCGTCATAATTCAATATTGGCTCTTTCCGATCACATTCAAAGCATGACAAAATAGCCTAGACAAAATATTCAAAATTTGAATATGTGAAAAAGTAATCTAAATCTGCAATCATGCTGCTCTGTTCTATTGAAGAAACTTTTCTTGAAATGTTCAGCGCGACTGCGAGAATTGATGACAATAATTATTACAGATCAGAGACAGATTATCAGAGATCTTCGGACAAGAGTGACACATCTGCTTGACAAGCAAGCATGAATCTCATGCTTCCATGATGACCAGAGTGCCAGGGCGACTCCAAATCACAACATATAAAGTTCAGGGGGGGGGGTTCATTGGAGGAAGTGAGAATTCTTAGGCCATTCTTAGGACATTTCTTCTATAGCCTTGGCACAATGTGTTGAAGAAATAGCCCCGTTGTACATGCGATTTTGAGGCCGCTCCTTTGGAATAATATTTTCAAAACTGCTTGTTATAGCCTCAGTCAAGTCTTGCAAGCGTTGATTCCATATATTGCATTCGACTGTATTTCTATATTGAGGTATTATGTCAGTAAAATGTAACACATAAACAAAAACTTAAACTTAACGACCCAATTTGATTTTTAGTTGCCATCGGTCGGAATTCAATCATTTTGAAAGAAGCAAAAATAAGCAATTTTCTGCGACCGTGTTGTAATTTTATTCCCAATATTTCGGCTTAGCCTTTATCAAGGGATGCAGAAAAGGAAATTATACAGAAGGTCATTAAGAAAAATTTAAACTTACCTATCTATAAAATACAACCTAGAACCTTAGTAGAGCATGGACATTGGGACATGCTAACACAGAGTTTTAGCAAAAATATCATGGATTACAAAAGGATAAAAATATCTATAAAGGGAGGAAAGCTAAAAGTTACACAGAATTAATAAGATTGAGTAGCATTTTAGTTGGCCTTGCTTTTATCTCCTTCTTTTCGACCCTTCTTCTTTGAGACATGCACTGGAAGTTTCGATGTAATATTGACCATGTGATGGACTTGTGTGTGATTGGGGAGTTGTGTGTGATGAGATGTTTATAAACTTCAGATTCAGGGCCTTTTAGATGTTCATTAATTATTGATCTCATTGTTCTCGAGGTTCCCCAACATATAGTTTGTCGCATTCGTTGTTGTTACATTGTATTAGGTATACACAGTCTTTGGTGTTGTATTCTCCATTAGTTATTCCATTCTCGCATACATCACATTGTTCATAATAACACTTGCTTTGGTTCTTCTTAAGCAGACGCTTCAATGGAGGGTTGGTGAATGCTGGCCGCACATGATCAGAGAGATGTGTTCTTCTGACAAGTTCGTTAATCTTGCGTTTGAATTTGCTGTTGATGAAAGGCAAGACTATGTTTCGCGGTTGTTGTTTATCTTGGAAAATAAAGAAGACGAAAACGTTTTATTTACTGGACAAAAGTTGATAGTCAAGTCTAAAAATGGTAAGCAGTTATCATTGGGTAATTCTAATGTAAACTGGATAAAAGGATTCAAAGAGTTAGCAATATGAAGAATTTCATTTGGTGCGATATTCTGATAGATAAGAAAAATGTCATCTATATATCTCTGATACAAAATGAGCCTGTCATTTAACTGATTGCACAAATCTTGTTCCAATTTGGCCATATACAAATTATATCAACTTTTGTCCAGTAAATAATACGTTTTCGACTTCTTTATTTTCCAAGATATGTCATTCAGGACTCATTTTACCTTGGTCTTCACATGTACCAATGTCGTTGAAAAGGAATGTGATCACCAACGAATTCAGAAGAGCTATCCGTAACTCATCAAACAGACTAGAACAATCAATTGGATTAACGGCTATTTAACAAAAGTTTGTGAATAATGGATACCCATTGCGAATCATTAACGATTCGTTGACATTTTGTCTGAATAATAAACATCAGACAAATAAATCTAATAAAGATAAACAACAAAACATAGCGCCGCGAAACATAAGTAATGGGCAAAAGACCGTTCCAGGACACCATAAAATTCAAAAAAATAGTATCTTTAAAAACGACATAAATTCATGAATTTTAACCCTTTTTCAGGTTTTAAGACCTAAATTCATAAATTTAGACCATTTAAAAAGTACCATTCTTTGAAAAATCGGTATCTTTAAAAACGACATAAATTCATGAATTTTAACCCTTTTTCAGGTTTTTAAGACCTAAATTCATAAATTTAGGCGTTTTTAAAAATACCCAATTTTTCAAATTTTTCAAAATCTCAAATTTGTGATTATGACATTTTACTCCCAAAATCATGACCGTTCAAGGACACCGAAAAAATCATAAAAGTTAAGAATCTCAAAATTTGAGAATTACAATTTTCTCGCTTAAATCATGACCGTTCCAGGACACCGAAAAAATCATAAAAGTTAAGAAACTCAAATTTGTGATTATGACATTTTACTCCCAAAATCATGACCGTTCCAGGACACAACATCAGAAAAATTGGTATTTTTAAAAACGTCTTTTAAATCCATTTTTCAGGTTTTTAAAATATGAGATAACTAAAATTATGTGTCTAATAATATTTCTTTAAAAATGGAAGAAACAAAAGTGGAAGAAACCCCGAGAATGTATCCTTCGTTATCACAGTTAAAAATAAGTGAATTGAACAAAGAAAAACATAAAGATAGAGTACGTTATATGAAAAGAAATATTGTTATGAACAAGCGATGAAGGATGTTCACTAGTACTAACTAATAACATTAACACTTTCACTTAATGTTGTTGCGCTGCTTGCTGTTGCGCTGCTTGCTGTTGCGCTGCTTGCTGTTGCGCTGCTTGCTGTTGCGCTGCTTGCTGTTGCGCTGCTTGCTGTTGCGCTGCTTGGTGTTGCGCTGCTTGCTGTTGCGCTGCTTGTTCTTCGTTAATTTGATTCATAACTTGTTCATAAGTTGGCGGCCCTGTTGTATCGACGTTGTTCGATGATATTGTTGCTTGTTCAATAATTTGTTCGTCCCGTTCTTGTGATAAGGTTCTATTTAAAGAAAATATTACTGTCTGCCGTTGTTCAATTAAGTTTAATATTTTCTTATCAATTGTATAATTGATGTGCCAGTCTCCGATATATTCAAAAATTCTTCTCATATCCAAGTGTAAGAATATTTTACTTCGTGCTTGCAGATGTATGATTTCCCTTGATAACTTCTGAATTCTTCTCCGCTTTGTCTCCAATCGAACAGATCTTTCAGTAGATCCAACCATTGTGATGATAAAATTTAAACTAAGATTGTAATGTGACGCGTTTTATGAATTGTGTGTGTGTTTAAATAGTAAGTGAAAATTATGAATGGTGATCTAAGCAAAGCGGCATTGTAGGTGAATGAAGTTTGCTTGACAACATACGGGTATGACATGACGGGTATGATTAAATGTACTTGAATGACAATGGGGAAATTGCACCGCATTGTAAATCATTTCATCGACCTAAATGCAAACCACACTACCGACCAAAACCGGAAAAGTTTTGGTTTTGGTTGGACAGTAGGTCTCGACTGTCGATACTGCGATATTGTATTGAATGATTGCTATAACAACAGAATCTTCCCTCAAAGCAGAGAATGAATTAATAGATTGCTTTTATGTTATTAACGCTATGTTATGAATGCACAACCCGTATGATCCCCTAAAACAATCATGCGGTTTGAGAAATGTGGTAACAGATGTTGCTATTGTCTTAATACAGATAAAACAATCAATATCCTCTTAATGAGAGTTCATAAAAATAAAATGGAACATTGTTAAACAATATTGAAAAAAACAAATTTGAGAAATGTGGTAACAGATGTTGCTATTGTCTTAATACAGATAAAACAATCAATATCCTCTTAATGAGAGTTCATAAAAATAAAATGGAACATTGTTAAACAATACATTTTATTCCATTTAAAATGAGCAACATAAATGAGTTATTAAAACAATACGGTAAACAAACCACGACAAATTTCGATTTAAATAAGATCGCAAATCAATTGGGAATAAAGAATTTTCACATATTGATGAGAAATGAATTGCAGTTGGTTAAAGATGTGCGAAGCACTAACTCTGCTAATAAACCGATTTTTACAATGTAACGTTTTAATTTAGATTAAATTAAATCATTTCAAAGTCGAATAAGTAGTAAGGAAAGTCATCATTATGGGACAGTTTTAAATCAATACCCCCCCTTCTTACTTCTAGGGGTCCCTATAAGAAATTTTTTTATTATAAAATGAGCAACATAAATGAGTTTTTAAAATTATATGGAACGAAAACAACTACAAATTTTGATCAAAAGAAAATCGCAAATCAATTGGGAATAAAGAATTTTCACATATTGATGAGAGACGAATTACAATTCCTAAAAAATTAGCCATCAGGAACCTTCAGTTCCCGGAACAAAGTTCCAACTATAAATTTCATAACAAATCCTCACACATCAGATGAAAAAGGAGTGCATTGGTCAGCAGGACAAAGAAATAGAAACGGTTCTAATTATTCTTTTGACTCATACGGACTTCCACCTACAAAAGAAGTAATCGAATTACTTGGGAATGGAATTTATAATGCATTTCAAATTCAAAAACCAGGAACTACTTACTGTGGGCAATTATGTCTTTATGTTTTATTTCAATTACAAAAAGGAGTACCATTTCTAGATATCATGTTAGAATTGAACAAGGGAATTTCATTCCCGAAGCGTTAGTTCCAATAATAATGATAATTAAAATCGCTTCGTTGTAATTCGTTTTGATAAAATCGGCTTCTGATATCTTCATCATCTAAATCTTTGATTTCGTAAGTAATCGGATAAGTTTGATTTATTTTACAAACTTCAAATATTTCTTTAGTCCAATAGCCAACGAAGCCTTTTTCAAATTTATTATACTTAAATATTCTAACTCTATCTCCAATTTTGAATTTCGGCTTATGTTTCTGTAAATTCGGATTACTCTCATTCGAATATTTTCTTTCGGATTAAATCAGGGTCGTCAGAAGCATTCTTTGGGGTCTCTTCAATACCTGAATGAACTTTATTATTGTACTGCTCTACAACTCCTGGTAATATCTTCAACCATTTCTGATTTCTTTGCTCAGTAAATTTCTTGAATAATTTATTTTTTAACGTCCGATTGAATCTTTCTATCACTACGGCCTTCCCTGCATTTTCAGTTGAATAAACAGTTTCAAATAGTGGCTGAACGTTTCGGTTATAAAATTCCGACCCTTTATCAACAAACAATTTCCTTGGCTTTCTATTACTTTCTTTAAAGATTTCTTCAAACGCATATTTAACTGACAGACCACTTTTATTTTTTAAAGGCTTTACCCAAGCGTATCGTGTATATAAATCTATAACGGTCAATGCGTATTTGTAGTCCCTTTCATTCGGCATATGAATAAGATCAGCACTCCAAATATCATCTTTATTAAATACTTTTACTTTCAATAGATATTTCGGCTTTCTATATTCCTTGTGGATTTCGGACGCGTAGGTTTCTAGCGTTGCTCTCAGACAGCTTTGCTGTCGTTTCAGAGTTATGAGTTTTGTCTAAACCCTGACCGAATAATATTTTAGCTTGTAAAGCTTTCTTAACAAACATTCTTTCAATTTTTTCTCTAAATGTAGGATTTTGAATACTATCTAATTCTTGAATCATCTTCTTATCAGCTGCATGACGAGATTTTAGGTCATGACTTCGATAAGCTAAATCATGCCTGTAAGCTGCGGCATCAACTCTATTTATTGGTTCTTCACCTGGTTTCGGATTATTATTCTCATCTAGTCTTATATCTAATCGAGTTCCTGGACCGGTATATGAATGACCAGGAAGATGTTTTTCTTTCGAATATTTACTCCAAATAAAGCCAGGAAAGTTTTTTAATGTTTTTTGTATATCACCTCCAGTGTGCAGCCGACCGCTGTGCAGCCGACCGGTGTGCTGACAATTTGAGGTTTTATGTACTTTTAAGAGATAATTCAATAAATCTAAATTAGAAATTTTTAATTTAATTAAATTTTCGGAATTTGTAGAATTCATTTTAAAAGATAAAATAAATGTTTTACCTTATCATACTAGGACTTAGATATATTCCAGAACCATCTTTAGTTTCTTTAATTTCAATTAAATCATCAACACTGCGGAGAATATTTTTAAGATCTCGTTTTCCTTCATCAACTAAATTTAATTTACTAATAAAATTATCTACTACTCCTTTACCCCTAGCAACTTTCTCTAACTCTCTATTATGTCGTTTTTGTTCTTCTAATGCTGCCTTCTCTGATTTATTTTTATTTACTGCTTGGACAATACCAGCTGTCCCACCTGCAACACTTCCTGCTGCTGCTATGCCTCCTATTATTAGAGGAATTAATGGGAGAATTCCACCATTCTTTTCTTACTGTAATTGAATATTCTCTATCATTGGTTTACTTATGTAATACTTTTTTTGTTAATCTTAATAGTTTTAGGTGTATTTTTGTCAACAATGTTGCGTAATTTTAATTCAACAGTTTTATTATTACTTTTCGCTTGCGACATTTTTAATAAAAAAATTTTAAGTTATCAAAAATTTTAAGTTATAAAAAAATTTTAAGTTAGGAAAAATTTTAATCTCTTCTAGTTATGAAAAAATTTTAATCTAAGAATTTTAATTAACTTATAGAACTTTGTTCAGAGGCTTCAGCCGATCGGACCAAGGGTCCTCAGGTGATTAACCAATCCTAGCCATCTTTCCATTAAGAATTTCAATAGAATATTTTACATCTTCTAGCAATAAACCATAAGCCATCAATGAAGTTGTGAAATCTTTTTTTTCAATATTAATTGTAACATCACAACCAGTCTTGATAATATCTTCAGATTGTGCACTTAAATCGAAACAGGAAACAGGATATAAATGTCTCCAATCTCCAGGAGTTAATTGTGGTTCAACTCCAAATTCTATACAAAGATTTCGATAAGCATCATATCCTTCCATAAATTGATTATTGGTATCATCGAATCTTAATGGATCAATTGGATATCGGGTTTGATTTAATGAAACTTGTAAACTTCGAATTGTATTAATATGAAAAAGATTGTTGTTCTTATCAAAACTTGGAGAATTATTTCTTTGAAAAGTTGGTAATAAATATCTTGGAGTATTCGCAGTTCTAGTAAAATGCCAGTTAAATGTTTGTTCGGAAAAAGTTACTGAACTAGCAGTTCTCTTTAGAAAATTTGCTGGAATTGGTTTGTTAGTGTTTAATCTATTTGCAATATCTAATTCGACCTCTAAGCTAGGAGTAATATGCTTAATCCACCATTCAAGTCTATCAATTTTTAGATATGCTTTTTTTCCAGTCTTACCATAAAAGATTAATTCATTAGTTGCTTTACGATGAATTATTAACTTAAATTTTGATTGATATGATATTTTATCATAATCTAAATATCCGAATAATGGAGACAATGACCAATTAACTGTCTGTTTACTTTTCTTGTTAAATTCACGTCTTTCTTTATATGCACTATGTTTGTTTTATTTAAATGTTTTGCAATATTTTCTACATCTTTCGCAATTCCTGCTGCATCTGTTCCAGCGTGAGTTAAATCATCAACAATTATACCATCATTAGTATCAGGAAACCAACCTTCGATTTCATACTTTTTATTATTTTCACCAATTGTTACAAATCTAAGCATTGTATCAATTACACCTGGAGAATCACTTATTATTTCTATATTTTGAGTTGCAACATCTAAACGCATTTGTGTAAATAATCTTGGAAAGAAATTATTCTCTAATGCAATATTATCGGTATCTGGTAATGGTGTTGTAAAATTGGCATCACTATTGTAAAGAATATTCACAGTGTAAAAATGAATCAGGTAGATATATATAACTCTGCTGATTATCAACTTCAAAAATTAAATCTCCAGTATTTACTCTACTAGAAGATCCGGGATTCATAGCAATTCTTATATAGTCATTCTTTTTTTGATTATAACTAACACCTGGTGGTTTATCTAATTCAAATTTATTTTCAATTAGCGAAGACATAATCTTCAATTCTTTCAGGTAGTTTTTCTATTTCATCTTCTAATTGTTCTTTCAATAGTTGTATCTGATGTTTATTTTCAATGACTGCAGATTTTAACTTTATAGAAAGCAATATTAAAATTTTTGATTGATCAGAAATCTTTTTAAAAAGTTTTGCTATATCTGCTTCTAGCTCTCTATCCTTTTTATCAAGTTTTAATAATTTTTCGTTTAATGATTTGTCATTAAGTTTAAGCAACTTTAATTCATTCATCAGTGGAACCAAAACATCGTTTATATATTTTTCTTTTAAGTCATTGATTTGTGTATCAACATATTGTTTATTTGTCAACTCTGTATTTTGTTGCGGAAGAATAGAAAGATGCAATGGACCAGATAAAACGTCTCCAGTTTTCATGATATAATTTTCTATTTCTATTTCTAATTCACGATTATTCGGGATATATGCACCTCCACCAACTAGGAGTAATATGCTTAATCCACCATTCAAGTCTATCAATTTTTAAATATGCTTTTTTTCCAGTCTTACCAAAAAAGATTAATTCATTATTTGCTGTACGATGAATTATTAATTTAAAATTTAATTGATATGATATTTTATCATAATCTAAATATCCGAATAACGGAGACAATGACCAATTAACTGTCTGTTTACTTTTCTTGTTAAATTCACGTCTTTCTTTATATGCATCATTATTTGTTTTATTTAAATGTTTTGCAATATTTTCTACATCTTTCACAATTCCTGCGGCATCTGTTCCAGCGTGAGTTAAATCATCAACCAGTTTACCTCATTAGTATCAGGAAACCTACCTCGATTTCGATACTTTTTATTAATTGTTCACCAATTGTTACTTAATCTACGATTGTTATCTATTTCACCTGGAGAATTCACTTATTGTTTCTAAGTATTTGAGTTTGCAACCATCGAAACGCATTCGGTGTAAAGAATCCTGGAAAGAAAGTTATTCTCTAGTGCAATATTATCCGGTTTCTGCTGAATGGTGTTGCAAAATTGGCATCCACTATATAAAAGAATATTCACAGTGTAGAAAACGAACATCAGGTAAATATATATAACTCTGCTGATTATCCACTTCAAAAATTATAATCACCTCCAGTATTTTACTCTACTGGAAGACTCCGGGATTCAGCAATTCTTATATAGTCATTCTTTGTTTGATTGCATTACTGCGATCGGAGGAGCGTTCGAAGCGAATTTATTTTCGATAAGCGAAGACAATTTTATAAAAAATAAATTGACTTTTTGTTTTTCTCACAGACAGAAAAAATTTTTACTAAAAAAATTACTAAAAAATTTTACTAAAATATAATTTTAGAATTTTGCTAGAC
>CAJQUW010014906.1:0-13375 GCA_907163375.1 Prostheceraeus crozeri
ACTGATAATCTGGCACCTCCTAAAGCGGAAGAAATCTGCATCCTAAAGCGCCACACACTAAAATTCAGAAGGCTAAAGTTGAATTAGTAGGCCTAGCATACTGAAGAGAAACCAATAACCCTTTTGGACGTAAGCTTCTGCATAGAGGAGAGCGTGAGTCACTGCTTGCCAGACAAGGAGGAACGCTGTCGCATAACAATAGCTGCTATTGAGGACATCATAAGTTCACGTTGCTGTATGTACGTGAATCATTCTCCGCTTCATCTCTTCGAGGCTATGTAGCTGGCTTTGACTCTCGAGTGGCAAGTGTGACTTCTGTCAGTGATAATTGCAATTAAAATTTTTTAGTGAAATTATCTGTTGAAGTTGTGCAGCCTTGTAAATTGCAAATATATGGGTATCATGATGTCATGTCAGGAGAATACATCTGTTCCCATCAACATCTCGATCGAAATACTGGATAAATGGAAAAGAAAGACAATAAGACTTGAAGCCAAATGGCCAAAAATCTGCATTCCACATTTTCTCGTGATAGTCAATCGTGACAGATATACTGATCAATCTGGTTCATCAACTAACAGCAGCTCTGAATAATGAGGTGGAGTTTCCTGTTGCTCTGATAGCCTATTCGAAAAGAGTTGTAATGCATGCATCGGCTGTATAGCACTAATGTCAATCGAGTCTGCGACTTCTGTAGTTATAAATGCCACTTTTCATAACGGGACTTAATTACTTTTTGCGGATAATGGAAATTATAAATTTCAAAAAGCTGTAAATTTTCGAGGTAGGCATATATTGTATTTTTCAATTTCATGCATTCATTCGCGTTTATCTGTGCTCTCGTGAAGCATCTGAGAAGCAAATGCGCACTCATAGAAACTGCTCAAAGTACTCATCTGTTACAAGTGGCGCGTCCCAATAAGGTTTCCGAACGAAGGTAGAAAAATAGTAGATGCAAACGCGCATGTGAAGGGTTAATTGAAATGGACCATATCAAGTTTAGGATTCAATGCCCAAAGTTCTAAATGCTTTGAATGTACACAATATATCATTTATGTGTTGTCAATTATATTCAGAATATTCGAAAATTCAATTGAATTTTAATAGAAATACAAAAATTTAATTCTGTATTTAGTTTATATAGAGGCACACATTAGTTGAATGTAACCGTCTAATGTAACCATTTATCACCAACTGTCATGATGAATCTATAGTCAGATAATAGTAATTAGACATCGAAAAAATGCAATAGACGACACTGAAGGACAGATCGTTTCCATTATGTAGTAGAAGCAAATTGTCTTCAGTCTTTCCTGATTCATACATTTAAAGAAGAAACATCTTTGTAAACATATGCTTAAAAATTTCGCATTCAATCTTTAAACGTTTTTATCTAATCTATTAAAATTCTGCTGCCATATAGTTGTGAACTCGCTTAATAGATTTTCATCAAAATATATCACAAATATCCGGATGTTGAACCTATGGGCCAACAGACGTACTGATGAATTAAAAATTCTATACTTCTGTATAAAAATCTTCTGCCAATAAATATCCTTCTCGTCACTATTCAAATATCGCGGTTTTTCTACAATGTCCAGACACTATTGGATGCAAACGTATTTTTAATGTACGGCGATAAGTGTTCCACTTCTATAGATATTCAGTCCATCGTGTTGCCTACTTTTAAAAGTAAATCCATTTTAGCAATGAAAGTATTTTTATACTCTATTCATATTAGTCATTATTATTAAGTGTCTCAACGTAGCATGATATCAAGGCAAAAATAGACTCCAGCACAAATAGAAAGACTAAACAGTCATCAACACAAAAAGAGAAGATTGATTAATTAATATAGAATGTTTCTATTCTGTAAAAATGCATGATAAGGTAATTCTGATAGCAAGAAAATGTCCACCTATTGAATAGAACTTTTTTATTCTTTTTCATAAAATCATCTCATGATCTTTCCATTTTTAATTTTTATAAAATTTCTAACGACGATCTTGGGCCATATAAGCCATGCCAGTTATTATTTCTTTAAGTCAACTTAGTTCATGGCATGTTTGGTAGAGACCTGTGACACTCACATTGCTTTCATCTGATTAATAAGTACGGCTACTTGTTGTCGACACATAGAAGTTTGCAGGACAGTGCATGCTGTCTGAAGTGGAGAGTCAATAACAAACATATGCAGTATTGCATTAGAACTTTCAAACGAAAGTTAGTACCTGTGAATATGGATTATTAGCATAATATGTGCTATTTTTTGGAGATATGAAGCTCGTGAATTTCCATAATCTTTAGAACATCGAATAACTAAGAAAGGAGACAATTTTCTGCAACAAGAGGTTTCAATCATTTTATCAAAGTAAATGTGTATGTATTCAAATCAGCATTGATAAATTATATTATCTGGGCGTATATCAAAATAGATAGCGCAATAAAAATAATTAAAAAAAAAATACGACATGCTCTATGTATGCATGATTATAAGAAATTCTATTTTTCAATTATCTGTCAAATCAAAAGCTTCGAATTTTTGAAGAAATCATAATTTGTTCAGCCTGCTGCATGTAACATGTAGATCTGACGTCCTTGTATCCTAAAGTTAATTATTTTCTTCCTTTCACTCTATAGTTCCTAACTAAAATTCCTTTTTCTTTTCAGCAATCATTTCGACTGGAATATCAGTGAATACTAATATATGGTGTCCAAATATTATATATGTGCTTTGACGGATGTAGCATCTATGCCATCACGGTACATGCAGTCTTGTTTCTAACATATAATCTCAACGCAATCGACAGTATTTGGCCACCGTAGAAACTGCTGGAAGGACTTCTTCGTGTGCGTCACATCTTCACCAAGATCAGTGCACAACTCAGTGAATTTTTTTGGTGCCATAAATTACTTTGAATTCTTTAGTTTCCATCTTTCTATAATAATTCTTTGATGATTCTTCCTTCCATGATGTTTTAGAGCTGCAATATCTGTTAGTTTAGACCGTAATTTACTTGAACAATAATAGAGATTGATTTGCATATCTAGCACTTGATTGTTATTCGATATTCGCATCTTGAGAGAATCTATTTGTTACTTTATCTCTATTGCAACTGTTGATCTACGATTTCACACAAGATATTATACACATAATTCTGTAATAATTATCCTGCATGTTTCTGAATCTTTACTGTTCCGACACTATATTATGTAGCATTTGTATTTTTTTCACCGAAAATTGCGTGGTCAGGCAAAATTTTCATTGTACATGTATACATGAGATTTTGTTGTATCTGTTGCATAAATAGACCTGTGATTGTTGTATTCATTTTGGTACAGGTGTCAATTTTATAAATTTCTAGTGAATTTCAGTAAAGTTTGTTTTTTGCATTCGAATTGCACAACACTAACGTCATGTTCTCTTGCATTACAGTACTACAGAGGTAAAAGGTTTCATATTTCTTTAGAGGGTTGTTTGTAAAGCAAGAAATACATATTGAATGAATATAATTAGAGCTTTGTCTGCAATAAATCTCAATGCGTAACCCGTCTATTGCTGAATAAAGATAGTAGTATGCATTGTCATAAGGGAAAAGTAGAATATGGCATTGAAAAAATGTTTTAGGAGGTGAGAGGCTAGCCTTCTAAAAGGCGCATGCTTTAGGATTTTTTTATTAGTTACGAATAGTGTCTTGCTTTAGGAGGTGATTCAGCTCGCTTTAGGAGGTGCTGGTTTACAGTGTGCAGATATTGTATGACGCGAACCCTCCCTTCTAGGCAGAAGAAGAGACGACTTGAGGGAAAAAGCAAATCTTCTGAGGACACAATTAAATTGATAAATATGTAGTACAGCCCGACGTTTACGCACGTTATATTGCACCCACAGTACAGACAACAAATATCAGGCCATGACAATTATCGCATTATTATTTTGGTTATAACCTTGATTGCATGCGAATCTTATTATATGACATGATAATTGTTGTTTGTACTGTGTCAATTTCATTTCCCGTGATCAAGCCAAACAGGCGATACGTCGGCTGTGATATATATTTATCAATTTAATTGTACCAGCAGAAGATTTGTCTTTTCCCTCAATAATATCATACCGGGGTGCGTGGAAACTCAACTTGCCTTCACCAAGAGAAGACCTGTCTAATTCTGTGATCCGCGTAAGACTGTAGCCGGTGTTCTCCGCCGCCGAGGAGCACGAAATCGCCAACAAGTTCAAGTTGCTGCTGACTAGGGGTTCCCAATGTCTGCCATCGATCTCCGACTACTGACTAAAAGTGTTGCGCGAAGGGAATCCAGGAAAGACGATTCAAAGGCAAACACCTTGGAATAAACTTTGTCAAATAATATTACTCGACGGAACAATCTAGTTTTCAGAGTGGCGCCTGGCAACATCAAGGGCGCCCGTGCGAAGATCAGTGCACAGGACATTCAGGCTTACCTTGCGAATGTAGAGCCCGCTTATTGGAAACGTCCCACGATCGAACATTTTCAATTCAAACTAAGACGAGACCAACATAAAGGAGACGACCCCGGTGCCAAAGTAATCCTTACTCGTGGGGGGAACAAGGGGACGCAACGAGAACATCAAAAACCACTCCCAAGATCGCTGTCTCTTGATAGTCTGCGCAGCCCGCCGATGGGATCATGCTACCACAGATGGTAGTATACAAAGCTAAGAATATTTACGAAAATGGAAAGAAGGAGGTCCAACGAGGCACTATGTCTATGATTGCACAGCAAGGAGGTGGTTCTACATGCAGACCTTTGCGCGATGATTCACGTCCTTATTTCTTCCACGCCAACCAACTTCTTGGGGAAAAAAGTTCTCCTTGCCGATACCTTGGCGCACACACTCATCTCCAAAAGCAATCAGGCTGTGCCGAGAACATCAAATCAGCCGATCCCCAATGCCACGCATCTTCTTCAACGCTTCACGTGGCAATTTTCAAAGGTCTGAAAATCAGACGGAGGCGAATCCTGGACAAGTGGAGATGATGGATACAAAAAGGAAGGGAGTCAACCATAAGGGAGATCTTCCCGCAACTTTCTCAATAGCATCTTGGGATCAGTCATTTGAAGCTTTCACGATAAAGCTTTTACAGGTCTGGCTTCCGGGCATCCGGCTACGTACCAATTCCAGTGCATGAGGAAGTGACCAAGAGGTTGCCAGACCCCGGTTAAAGACAAATATTGCAGGGAATTGGACAACGCCTTGATTGCTCTTTCTTTTGAAGGAGAGAAGGGGAGCACACCACTACGACGAGGCCCATAAAGGTAAAGATAGTCATGAGCCAGGAATGAATCTAGAGCTGTCGCTTTCCATGGCCATGATGAAGCTGAAGCTGGAGCTGGTAGGAACTTCGACTTCTACTAGCGATGTAAGAAATGCAGAAAAGTGGATATTCCCGATGAGAACCACAGGACATCTTGCTTTCAATGTGGAACGAATTACCTGGGATATGCGGGACCCGACTAGGTACGCAGTGCCTGAACTGCGTCCAGTGTTTGAGTGGCAAGTGCAACCTAGGCCACAGATGATACATTCTACGTGTGCTAGGCCTGCAACGGCGATATTTAAGACTTTATCGCTGTTGATCTATATGTACATGCTACTTTATTGCTCTTTAAGAAATAAAGTCAATGAAGCAAATTTCTTGAAGCGTTTCACTACACTGCACTCTTAAATCGCTCAATATATTTACAGATGCATTGCTATTTTAACATTTTAAGTGCACCTTTGCACGCTATTCGGTCAAAACTTGAACATTTTTCATAATTTTTTTCATAGGGTGCGAACTCACCCTCAACTAAACAATTATCACAACTTCTTCACTCCAGCTGCTTATAATAGCATTAAACAGTGTTAAGTTGTTTGTGGCGAATTCACCACCGCGATGATTCTTTTATTCGAAAAGCAATATAAGGTTTAGAACTAAGAAAATCGGCAGAGGTAATACTTTTGGCTGGCGAAAAAAAATGAAAAAAAATCCCAAAAAAAGTGGCGAACTCATCCCCCCTTTTACGGTATATGTGCAATTTGCAATGTGCGATCATCATAATAGTTAATGAAATGTATAGACCTCCCATCAGAATCCTGAAAGTAGCTTGGCAGTATGGCGTTTGTACGGTAACAGCCTATACCACAGGCAGAAAGCGAGGTCACTTATCATTATTTTTCCTAAGATTCGAAGTTTACTCTGCGGCTAATTTCCAGCCATTGTTGTCAATCCTCGCTGACCAAATGAAGCACATTGGCTCGCATGTCCATTCAGAAAAGTCACTTAGATAGGAAGAGTGTTTTCAGTAGAAAATTTAAAATATGATGAGTTCATAAATGACGTATAGACTTAGTTTTATTGTTATTGTGCATAAAATTGAACTGCAATTATTTTTCTTTTAGGGGTTATGAAATGGAAATTTTTAAATTAGGGTTATGAAGCTAAACATGGGAATCTGCAATCAGGAACTTTGACATATTGCAATTTTGCAAAACAGATCGCGAATCAGATTTCATGACAGGTTGAAACTAATTAAATCTGAGGTAGATGAAATTTTATTATATATAATCAGAGTATCCGATTGTTTTTCACGCTTGTCTCTCACTTGAGAGAATATAAACAGGGTTTAATCATTAGAACGATCAACGAAATGCGATTCAGATTCTCATTAACGTTTATGCCATCTTCTATTTTATCGATCCACCCAAACCTCGGGGAAATGATTAATACGCAGGTATGTATTTGAAATTGCTAATGTATGGAGCGTCGGTCGTTTCATGAATCTAGACACAAACCAGTGGGTGGGCAAACGCGTGGCCGCCGACCCGGTGTTGGATGGCCCGCCACGATACTCATCCAAAGTGGCCCGCGGACATTATTTTCATCGGTGAAGTGAAAATGGTTCCACATCCGTTTTTGATCTTTAAAAGGTACTTCTAACCTTGAGGTTGGTCTTCTTTAGAAATTGCAAGCCCATTAACTAATGACTTATTGAACAATATGATGGCATGAGGCTTTCATTCGAATGCTCAAACTATGTTCCGTTATGCAATGAATATCTTCTCAGTATGAAGAGTGTGTGGTGCTCGATGCCTTTGTTGAGCATATTTCACCACGTAATATAAACAGCGTTGTAAATTAGCCTATAAACTATAAAGTAGGTGAAATGGTATACCAACTGCATTGCATATAACTCAGATATGTGATTTTTATACAGCCAACTTTTCTTTCAAGTATTCTTTCCGGATTTTATTTGTCTATCTGCACCATTTTGTGCAATAATTGACATTGTCGCCCGATATCTGTAAGTGGAAGCGCTATGCGTGGCTTTCGAAAGCCGTTATTCTGTTTGGGTGACGTAGGCCTATGTACTCTTAGGTGCATGTAGTTTAACCAGTTTTTATTTATGTTATTTTACATTGTGTGGCATGTAGGTGGATAGGTATAGCCCACAGTTACGACCGTCAATCTTCGATGAGATAAGGCAATATTATCATATTACCAATAAAGTTACATTACCATCATTTACCATCATTTTGTCAATTCGTTTAAGCTATTTTGAAAGTTTCACATTTATGTCGCAGAAGCAAGAGCAGGCGTACTCCATTATAGAGCGAATATAGGGTAATATATAATGTGTAATTCGTACTGTGAGACAACAGGGCGTAATTGTCTTAATGCATGAAAGCTCGATGACGATTTGGACTTTATGTTTTCAATATGTGGGGAGAAACTGAGGCTACGGTCAATTAGTCACGCTAAGAATCATCGAATTCATCAACAATTGATACACCAGTCGAGACAGGAAGCGATTGACTGAGCCCGCAGAACATAACTTTTGCCTTATTCTTGTTCAAGCGCAAATCTTTTGAATTACACCACTTTGTGTCATTTTCTATCTCTACTGCAACAAGATCAGATAAATTGGTATCGCCAGGTAAAATGACAGCAAGAAAGATGTCGTCAGCGTACTTCACAACATGCGTACAGCAGGTAAGAAATATCTGTACATAACAAAATAGATAGGGTCCCAAAGTGGATCCCTGCATCACACCTGAATCAATTTTGTATGGTCTCACACTGTAAACACCATCAATACGGACAAAGTTTGTAGCGATTCTGAAGATAACTCCACAACCCATGAGACAAATCCAGCTAAAATACCATCAGCCGAAAGTTTATTTCTATCAGTAAACCATGCGAAATATTTCGACAGTCTAACGCTTTCGAAATATCAATACTTATTAAGGCAACAGCAACACCGTGAGTACAAATGTCATCAAGTTTCTGGAACACAAAGTTATGAAGAGATATTATTGCTGTGACTGTAGAAGCGCCGGGTCGGAAACCATGTAGGTGTTTATCATAATTTTTGAAAAATTTGTCATTTATATTGTGATAGACACATTTTTCTACAAGCTTGCTGATATGTTGGGAGAACTGAAATGTTGTCTGATGTTATCAACTTCAACAGGGAGAGATTTGGGAGAGGAATGGTAACACCGATCTTGAGACATGTTAGGAATGACCGCGTATGGAATTCCGGACAATTGAACATATGTAAAACGGACACCAAATCCGCCCAACTCACGATACATGGAGTTTTGGCACATCGTCATGTGACCTTGAGATGCCAAGTTTTAGATTTAATAGCATACCAGTTACACATCTTTGAGATATCTAATATATCCCATGACATCCTGTGGGTATTGACTCAGCGGAAATGTGACAAGCATTCGACGCATGATGAAGGAGTATTTAAAAATTATAACAGTACTACTTTACTTTCATACTCTTAGCAAAATCCGGATATAACACGATAGAATTTGATGTACAATTCATGTATATGTCACCATAACAGGACGTGAAAGCTGATTCTACCAGATTTACTTTGCGTTACGAGGAATTAATCAGCTCATTTTTAAGCTTCCACATACTTCACGCTCGAATTTCTTTAGCTTTTAGACCAATTACGCTTATACGCACGTAGCTACTCTCGATCTTTGACTTTTCCTTTGAGCCTCAGAAAGAAAGACGGCCGAATGCAAATTCTATTAGTGCTATGTCTCATTTTAGAATTCACTATAACTGTCTGTAAGACAGGACTGAGGAGTCATCCTTTTTTGTCTCGTGATTAGATAAGCGCACATACGAATTGTTGGAATAGTGAGACTCAAACATCCTTTGTCAACGTTTACATAACTTATCACCACTGGCTGGTTGAGCGAATGACCTAGAAATGCTTCAGCGGGAGCTTGCAGAATCGATTGAAGGACGAAAGAGCGTAGAACAGGAGGCACTATACGATAGAGCAGTTGTAAGAAGGTTTCTGATCGTCGAGATAATTGAGATAGTGTCCAGAGCACTATCTTTATGCATACTGAGTTTCCGAAGGAGGTGAATGCATAAAGCAGACATTATCAGCTGATAGTCGGTAAGATAAGTCACGACACAGTAGCAGTAGCGCGTATGAGCTTTATTTGCACAGTATTCACTGAAGGTCACCTATTTAATGTCTCCTGTAAAGTTGTGAATTGATTCCATTCGATTTTCATGAATAATTGGAAAACTTTTTAACTGGAGCTTAGTAATTCGGTTGATTCCCAAAGTATTATTGTCAATAAGCAACGATATCAATCACGTGTTAATTTTGAATTCCACTTCATATGTTTCTTGGGACAGTCCCCCCTACAGACATTTAGCGACAATAATCACTTATAGTTAGTGTGGGGCGCTCCTATCACAAGACACTCCTCAAATTATCGGTCACGGGCAGACGTCGCCTTATACTATCAGGCTATATATAATTATGCTATTATTTCAGTAAGAGTGTCAGTAAAGGTGATCAGTAAGTAATACATGCAAATCATCAGATACGTATAAGACGACGGTGTATGGGAAGACCCAATTACGAAAAGTACAATTAAGAGTCAAAAATTATTTAGGAAAGCACCTAACAATCAATATTCTTCTAAAGTCGTGCATTCCCGAACCGACAATGTTCGATTGATTCAACAGTTTTGTGGAATCAGTCGTTGAAGTTATAGGAGTGAACCTAGATCGCACGTCAAGCCATCTAAAAGACAAGAACGAAAACAGATGAAAGGCACAGTTCTAGTCCTACACCCAGCTGAATGAGTCTTGCTGTACTCGACATTCCTTTTTTATCAGATAATTTTTCGGATAGCTTTTGTAGAATGCGCGGAACATTCTTTCGCCCATACCACCGAGTATCATGAAAACCAAACGGAGTAAAAGGAGAGCCCTTGATCTACATAGAGCATAGATTCTTTCGTTGTATGATCGCTGGTCCTTTGGATTCTTCATAGCGGGGGCCGATTGAGCAGAAGGAAAGCTTCGAACATCAAGGTTAGTCTTGGCTCACGCGGTTGAACACCGCTTACGTCGAATCTATTTGCCATTTAGCCCCTCGATTCCGACACCCCTGGCTTGCTATTCAACACGCGCTTCATCGGTAATAACAGTGCTTTTCGGGAATGATTCTCTCCTGACTAGTGGAGTTAAACAAGGCTCTACCCTGGAGCACTTGTAGCATTCACTTAACAACCCAGCATGTGAAGTCCTAGATCTCATTAGGTCTCAATGAGATGAGTCCCTCCTTTTTACAGATAATGCGTGTTCAATGTCAAATTAAAGTCCAACATACACACTTACTTGGCACATCTAATGAAGTGGGCTGTTCTGCGTATCTTATACAAGCGACATCCCAAAAGCTTGTTTTTCCAGTAAAACCCATGTATCTCTCTTTCAAGGCATTGATGTTACCACTGGACGCTCCGAATTTCCATTGCGGCCTCAACCAATCGCAGGGTAATTTTATCACTGATTGCCTCGTTTGATTTCACTTAAATTTCCTTTGTAATGTACCATCGTTTTTCGATTCTTCTTGTTTTGACTGCTTCACTTCGCATCTGACTCACATTTCATCATATTGAGAATCCTTGAGAATTCACTTTTCAATCAATGTCTTTTGTGAATTACCTCTGAAGCGTCGTATCCTCTGGCATAGATGGTAAGAATGTGGGATTCCAAGGCCTCCTAGTTTTTGGTGGAAGCGAAAAAAAAGCTGCCTTTCAATAGCACTGCATTCATAATCCGTTAAATAATGCCGGAATGAGCTGACATGTCGAATACTAATTCCCAAAGTCTCCAGAAGTTCGGTGATATTAGGATATCGTTTCGCAAAAGTAGTATACTTGCGTGTGACAATACCTCTTGTGAACTGCAGCACAGGCGGAATGTGGAAATGAATTTTGCAACTTTCGAAAGTTCTTTAATCTCACGACGACCCAATCTCGTACTTTTTTGCTGACATACTCTCGCTTGAAATTCCTCTAATTGCCGCGACTCCATGGCACCACAGATGTTTATAACCCTCAGACGTAAGTTGTATTTCACTTTTGAAAAGACCTACAGTGGCCTTTCATAAGAGAGTGAGCGTCTTTGACCATCAGCACACTTTTAGAAGGGTTAGAAAATACCCGATGTCTAAGGGTCCAAAATTTTCAATCAAGTTCCACCATTCAATTAAGTTTGAATCAAAGTGGCCAACCCCTGCCAAAATCGTCTGCGAAACGGCTACCCTTTTGGACATTGCTAGTACCAACCTGATTGCCGCATTGCGAGCTCAGCAAGCGGTAAAAAAATAGCGCGAAGCATCATGGGCATAGCTACAGGATCACCTTGTGTTGTGCCTTACAATTGATTGTAGTTCCAATCCTCCAGTGACAAATAGGCTAGCAGAAGCAAGTGAATAACTGTTGGAAACAAAGTGGCGAATTCTGGCAGAGAATTTTCATGTTGTGAATTGCTACTCTTACGGTTCTTATGGATAAAGCGCGTTATGTGCGCCTCGATTTTGTAATATTCTCCATTATTGCATCGTCCATTAAATACAATCAATACCACTGCTGTATTGCTATCTCACATCCTGCATTCTCTGACCCGCACACAAAACTGTAAATTTCCAGCCGAATATAACAAGATCGTTGCGTAAAGTAAATATCACTGTTTCGCGCAATAATTCGTCTGCAAAAATTCTCCTATTCAAATCGGCGCCGTACACCGGAATCTTAGACAAAAGGAATCAACCGTGCAGCCAAGTAAAAAGCTTCCAAGGATTTCTGGTATCTGGAACTTCTTGTGGCATAAACTCTTTGGCCATTCTCAGCGATGGCCTTTCGAAGATCCGAGACCTGGCATGTGGGCCAAATATGCTGCTTCCTAGCAGCCCTGCGCCATTCTTCAGCGTTGAATTGCGATACACCAGCGCTCCTTATTTATGTTCATGGCAGCGTTCAAGTACTGTGTCGTCGTTAGAGTTTTTCAAATATAACGGGATGACTAACAGTTGATTGGGCCTTTGAAGCATCATTTCTCGTTTATAGGACTCCGATTTGGGTGCTTGCCTTCAATCTTTTCAATGAGTAGCTGA
Organism: Prostheceraeus crozeri; assembly: GCA_907163375.1. NCBI lineage: Eukaryota > Metazoa > Platyhelminthes > Polycladida > Euryleptidae > Prostheceraeus > Prostheceraeus crozeri. The sequence goes on from CAJQUW010014906.1 coordinate 12,472, forward strand.
GGTAATAGGGAGAATACTACTATTTTTTTTCTGATGACCTCAGTAACATCGTATGGCACCATTATTCTAACCTTTCATTCATCATTATTGAATGTTCCGATACACTCAAATGTTTAGCTCCTCTGCATTGTGTGTTTCTAAGCGCCTTGAATTTCGCGGCATTCGCTACAGCAGCTCTTCAATTCGTCCTTCTTTCCATAAGGTCATAGCTCTTTCAACAGATATTTTTTTCGATTCAGATGACTTAGCTTTATATTTAATCTGTTGCAAAAGCAGACATGGCATTACCATAAGACATTTCAGGCTGATTTGCGATTAGGAGACTTTTGATGTCCTCAATGTTCAATTTGACATGTAAATCTCTCTTACGCAAATTCTTTAACCTGCATGACCTTTGGGTAATTGGAAGAAGGTTCCGCTGCCCTTACTGATGTCTTCGCGACTAGCTTCTGAATTAAGCGTTGTACAAACTTATCTTTTACATTGAGCGGTGAAACATCTTTTCACAATTGTTCTATAGTACAACAGAATATGCCGTCTAACTTACAAACCAGATTTTGCTTCTGTTGTAATTTTGTATCCAGTGACTTGTCTTCATCAGGAAAGAAGAAACCCGATCCTCGCTTTTACAAAAAATTTGTGTCTTGATAGACCACTGGAGCTTTTACATTGTTTCTACAAGCTTTCACAAGCCGTTGATTTTCCATTTCTCATCATTTTTAACCAGCTCCACGTTAATACCACCTCATAACTTCTATATATACATGAATAAACTAATTACAATCAAAAGCATGTTATATATATAAAGGAGGCGGCATGCAAAAACGAACACGCGTCGCGTTCAAAATAGCGTAGACAAGAAAGCGTCTACACTATTCAAGCTATTGAATGCAATTGAAGCTTT
>CAJQUW010014907.1:0-11723 GCA_907163375.1 Prostheceraeus crozeri
AAATTGGTTTTAAGAGACGTCCCTCTACATCCCCTCCCACACACACTAAGCAAACAAAGGTAAGACACTCGACGTAGATCGTTACATCGCCACTAAAACTCTGGTAAAATGAAAGACTCACAAACAGCTCCTACCATAATAATACCTACGGATATACATGTTCTCACAGACATTAATATGAAGCAATGTGTACTTGCCATGAAACGAGACCGCCCAAGAGTGAAATGTCGTTGTACTTGCACATTGTCTCGATCGCGAAGCTCTCATTAATGAAACCCTAAGCATTGTGAACACGATCGCAAAACCCGCTAAAGCTAAATGCTGCAGTTGTTTAATGTAGAAAGGCAAGAAAGAAACAATAGATGCGAAGGAGGAACTAAGAGATCAGCCGATCATACGACTGAACGTTTGATATTTTCAATCTCTATGATGTAAAAACATCCGCATGGATTTCATCTATCAAGAAATTACAAAAGCGAGTGGTCTTCCACATATCACAAGTTGCAACGATGGTTAAAGGAGTCGAGGCTAACTATACACTTCCACTAAACAAGCGACAAAAAAGATACAATAGAATATAATAGTACCCGCACCCGCCATTATATTGTTCATGACATCGGAATAAAATATTGATACAGTGGGGCAAGCAGATTGTGCGATTAGTTATTTGCCGCATCCATTTCACTAAACATAACTCGGGCAATAATTACTTTTATTTTTAACGTCTCTTGATATTTTCTCTGTGTTGGCGTTATGCCGTCGGGGGCTCTACCTTTACAAACTAAAGAAGTCTGGAAAGGAGTAAATCACCTAGTAAGAAGTAAGTGAAGTAAGAAGTAGTAGTGAAGACTAGCAAAAAGCATTCCAAAACAAATTTTCTCTCCGCAGAGAGGCATGGGTCGCATTCCAAAAAGAACAATTCAATAGTGAACAATGGAAAAGAGGTTTTTGGAAAATCAGCTCATTTTGTGACAAAGATTTATTTGAGAGGCCATGGACATTTGAGTTTGATCTCTTAGTTACTAAAGATAGCGCCTTATAATCACGCTTTTGCATGCACTCGTTGTTTGAAAACGTCGGTCTCTAATCGCTACATTTACAAAAAATACCGCTTGATGAGGCGACATTTTACTGCCAATCATTGAACCACCAAAAATTTGGGACCAAAGGTTCTAACTAAGATACACTCCATGCCTACAATCCACTCTATCCAGATCGATTGTCGTATTGGACTCAGACCAGTAGATGTAAATGACTGACACAATGTAGAGAGTACAAGAATAGTGCGCCCAGAATCAGTCCAACGTAATACGCACTCAATGTGAAAAGTGAAAGTGATGTGGGAAAATTGGCGACTATAAGTTCGTATCTCAAAAGTGGGGAAAAAAGTGTTTATTCGACCCCCTAAAGTGGTGTACCTTCCGAATTGGACTCAGAGGAGGTATTTACTCAGTAGAGACAAAGGATTAGAGATCAAAGAATAAAAGACTCTCCGAACCACCTACAAAGGTTGAAAGATTTTATCGATAATAATGAACTTGAGGGTAGCTTTTACCGCGCGATTAGTAGATTTTTTTTCTTTCAAATTTTTTGTGGTAGGGTAGTCCACTGAAAGTGAAACATAATTTGTTAAGACGAAAATCATTTCGCATGTAAAAAACGGATACAAGGTGAAGAAATGGACGTCTTTGTTAAATGGACTGGTTATCCTATCCACAAGTTATGGCACACACTCTCTGGGTAATGCGTCGTGTCCGACATCTTTCATCAGCAAGTGATACATCTGCCCAGTGATTTCATGCAAAGTTTGTAAACTAAACAATGTTTAGTGGCGTTTTGACTATGAGATGATCCAACTGCCTCACATTGTAATTACAACTCGAAACCCACTCCTATGTATAGTGGCGAGAGGAACAAATTTACATCGTGTTGCTCGCCGCCAACCTGGATGGGGTTAGCATACTTGGTGGCTACTGAAATCTGATATGTAGCACCTTCTCATATCCAATGTCGGTAGATCTTTTAAAACGATAATGTTTTTAAGTAATGCCGTTGGCTTTTGCTGGTGATTTGTTGCTAGTGATCTTTCCAGAGTTTTAACATAAAAAACCACAAGAAGTTTTTAAGAGCAGTTTGTTGAATCCTCTGTGGGAAGGAAACCTGCTGGTTTTTAAAAACATTGACAGCAGGCACTCATTGCTAGGCAATTACTCATAGGAAAGAATCATCACCTAAACGAATGAAATAAAGGAAGAGAGGAAACTATCGCTGGAGCTGAGGTAAGGTGCGATCTCTCAGTCAAAAGGCATTCACCATAGCAAACGATCGCAGAGGCTCATGTAACATAACAGATTCATCAGGCGCCCTAAAACCTAACGGACGACAGCTGCTATATACTTCTAATCATGCGAGTGCAAAAAAACTTCCCGGCATTCTTTGTTTGTTCGATCAACAAAGCCATACAGACAGATATTCTTAGTTCAAGTATTGTTAGATTATCATCCTCGAACAGCTGGAGAATGCTGGCGGGGCCCTCCATTGAATTTGTTATTCCTTTGGTAGGTAGTGCGATGTGACTAACATAGATTTGAGTTATTGCTGATGCTTGATTTGAGGGTTGTAGAATTCAGCAAGCAGATGAAACTGCTTACATGACGATGCACATAAAGTTGGTACATGAACAATTTACCATTGACTACATTACTATCGTCGATGTTTCTCTAACGATTGGAGAGACAAGCCAAGTGGAAGGTGGTCAAAGGCGGGATTATACCCTATCAAATCATATTTTCAATTCATGTATCACAGTTTCATCCAGCAGCACAAAAAAGTCATATGGAAACACCGCCAATGGGATGGTCACGAGAGAATGAGCAGGAAAATTTGATTGTTGACTACCCCAAAACAGTATTGAAAACAACAGTGGCTTTGTAAAAGCGATCTGCTGATGATTTAAAGATAGTAGACGTATGTTCAGCATATATTGCGTTCCCACTCGCTGGAGAATTTAGACATTCTTTAGACAGTCAAAGTTTTTTTACTGTGTAATACCAGAGCATGCTAGAAACCTCAAGCTGAACCAGATTGAATACAGCCCTGAGACATTTGCGTTTGACTGAATGCATTTTGCTAAAAGTTGACAATTTTAGAATTCATTGTGGATAGAAATTGCAACTTTACATTCGTCCGAGTAGTACCGCGAATCCAAGTGTCATTTAGGGGGCATGCTGAAGGCCTTAACCGCCAAAATGGGGTTGAGGGTTTTGGCGGGGGGGCCATTTACCCCAAACCCTCTCAAGGAGGGGGGGGGGGGGGGGGGGGGGGGGGGGGGGGGGGGGGGGGGGGGAATTTTCAGCATACAAAAGCTTCTCACCCTTTACAATTCCGAAAGATCAAAAGAGTTTCATGGAAAGATAGGCTCTCTTGACTCCATATGCAGGAAGCACCGAAGCTATCCTCATGGTGGACAATGTGTTGAGAAAATAGATGCATTTTAATGGTAATATAAAGAAGAATCCTTTCCAATTTTAAACACAATCAGTTTATAAGTGATAATCAGCTTTAGCGTAGTTAAATGGTTTGTGATAGTTCATCCTGGTCCACCCCTACAAACCAGATTTCATGACTTCAGGATCAATTTTTATGATGCGACAGTTCAGTTATGTTGAAATTTTTATGGGATGTTTTTCGCGACTTTTACAATACGGATGACCACCAACGGAACTGTCCTATGAAAGAGTTTAAGATAGTGGATATACTATTTATGCATTTGATTTGACTGCTAGACAGCTGATATTATGTGCACCCTATCGTTCAAGCGAAACGTTGCCTCATCATATATTCTGATTTCAGGATTTAACGTTCAAAAGAACCACTACGCTAGAGACGATCTAATGTATTAATTTATGCAGTCTATCGATTCAAATATTGAAATTACAAAATGTATCGTGGATCGTGATTCTTCAGTATAATAATCGTTATCTGAGTTGGTCTGCGCTGCTGACTGATATTAAGACACTAAAAGTGCAGCCGTAATGCAGACGAACGCGACGTTTGACATAGCTTTCGAAGTAATGTCTATTCCACTCGATACCCTTACCATCCTGCATAGTTCAAATACACTATTACCCGATCTTTATTGTGCTAAACACTCCTAAGATTCACAGAGATTTAGGCGGGTGAGCATTGGAGAAAGCAGATCTTTATTGGAGAAGACCGATGCGTGGTGAACTATTTGTAACTCTCTTTGCTCAACCTCCAAATATACCAACACAGCAGTGGTTGAGAAAACATACGCGTCAATATCAGCGAAATGAACGCATACTACAACATCCACTTTCATCAACGTGTGGTGCTTTTGTACTGTACTTCATCTTAAGACGTTTACATGTATCTCGATTTGTATCTGTTATTCAAAACTTTTCATGTAATCCATCCTTCATATGAAAAAATGATTTGTAAGTTCTATCATGATTTGAAATAAAACATCATGTTGGAAAAATTGTTTTTTATTTTACAATCCGCTGGGTACGTACATACTCAATGAGATAGTCTAGGATCTATATTGCTTGTACATGAAGATTGTTAGTCCAGTAATGATCACTTTACTATTATGAAAGATTGCCACATGCACAGGTAACCAACAACTATTGAGAGCATGCAGGAAAAAGTTCGGGTTCATAACAGTCCAAACTGTAAACTGCTGGTACGAAATCTTCAAAAATGATAGACTGTCACTCAAGATTGACGTAGAGTTCACCATATTGTTCCACAGTCAGATTCGACAATTCACACACTCTCCCTCTTCCATATCCGCACGTAGTAGTCTTTGTAGCTCTAAGCAGCATTGACTGCGCCGATGATGAATGAGAAAGGGCGCCGAGAATCTGTACAGTCCCATTTGGGAAGAGTTGAAGATTCCGTGAATTGTTCATCTTCACCACTAACATTTGAGGACGGCCCGGGTAATAGTTGCTGTTTGGAAGCTGTTGGTGTCATGTTGTGAGATCGATTTTGGTGTAGAGTCTGAAGCGACGGAGAATGTTGACGATGGTGTAGCGATGGCGCTTCATGATGAAAGAATGAGTAAATTGAGCGATGTACCTTCCTTTTATACTTTTCCCAACTACCTTGATGAAATGTGAAGTTAGTATGACTGGTTGGAAATGATAGAGTTGAATTCGCCGATTGTATGACGCGCAACCAGATGCGATTTCCAATACGTGATGTCTTTTCATATAGAAGTATTTTAAATCCTTACCTGCAATGATACTGATTTGTAGAGATTGAAAATGGCTGATAGAATAAAGCAAACTCTCTTCCTCACATTTCCAGTTGAATCTTTGAAATAGACTGTTTCGATCATGATCCGTTTCAATACGTTAGTAGGGAATCTAATTTCCAACTCATGGTTGCGTGATAGTCATGTGGCTGATTAAGATTTGCATAGTAGGGCGATGAACTCACGACGAATAAATGTCATGATGGAGCGATGTATGTATCTTCTATACTTCTCCCAATTGTATTTGCGAAATGAGAAACAGTTTGCGGAATGAGAATGGTAGATTTGAATTTCATTTCTGTAATGTTGAAGCCAAACTTGATCACCCAGGGAGATGAATCTTAATGTTTCAAAATATTCCAAATCCCTCATGATATCATTGAGGTTGACAAATTGTCGCCATGTTAATGTAATTCCTCTTGATGTATGACCATGAGAATTATTGAAATGTACGTTTCCATCACGATCAACTCTGATATATTGTAGAGAGTCCAAAATCCAAGTCTTCATGATGTTATGCAAAGTTGCAGATTAGCAATATAAAAATGTCGTTTTATCATATTTTGCTTAAGCAATGCGGCTACAAAGAGATTTACTAGTAATCGAGCCGCAGTCTTTTCTACTCCCAATTGATCATGCACAACAGCTAAATGGAGGAATTGGAAGTGCGGAGGTGTGTCACTCAACTTGCTTTATAGCAACTGTTGTCTATACTTTTGATCATGAGGTGATGACTATTAATATGAGACGTACAGCTGCTTACCAATGTGAAAAGGGCTGCCGAGTATACATTCCACAGTGGCCAAAGAAAGATCTCTTATCATGTAAAAAGTTTATATATGATTTCTTGAATAAAGCGTGTAAACATATTGCCCAATTTACTCCACACAATGATGATTATACTTATATACATCATGTAGTTGAGAAAGATTGGATTGTTGGTTTAAGTCCAAGTTTAAGAAATAAGATTTAGGTTACCTCGCTAGCCGCCTTGACAAGCTATATGATAAATTTTAACGTTCAATTACCACATAAGTGACCTCATAAACAGTTAATATTCGTAGAGAACTTATTATGTAGATCTTATTCCAAAAAATGAGAAAGACGTTGGTGATGAAGATTGTGAATTAAGCAAAGAAAGACAAACATGACTCCTGAAACATTATTGAAGAAATTTAATTATCTCCTTCGAGTTGATGGTAAACAAGTGGCAACATTGACTTATATCAAATCATCTAATCATATTGCAATAAGCAAATAAAATGATGAGGATCTAGGATTAGTTTGTTCAAAAGATTTTCATCAGTTCTTGCGACAACATTCTGCAGCTTCTCTCTTCATTAGGAAAATTTAATATGCAACATTTACCTTGTGAAAGGTCAAATCAATTTGATACAGAATGGAGCGTATCTTTATACAGAAAGTGTGTAGAGCCTTTAGGTGGTATCTTACATGAAACAAAGAGTGCTGATGCCATCGCATCATTACTTCAGTTAAATTGGTTTGTAGATTTATTTAAATGAAGTGATTAATGACCAAACATTATTTCATTTTCTGAAAAAGAAGGTACTATTGTCTCTCACTATAAGTGGAAAAGGTATTGAACTAATTATGGATAAAACTCTAATGGACATTTTGGGTTTTGACCAAAATATCTTTCAAAGTGGTACTGTAACCAAAGCTAGCGCAGACATGTCGCTATCGCGTCGTATTAACTATTTTCAGATATATTCCAATATTGGTGAAGATGTACGTGTGGGAGATGTTGAAGCTCCATTGCTAGCAATGATACCATACCAGCCAAAGAGCTGCAGTATTTTATCTGAGCATACTTTCAAGAAAGTGCATTATACAAAGCTGAAATCAAACTACATCCCACAAATTGATATTGCCATTTATGACGATGCTGGTGCGTTGATTCCTTTTCATAAAGATGCTGTGACAAGTATCACTCTCCATTTCCGAATGAAGAGTTAATGCAAACGTATGCTAATATATTTTTCCAATGTGAATAATATGGAAAGTGAAAATAAGGACTCGTTTCTAATCTACTTGCCCAGTAATGCTTCTATGAATAAATTTCCCAAAAATAAACCATCAGACTATCGAGTAGAATTAAATCGCCCACTGCATTTAGAAGGTGAATGGGAGGTTGGCGTTTCTTAGTATTTGCTATGATAGCAATATTCAGAATGTGAATGATTTGGAAGAGTAAATGATATTGACTCCTCGCACCCATGATGGAATAACGATGAATAATGCATTCCAGTTCCCATACAATTTAACATCAGATGGAAAGTGGAACTATGAATGGATTCAGATAAAATCAGATTATGCTTAATGAGCCCATTTGTGAATGAGAAAATTATTAAGGCATTCAACAGTGGTAATACTTCCATCATGAAGAATAAAAATCAGAAAGCTTATGAGTTTACTATCTATCATTGGAGTGGGAGACAGTTCCTCCGCTTTCATTCTTTTACTAAAGGTCTTACGCTGAGGTTGGATAGTGAATTCTATCCGCATCTCGGTTTTGGTCATGGACTACATCTAACGTCAATTGCTACTGCAAATGTTAGAAAAGTTTATTCAAATCGAATCAACAAATTTCATTATAGATTTAAAATATTTGATGAAGATGTTGTAGAATGCGAAGAACGCATCATTTTGAAAAAGCGTGGTGTTCAACCTTTATCACTTATTGAGTTAGTAAAACGATGGAATGAGACTGTGGGTAAGAAGTATGGAGAGAAAATTATGGCGGACACAAATAAGTTGGTTATTCAGAAATATAATGACAAACTTACAGTTTATTTCTCTCCAACCTTGCGTCATTTTGTAAGACATTATACACCTATTATTGGAAGCGGTGTGGTGTATGCTTCCTCTATGACTATCACACTAAAGCTGATTCAGTTAATGATGAATGGTGGGTGGACATCTATGGCGATCGCATCAAGAAAATTTACCAGTCTTATGAAGAATCTAAAGTTGCTAATCACTATAATGCCTGAGAGCGGTCTATATCAATATCTACAGTTGAAAGCTTCATTCATGTAGTAAACTCCTTATATACAACAGAATTGAAGCATGTGAATGAATAAGTCTAATATGATGTAAAGGACATCACCACATTTCGTTTTCAATTGAATAATCAACGCGCCAATTGTTTCTGAGACTGGGTGAGACATTTCAATGTCAAATTGAAGTAAAAATTTGAAAAATACTCTTTGGTTTTTCAATGCACTACAAACTGTGAGTTTGCTGCTAGCGCATACTCGATTGGTATAGAATACACCAATGACTACTTTTGATAACACCTGAACAGCATTACTCTTTACATTACAAAAGTGATTTTTGATTCTACCTATTTCTTTGGTGAGAAAAAAGTATAACATTTTACGTGATTTCATGTCATGATAAAAGACGCCTCATATGAATAGCGAGAAGAGTTTTGAATCTATTTTCTATCATCCCGGTCCGGCAAACCAACTATAACCCCTATTGCTATCAAAATACCATGGTTTAACATGAAGTGCATCCATGTTTTTTTGGGGGGGGGGGGGGGGTGGTGAAAGGTACTAAATCCCGCATAAACGTTGGAGGTTTCGGAAACAAAGGAAGTCTTTATACAACATTTATGAAAATATGTACATTAAATGTGAAGGATAGACTTTTATACAACACCACTGAAAATATATACATGAGCGCACTTCAATAAACATTGTTATATACAAAGTCTTTTTTACTTCGTGAAGGTTGAAAATATACAGGGATAGAAAAATGTCTTTCATGGAAAAGTCATCACATGGGGAATGTACAGATGGACATAATATTCACAAGGAAAAAAATCTTCAGCGATACATAAAACAACAATGTTTATCTAACAGAAATCAACATCAAAATACTAAAGTAAAGGATATTATGCAAGACTCGTCCTGAATGTGGGTAGTGTGAGTTTAATTCTTTTGTGGTGGTATTTTTTGTCAGGATGTCCATGTGAAGAGGGGATATGTTGTGTTCTAGCCAGGCACCTCTTATCCTCCCATTGACTGAAAGCGCCCGTTTCCCTAAAAAGTTTATGAGTTTTGATTGATCATTGCGACTTAGATTTTTAAGATTGTTCATAATTGACAAAACGTTCATAGTTTATTTCTATAGCTTCCTGAAATTCTTTATGTTTCATGTTAGAGACCAATGATCTTGATATGCCTTTTAGCGCGCTTAATGCTATCATCACTATCCTTTAATTTCATAAAAACATTTTAGGGCGGAGGAGAATCATTTTCAGCTATCTCCTGCCCTTGTGTTCTCATCATTAAAGCAGCAAGTTTTGCCTTATTTTCGATGGAGTATTAGTGGTGATTAGCAGGATAATTGTATGTATCAAAATATCTTTCTAAAGATTTTCCTACTTCATTAAAATTTAATCTTTTTGAGTGGTAATACTAAAAAGAAAACTATCTGTGTCACCAACCCAACAAAAACGAACCTCTTTTACGAGAGGACACGGTTTTTAGTATTTTATAGAAGAGTCTGATACATTTCAAGCTTGGAGTAATCTAGAACAGGCTTGACCAATATAGATGGGTTTGCACAACTCAACTTCAGATTTTTAATCATATTAATACCTACAAGATCCTCATCGATTATGTCTCTATACGAATGAATAGAGGTGATGAGATCAATTTGTGATACTTTTGATTCATCATTAACTAGTTTGTAGTTTACGCGCTTTCTAACATCCTCCATCGTCTTACCAAATAGACTGTTGTTCTTATATTTATAAAAATCTATTTCAAAATTATTTTGGGCTAGTGCATGTTGTGCGTTTCTGACTGTTAACCCTTATCTATGTAGGGTTTGAGGAAGGCTTTCTGTCTAAATTTAATAATGCGGTGAACTCTTTTTAAAATCATGCCCATTGTCTAAATAAAATTTTAAGATGCTAAAGTGGAACTAGATAGTTTTTTCCTTATCATATTGATGTGAAGTAAAAAGGTTTGCGGCAAGGCTTTTTTATACTTGGGTGTCCACATTGATTCTAAATCTTTTATGAAATTGTTTCATAAAGTCGGGAAAACATATCTTTACTCACTTTCACCTGATTCGGGGTGCGAGTGGAAAACTCTAACGTGTTTTTATATTTTAATATTTATTTGAGTAGATTTAGATCTATCACAAAATAATATCCCCAAACACCTTCAGCTGGAATTGCTAGTATGTTGGAAGGCGTTGGAGAAATGTTTTGAATTTCACTAATCATCTAACCAGCTAAACTCAGAGTGAGGTAGCGGGTTTGGATTAAATGAAACTAGCCATACAAAATTTTTTGGTTCATAATACTTCAGATGAGTCTGGTCATTAACCTTACTAATTTTGATTTTAACCTATGTTTATTTACAAATGTGAGACCACCGCGAATTCCTCGCTCAAATAAATTATACATCTCTGGATCTTGTAAGAGATGAATGGTCTCACCAGTCATTTTTAAAAGCAGACTTAAATGACATGGCTGGCAGACTGACAAAGTGGACGGGATCTAACTTATCTTCTTCTAATGCCACTCGTCGAAACTCCTGAAATACATCAGCCAGCAAAAATACATCTAACTTAAGGTAGGCAATCATATATTCGCCAAATGTATGGCAGTCAAATTTTATCCATGCATCTTGTGCATGATCATAATCTTCGGTCTTACATTCTGCGCCGATCAAATCATTTTTAAATTTAATCTATGGGCGGAAGAGAAGTCTCGCCGCAGTTTACAAAATTGCATCAAAATATGCATATGGAAAGACTCCTTTCCGTGTGATGACTTCATCGGTTAGATTTGGATATTGTTTCTTAAGATTTTGTGTTAGTGGAAGAGACTTTAGATTTTTCACGAGAGAGGCCAGTGATGCAGTCATAAATTGGTAGGAATCTAAAAATTTTATATCAAAATAGACCGTCTTATTTTCTTTAGTTTTATCGACAGGCACTTTTGCTGTCATGGCCATAAACTTCTCTCTCGTTTGTGCTATTACATCAAGCTTCCACTCTTTCATTTGACCTAAACCTCCTTTTATTATCATATGGCTGTCGTAGCCCTTGAAATTATGGAAAATGACGGGTAATGTACTCCGCTTCATCCTCAGCGAAAAATTACATTTTGAACAGAGTGCGTTTCTAAATTTACCAGTGATGTGGTCACGGTCGCGCACTTTCTTAATCTTATCATCTTCAAATGTTTTCCCTACATTGGGGCAAACGTTGCAACTATCAAATTTTGCTTGATCATCTGCTGTCATAATGCGAATGATCTGCGATAGAGTTCACCATCATACTTTTGTTGAAATTTTACAGCCTGTTCGAGGAATTGTAGGAATTGGTAAATACAATCCTCACCTTGCCAGACGTGCATTTTATTTTTTCTATTTTGGAAATGGTCATGCCATAC
>CAJQUW010014908.1:0-27069 GCA_907163375.1 Prostheceraeus crozeri
TGTAAGGCTTTCTATGTCCACAGGTTAATAAGTTCCACGAAGCAGGTAATTATAGCTTCGTGGAACTTATTGACCTGTGGACATAGAAAGCCTTACAAAATTATGCATTATATATTTTCCTGATTGGAAATTATTAACCTGGTTCACACTTCTATGGAAAAAGTCATGCATTATAACAGATAATACATCGATTTCTTCGGTCATTATTTGACATAATAACCGCGAGCCTTCGGCTCTCGGTGATTATAGAAAATAATGACATCAAATCTATGCATTATCTATTACATAAAAGCGAAGAGAATGTTAAAAAGTTAGCGCCGACGCAAACAAGCAATATAACATCAACATGGATTTTTGAGGGCAACAATGTAGGACATTTGAGGGCCTACATTGTCCTACAAATGTCCTGCATTGTTGCCCGAAAAAATCCATGTTAATACTATTGTGCGTAATTGAAATGAACTGGGCAGATTCATTCAAAGATACAGATATCATCATTAAAATACTAAAACGATAGGACTTTAGTAAGGGACAGAAATAAAGCGTAGCTGTATTAAAGAAATTCACCGCAAGCATTAGCTTTAAGTATAATAATCATTGATGAGCAAAACAGAAAATTGCACAGTGTATTGAAATGCCAATACAAAATGAAGATTAGACATGCCTCACCAGCTGCATTCAAACGCCAACTATCTGACAGTCTCATTGATTTTGGTAATATAAAAATATAAAAAAATATAAAAAAATATAAAGAGAATTTTCTTCGTCAATCAACCGGAAACAAAAATACCAAAAAGAAAAGCGTAATTAATTACTTTCACCTTTCAGTAATTATGAAAGCATTCCATACCACTCAAAAACAGGATTAACATACAGACAGCATCATACCGAGCAAACGCTATCATTAAAAAAGGTGGCAAAATCAACTTGGACGGGCTTGAATATCTCAGTCCCACTTGCGTAGTTTACACAACTTACAGCTAGTTACGTGATACATTGCTGCCTTCCTTTTTCTACATTGTACCATTGCTCAATTACGCACAATACGTAAGCATGTGTATATTGTCCTCAACACTGCAGGTGATTTCTTACATACGAGCGCACTTCGAAACAGCCCTTTAGGTTATCTAGTTATACAACAAATTGATCAACTGAATAAAGCGGCGCACATTGATGATGGAATGTAAAAACAAAAAATTGCAAATATTTTTTGTTCTAAACATTTAAAAAAACACAATTTTGTAAGCCCAAACTACAGGTAAGTTAATTAATTAAATACTATGCATGTGTGTCGGACTTATCGTCCTGAGGCAACTAAGTGCAAGAGGATTATGTGTATGTGTTGCATCAGAAGACTTATTGTTGAATAATGGTTGACAATAAAGTGAATGCAGAAATGTTAGGAAGCCAAATAATTATACATGATAATATATACATGATTTTTGTAAATATTATAGAAACATTCCCGGTGGTAAGCGAAATCCATCGTGCTTTGCTATAATTTGCGTTTTTCCTAATCGAACATGTGGCTTGCCCCATTGAGTAAGTATGTGAGGTAGAATTGTAACTCAGCATTTGTTAAATCCCCAATACAGTTTCGATTTCATTAAATGAACATGAGTCGATGCCAGGTCGAGACCCGGCCAGCACCATCTGTGAGATATGCAGTTTTTACGCGTTTGGAGAAATGTAGTCGAATTTGACTGATGATGATAGCAATACAGAATAAGGAATAGGGCCTAGTATTCCACAAATCCTCAGTGTCACGTCAATTTGGAGAGGGAATATCATAGAGCAAGGATATGCAGGTAGAATGTCGACTCAAAAATGTATCTGTATACAACAAAAAAAATTATATAAAAAGGTTCAGTTTTTTTGCGGAGATCGCGTTCCCGTGGTCCAAAAAATTATTTGACCAGTATTAAAAAAGTCAAAATTTTGCGAATTTATATACTACTAAGATGACATTCCTATATAAGTAGTATGAAATAAGTTGGATATCAAAAGGTGTGAGTATTTGCTAAGAAGCATCCTAACTCAGCGGAAATTAAGCTGATTATCAAGGGAATTTTATGATTTGTATTATAATGGAAGTCTTAATGAAAAAGTCGCGATCTTATTGGTGCTTTCTCAGCTAAAATTTCAAGTATTTAATTCAATTTTCACCGGTATGATTTTATGATTCACTAAATTTATATATCATTCCTTGATTCTGAAAAGTGATGTGAACCTACATCTTTCAAAGTAAATTGAAATCATTGTCTTTGGCTATGTGATTTTGGCTATGTGAGTGGCAGGTTGCCTGTGATACGATCACGCTTAAGAAAATACATTCTTGAGGTTGAGTATGAAAGTAATAGGAGCCTATTGAATTGCTAATTTAACAAATATTAAAACTCTAAGGTTGTCTTGACACAGAGAATCTGCAAAATGCCATCATCCCTTCTGCATTACAATCATGATTACTCAATTCCGTGTCAATTTCTTTAAAATTAGAAACATTTGCATATATCACATTTGATAACATTTACCAACTATATCCCGAAAGTGTGTATACATTGGGAATTTAATAAATGCGGAGTTTCCAGTTTACCTAATATACTTACATATTCTATGGGCACACTAGGTGACATACCACGCGTGATTCACGCGTAATTACGGAACACCCCAAACATCCGTGGTTAAGGACATTCTATTCTTCTACCCGCGTACATGCGCGCTGCACTAAGAGTCAGAAATCACTTGATCTGATGCTGTTAAAACATGGGAAATGTTTATGAAAACTCGCGGGCGAGCGTTTATAGTTTGCGCGTCGTCCACGGTTGTCTTCGCTGCCACTTGAACCACTAAGATGAACCGCTAAGCATGTTCTGTCTTCCCTGAGCATGAAATTGAGGTCCTATCACATTGTTTAGCCTCTGATACATGCAGACACATGAGACGCAAAGTCCATATAACAGGACTGCCAACTATACTAACTTACAGTATATAACAGATATTGCAGCAATATCCCGCATAGCCACGGATGTTTGGGGTCATGTGTAATTACGCGTGATTGAGCGTGGCATGTCACCTAATGTAATATAGTTTGTTAAATTAGCAATTCGATATGTTACCATTATAGATTATTACGATTATTTTCTGAAGCGTGCACAAACTGCCATTGAAAGAGCGAAACATCACATTCAAAGATTCAAGTTTATCATAATTAACTTTGAAAGATTAATGGGTCCACGTTACTATTCAGATTCAAGAAATGACGCCTTGCAAATCGCAAAATCATGTCGCTGAAAATTGAACTGAAAGCATGACATCTCAGCACACTCGAACCACAATGAGATCTCATATTTTCCTTCAAGACCTGCAGGGACTTGCATTAAAATGCAGTTCATGAAATTTCCTTGATCATCAGCTTAATTTCAGCCTAATTAAGATGCTTGTTGGCGAATATACATTCCTTTTGATATCCAACTTGTTTCATACTACTTATAAAAGGGCTTCATGTCGGCAGTACATAAATTTGCAAAAATGTAGCCTTTTAAAAACTGCTCTAATCATTTTGTATACCACAGGAACGCATATTCATGTCACAGGGTCTATTCAAACGTAAATGTGGATGGGCCTAAAGGTAATATTTAATGAAAAGTTTTGATGCAAACTTCTGTTTTTGACAAAATTTGTTTAAAGCACTATAAATCACTATAAATGGGTAATGTGCGTTATTCAACGAAAAAGAAAGCGTATGTTCCGTGATTCATCAAAATGTACCAAAGTTAAAATTATGTTTGTGCGATGTTAGGTCTTATTGTTAATGAGTTGTGATTGGGAAGAAATTCTGGCGCAAAACTTTACTGAGTTAATCTATCGCTAAAAGCAATATGATAATAATTGAATAAAGTTAATATATAGTAAGTTGCCTCTATCGAGACGGAAATTATGTTTGAGCTATGAAAGTCATATTCAAACATCACAACAATAGGACTTTGCACCATCTCCACCCATCTTCCACGAATTAAAAGCCCTTTTCTCATGAATACGAAAGTGGAAAGAAGCGAGTAAAGTAGGCGAAGATATTAGAAAATGTATAAATGAATTTGATTGAACGTCTTAGCTTCATTTATGTTTGTATTGATCTTCATGATGAGAAAATTAAACACTCAATTGCTGAGACTTCGTATGAGTTTCTCACTAGGGATTTGACTTTATCTCTTTTCGAGTGCTCTTTGAATCAGAAGATCGGTCAACTTTCAACCTCTGACAATATGAGACAATTGAATAAATAAATATATATTTCCGTGACGTTGAAATCAGTTTCGAAATATATCAGGAAATGTCGCTAGATCTTCTGATGCCAAGTTTAACAAGTCTAGCCGAGGACTGAAGAAGCATACATGGAGTGCAGGAAATTAGCACAAATCCATGCATGGGGAGCATTGCTCATAGATTCGCATTTTCATCTAGCACTTTGGCTCATGCATTGGTCCTTTCTATGAGTTCAAAAACACATTTAATTACATTGTAAACATTGAAATTAGAGGCAAAATATTGCATTGAATCCCATATATAAGGGCCTTGAACTAGAACATTTCTTAATAGAATAATCAGACCAATTACTCGCACTATGCTGTCTTCTTGATATTCAACATGCAGGAAAAATGTGGAATGAATTACGAACGTATTAGAAGCAAACTCATCATACAAGCTATTATGATTTTATCACACCATAATGCACGAGCGCTTTCGTGGTCTCTATTCATGTCAGGGATGAGGAGTCGGAGTCCTATCATTTTTGAGTGAAAATGCCTTGGCTAATTGTCATGTTTAAAAGATTTGGAAAAGCCAAGTAGAGGTTGGTAACTTCTTTTGGATTTATTCTATTATTCTATCTATTCTTGGCTGAAGGACTTTTTGTTCGTATAAATCATTCATATAAGACCTTGTCATCCCCAGTTTATAGGGTACATGTAGATATCGGAGGTTGGGTGGGGTCTCACAAAATATTGGGTGGCTGCATATCTTTTCCATCATCAATCTGCGGATAGCTTGACTTCTATGGGATACTATGCTATATACTTGCCAAAACAAATTTTGAAACTTGCTTGTATTCATGTTAATTTCTTTTGTATACATGTCACAGTTTTCTTGAAAATGGCTATGGCACTTGAATAGCCGAAATATATCGATAGAATAAATCCAAAAAAAGTTACCAACCTCTACTTGGCTTTTCCAAATCTTTTAAACCTATTATTTTTGCTGGGGTGGGAGTCAAATGATATGACTCCGGCCAATAACCAGACCCGAAATATAATGCAAACAAATTACTCGTATTTATTCTCGTACATATGGCTGTCACTGTCTTGATATCAACTTTCTCCGCCAAACAAAAGTACAGAGACAACAGTACATGCAAAGCTTGAAATAGCTGAGATAATGAACCGTGATAGTGAAAAAGGAATTGTCTTTTCACTAGGTGATTCAGTAGAGAAGACAAGCCTTCCAAGCCTCGATCACACCTACGCAGCAAAGGTCACATCAGAGACAAAAATGAAATACTAGTTTCTTTGAGAACATTGTCCTCTTACCCTGACGTTAATCGTGTGTGATGAGTCCTCTAAAGCGCATATTAAAATCGGAAGTGTACTCATATATTTTTTTGAGCAGGATGGGGATATTCCTGCCTGGTAGAGACTGGAGAAAACCGGTGTAGGGCACACATCAACAAGATGGGAGGAGCCGAGTCGCATGCATCCAACTTAAAGTGACATTTGATAAACTTTCATCGAAAATGATTGATAATTGATACACCAATGATCCCTAAAAATAGGTTCAGGTAAGCCAGTAGAGTAAGTATATTATATATCCCTATATATCCCTACTTTATGGGTAAGCCTATAATGATCTATGATGATCTATATCTGAGCCGGTTACCAGTCAATTTTTCAAAAAACTAGGCTTTATATATTGGCCACCCGGAGTCGGAGTCCTATCAAAATGATAGGACTCCGCATCCCTGATTCATGTGCAACGACCAAGTGAAATGAAATGCAACAACTAGGGAAAACTGGGAACACAACTCAAAGCGGTACTAATGAACTGTCAATCACCACGGTGACAGCAGGGTGTAGACGAACTCCTTCCGGACACAAAGACCAGGTTTGCGAAAAAAGAATGAACAAAGCTTCCAGAATACGCAACTTAACAATTTGACTGGAAGAACACAAAATCGAAAAATATGATGAAAACGTATTACCAACAAATGAATCACATTGAACTGCGTGTCTACAGATAGATGAGGATGGATTACGAGTTGATTACTCACATGTAAGAAGCCAACGAGGTTATGTTCTTTAATTCAAACACCAAGGTTCCTATCTGTTCGGCCGATGTAACTGCTTCCGCAGTCACAAGTAAAATTATAAATAATATGTGACCTTTTCAGAAAGGGAACCGGGTCTTTTAAAGAACGCACAGGGCCCAGTAGTATAATTGAACACCGGTTTGCACGACGGATAAGACTGTTTCGTAGCTATAAAAATGCGTTTACGAATCGTTTGAAGCAAGCTATCACAAGACTAGTTTTAAGGCTTTTTTATGGAACGTTGACAATGAAGGTCTGTCGCAGTATACCTAATATCTAAAGAGAATGACAACTATTAAGTCAATAAAAGACACTAACACCCTTGATTCCCCGACCGCACTCGCCCGACCCTGTAATCGAACCGAAGTCCGCGGTGGAGACGAGCTCTCGCCTTCTTCATTAGGCCACGCTGACGATTCAAAAGGAATGCCAGTGAAGGCAGAAGTCATCTCTAAGTGATATCGACAGCTTATTCTCGTATTATTATTGACAGAACACTACCAGCATTCATGCTGTTTCCCCGACCGCACTCGCCCGACCTAGGAATCGAAACGAAGTCCGCGGTGGATATGGAACGTTTGAAACAAGTGCTCACTAGGTTAGCTTTGATGGCCAATCCCGGTTGCGTTCAATTGCTGTTAACACTTACACAGAAACGTTAAAGGCCCAATCCAAACGGCAAGACTGTCAAGATCAGTAAGATACACTAGTTTTCATATTTAGAAAGTATCACAGCAATCTATTCACTGAGATCAAAATATTATTATTATTACAATCATAAAACAGAAACTAAGACTTGAAAGTCAGGACACCCACGTGGATCTGATTTCAAATAATTCCAGGTGAGCATATCTACACCTTTTCCATGTCTATTTCAGACATTTCCAGATGGATTTCAGATTTCTCCAATTGAATTTCAGATATCTACCACAGGCTCAACTTTGAAGATATCTGAAATCCATCTGGAAATGTCTGAAATTCATTTGGAAAGATCTGAAATTCATTTGGAAATATCTGAAATAGAAATGGAAAAGGTGTAGTGCGCAAGCATGTTTTTCATACTTGGATTACTCGCATGATATTCTATTTACATGTACATTCTGATATTTCCATAAATTTCATGGAGAATGCCGGTAGGTAACTTATCCACATAGCTGGTCGCCCCTGAGCATTGAGTTGTATAAATTTGGAGTTATGTTGTCTTGATGATTAATGAAATTGACATCAATCCAGGTGTTTTACCCTACTTAGACTTTATTGACACATTCTCACTGCATTCCAGACTAAAACGACATTTTTATGTATTTAACAAACTCAAAATCTGTCCTTAAATCGGTCCGTGAAGCTGTTGATTCAACAAATATTATTCAAATTACTTGAGAGTCTGAAATGATTTGAAACTGTCGTTGTGGAAGTCTGTAGTGATATAAAATTCAATGAATTCATGTGCGATTTAAAACATAATTTCGGTATATCACTATGCTTATTGCTGTTCTTGTGCAAAACTAACATAGACACAAACCGATAGTAAATCGCTATTTTATATTGATGCAAAAAAAATTTGCCCGTACTTTAATATATTTTGATGATGATAATCGTCATTGAATAATTACAAATGGTTTTACATCAAATCGACATCAATGTGAAAACGCGAGGTTAAAAGCTATCATAATAATGCGATGCAAAATATTAAAGACAAGAGAAAACACTTCATTTTTTTCTTCCAGAAGCTTTAGCGAAATTAGATACTTTCATATAAAAGATAATTCTCAAAGCAGATGATGATCATCTTAAAAGGAGTTTGAAAAATGAAATCTGAAGAGTTTTCACGCGTCCGCAACTACAAACAAATTCAACGTCATGATGAAGAGTAGTGTTCTGCATTGAGAATTATTTTCATGACACAATCTGAGGGATTAAAATAGAAAGCATTCGTTGCCGAGCACTAAAACTGGAAAAATATCTGACCATGGAAAGAAATGTATGATTTATGTTAAATGAAAATGTCAAATGATAATTTTGGAAAACAATAGGTCATGGTGCTTTCCTTAAGGTAAACCAACATAGTCAGCAGTCCACTTCGATGAAAAGCTGCTAATAATGACAAGACGTTAAAGACGGCCATTCAAAACTGCAAGGGAACCTCTCACAGCAATCATTAAATACTAGAGAAGTTTACCGAAAGTCTTCAAAAATCTGTAAACAGTACATGTAATCGAACAGTACCTGTTGGATGGTTGAAGCAGTGTAATTGACATTCACGAGACACTGTGAGTAGCTTATATAAAATATAATGAATTATCATATTGCTAATGACTTTGATTTGTATAATGAGCAATCGAGGTGATAAATGTAATTGAACGAAAGTGTGACATTTTAATCGTTAGATTGTTATCGTGAATTTGCACTCTAATATAGTCAGACCACTTAAACGGCCCATTAATCTTTAAATCATTTTATCCTATTAATCACTGTATGGTCCCCAATGGACCTTTAGAATATACAGAACCTTTCTAAATACGGACCACATGGTCCCCATATAGTGACTCTCCGGACCTATGGATGCGGACCCTTTCGATCCCTTCAATACGGACCATTTTGCTTAACAGTGTAGGACTACTATAAATCTGCACGTCTGTGCACCCGGTTCCTTTTCTTATCAGTCATTATCAAAGGAAGCAGATGTAAATCCAATGGACAGCAGACAGAGGCTTTCAGTTAAACAAGCATTTGTCTGTGATTTCTCTGATTAAGTGTGAAATGCTAAGTCTAGAATCATCATTTGTTGCATGGAACATCCACAAATCAGACGATCATGTGTTCATCTACCTTTGTCTCTGAAATTAAACACATTTGGAACTAGCAAGCATGTTAACTTCAAACATATTAATCAGCAGACACACAACTTGATTAAAGCTATTCGCATTTTTTCAATTGCGAAACATTTATCGAAACTGCAGTCCACTTCCCATTGAATTTACACGTGTTTCCTTCCTTTGATCCTATCTGACAAGGAGAGTATAGAACTCGGCAGACTCGCAGATTTGCAGCAGCAATTGTCGGCCTCGTTCGATGCAGGAGCTCGTGCAGGTTGGCGGACTTGAGTCTCATAGACAGACCCTTCAACGTGCATCTGCACAAATTTGGTTAACCCTCGCCGTACCATGGGGTGATTTTGAAAATCACCTCGAAGAAATGTACTCGTAAAATCTTCAAAAAATGTTGTAACTGAAATTCCTTTGGTGACTTTGTGTCTTTCAATGTTTTGCATCGTGATATCATCAGTCAGGCCAAATTAAGATGTTTAGACCTACGTCACAGGAGATGCATGTCAAAGCACCTAATGCGATCATTCACCAGCGCGCCTAGAAAGATGTCTAGAAAGACAGTTACAGGCCGGGCACCTTATTGTTAGGCAGCGTTGAACGGCTTGCTGCGTGCGCATCGATTGCTTCACGTGATCTAGGCATGACAACCTGTGATTCGTGTGGCTGACATCTGTTCACTAGCGCAGTGAAGTCAGGACAACTGAATCAGTCTACCTCCTATTATTTGCTTTCTTCACACCATGGCATCTCGACCTCGACGTGTGGCTATGGTGCAGGCACTTCGCGTTATGTATGATGACGATACATACGAAGAATCCGACGACGCATTATCGAGTGGGCCAGAAGATGATGAGGATGATGATACAACATTATTGAACCCACATCCTCAAGAAGAGAATGAACGCTGCGAAGAACCTCTGGATCATGGACATGTCGAAAGTCAGAGATAAAAACGGCCATCAATGGAGCTACATTCCACCAGCAGCTGGTCGCAGAGGTGCGGAAAATGTTGTTAGAGAAAGGTTGGGGCCAACCTTAGAAGCCAGAAAGGATACGAAGTTGGAAACATGGAATCTGTTTTTTCCCGATGTGATGTTGGATAAAATTGTTCAGTATAGTCAACTGAAAGCAGATGCGCTTGGTATTGAAATACAGCTCGATGTCTTACAACTTTGAACGTACATCGCTGTACATTATTACCGTGGTGTGCATCATGATCAGAGAATACCCACAGCTGATCTTTGGGGCAAACACGAAAGTGACTTTTACAAATGTGCTATGTCTAAAAACCTGTACATGATCTGGAACAAGGTTATTTGATTTGATGACTCTACTACCCGAGCTCAGAGGTATGATACCGACACCTATGCAGCATTTCGAGAAATTTGGAACATCTTCAACAGTCTGAATTGCCTTTGTATTTTGTGCCAACTTCTTCGCTTGTTGTAGATGAGCAGCTTGTGAAATCACGCTGTAGGTCACCCAACCGAACTTATAGCCCATCAAAGCCGGGAAAGTACAGCGAAATGTTTAGGTGGGTTGCTGATGGAGAAGTCCGATATTTCTATCGCGGTAGTCCTTTACTGAAAGCTCTGAACAATTGTCCTGATGCAATGGCAGCCTACAAAGAAGCTAACAAAGTGAATAATCTTGTCAAATATCTTGTGGCTCCATTTTATGGAACCGGCCGAAACGTCACTGGAGATAGCTATTTCACAAGTTTTACGTTGGCCTCTGACTTGCTGAGACAAAAGTTGACCTATCTCGGAACTCTGATGTCAAATAAACGCGAGATTCCACCCGTTCTGCGTGCCAAAGTACCTTTGCACCAAACGAAGTTCATATTCGGTGGTCCAGAGAAAAAGATCACAATGTGTGCTTACGGAGCGAAAGTCGAGAAGTCCATGCTGATGCTGTCAAGTCAACATCATGACAAACCAGTTTCAGGAGAGACAACGAAATGTAAGCCAGATATCATTTTGCAGTACAACCACACAAAAGCAGGCGTTGACTCTGGCGATCAAATGTGCAGATCCTATTCAACGAGATGTGCAACAAGGCGATGGCCCGTTGTACATTTCCAAAATTTGTTGGATATTGGAGGAATAAATGCACACACCATTTTTGAAGCCAATCACTCTGAATGGACGACAACACGAAGGAAAGATCGCCGCAAAGAATTTCTCAAAGAACTGGCAATTGATCTCGTGAAGTCATATATGCTTCAAAGATTGAACAATCGAAGTGGTATTCACAAACAATTGATTGAAAAGATTGAAAACTACGTCGGAAGTGTCCAGCATTTGCAGCTGAATCCACAAGTGAATCCGGCCCCGTTGAGCAACAAAGTCCGATGCACTGGCTGCAAAGCTGCTGGTAAAGCTCCGAGGGCTTGGAATCTCACAAGTCAACGATGCCAAAACTGCAATTCAGCTGTGTACGGAAAACATTCCACTGTGGTTGGTGTCTTGTGTGAAAACTGTGCAAATCAATGGTTTGAAATTTTTATCGTAAAAATGGACTATGCACCAAAAAGACTGTAATTCTTCATAGTTCCTCCTTTTTTGATAGAATTATAATTGTTTGTATGATAAACTGTTGTCTTTTCATTATGCAGCATAGCCATTAAATATGGTAAAAAGAAAATGACTCGTATACAGCTACGTTTTCCAATATGTACTGAGGTGGTTTTTAAAATCACCCCTTGGTACGGCAAGGTTGGGCGAGACCTTGGTATGGCGAAGGTTAAACATATGAAGCACAGAATTAAATTGTTATAGCGTCACTTTTCTAGAAGTGCAAACTGATTCAAAACGACGGCACATGCAGGACCTTACTGAGTCGGCAAAAAGATTTTTTAATGCCTTACAGAGATAGAAAAGTAGTCGTGCGTCGCTTTGCGGATTGCTGTGAATTCCTTCAAAATTCCCCAATCGCCACGGTTCCCTCAGAATAGAGGAATTCAGATCATTGGTAAAATGTTTTTTCGATAATGTTGGTCCTTCCGACCATTATCCAAAAGTTAGCAGCCGCACAAAGAAGTTCATAAACTTCTATGTAGAACTTGACATCGTCTATGTCTCTTTGCTGTGCGATCCCGTTGATAACAGTCATTGAAACTTCACGCCATTTGGCGTGTTCATAAATTAGACTGTTTAAGCGTCAAATTCTGTGATATGACGAGGCACTGGTAATCAGTTAAATTGATGAAACCTTCAACGCATCATCGAATGAAATTACATCAGGGAACGCAATCTCTCCAAGTCCGAGGGAATGGATATTTACAGAAGAAAACAATAGAAAGCAATGCAATTAGTGGAAGGCAGCGACTGAAGCGTGCTTCAAAATGGTAAGAATGAAGAAGCCGCAATGTTAAGAGCCGCGAGCATGTAGAGTCGTGCGGGTATACCCTCACTTGCGGAATTACCCACCTGTATGGATAGTGCGGTACGATGTCTATGAACTCGGATTGAATTATTTTATTTGATATTGTATTCACAAAGTCTATTACTTGATAGTCTAAAACTAAAATGTGGCCTGATAAATTGAATGCTGATACGCCCGACACGTTTACCACCGACAGTATCATGAAGAATATATGGTAGAGGCGAGGGGACTAGAAAAGAACCATTTCATTGCCTCCATTACTTCATTACAGATTATTATAGAACACTTGCGTTCAACAAGTGTCTTGATTCTTTGATTAGACATCTTTTTAACTCATACAAAAGCAGATTTAAGATATTGTCACTCAGCTTTTGATAATGCCCGCTTCGCTTACCATCCGCACTTGTAAATTTGTTATCTTGGGATTTGGAGAACATGTCATTAGTTGACGAATCTCTTCCTTTGTTTCTTCGGTGCTCAATTACATTTCTCATCTTCGGCAGTCATCATGTTCAGGCTTTGCACGTGCATTGTAATCTCATTCACTTCTCTTATATTCATATGCGCTATTGAGTAATGAATATGGCTGTATTTTAGTTTTATTCGTAAAATCAAAATGTCTTTTTCGCTGTTTTTGTGCTTTGTCTCATTTATTGCCCCATTTCATATCCTCGATTTTCATATTAAATTTTGATATCAAATTTGATATCTTGATGCTTTATATCTATTTACTTTCATTTCAAATTTCATTTATTTCTTCGCTAAGGCGTCTGTAAATATCTTTTTACATTTTCCTTGCTATATCTAGCTTATTTTGATTATCCTACACTTTGCAATAGACATTTTTTAAAATTACGACAAACAAGAAGTGACCGAGAATTGCAATAAATATTCACTCATAAATTGTGCAAAAAGTATAGTCAACAAAATACACTTGACAACAAGAATTTATCATATATGAAGGATGATTCATGCGTTTATTGCGAACACGGATCACAATAGAACTGATTACACTGCATTGTGGCAAATTTTCCATGTAATCCAGTGTGATTATGAACATGTGACTAAAGTATACGGGCTACTTTTATGCTGCACTTTTACTATATTGCACTGCTTTTGCTGTTACTTTTACCAACATCAAAACTAAAATAAAAGGAAAGGCAAATTTTGATTTCAGTTAAATAGGGCTACATTTCAAATCGTCACGAATATGTGCTTTTCCATAGTTCAAATAGAATACAGTCGGGAAGTCTTGCAAAATTATATTTCAAAACTTTGTAAACTTAAAGCATTTCATTGCTATTGTTTTATTGTAAATTGCCATCTATTATCTTCCGAGTGCTAATTTCGTGGCTTCATTATATATGTATATATATATATATATATATATATATACTGTCAAAAAATATCATCAAGGAAATACCTAATATTGTGGAGCAGAGACTATCGGAGCTGTCATCGAACGAAAGTGTATTCAAAGAATCTTGTCAATATTATCAAGGCATTTTAGACCAGAATGGTTATACTCACACACTTGTTTATCAAGAGAAACAAAACGAAAATGAGGCAACGCAGAAAAAGAAAAGGAAACGAGTGATTACTTGGTTTAATCCTCCTTTCAGCAAAAATGTGGCCACGAACATCGGCAGATATTTTTTGACTCTCATTGACAAGCATTTCACGGTGAACCACAATTTTTCGAAAATATTCAATCGTAACACATTGAAATTGAGTTACAGCTCCATGCCAAATGTGAGGAGAATCATAAATGGCCACAACAAAAGTTTCTTAAAGAATGAAAAAACTGACTTGAAAACATGCAATTGTGTGGATAAAGGAAATTGCCCGCTTGGAAACGAATGCCTTTCTGACAATACAGTTTATGCAGCCAGAATCACATGTGACGATTCAAATTACACTGAGAAAAATTACATCGACATAAGTGAAGGCAGCTCCAAGTTAAGGTACGCGAATCACAAAAAGTCATTTAATCATGAAAAGTACAAGAATGAAACCCAGCTATCAAAGGAATTCTGAAAGCTGAAGGAAAGTAAAAAGAACCCTAAAATAACTTGTAAATTGTTAAGAAATGCAAGCCGTACAAGCCGGGAAATCCGAGATGTGATTTGTGCTCCCATGAAAAATACTGTAATTTGAGAAGCAGGGATGGAACTCTTCTCAACAGCAGAAACGAATTGGTTTCTAAGGGCAGACACAGGACTAAATATCTACTGCAGAACTTCAAAACGACGTGATGTACAATGCATTTTCAGTACTTTTTCATAGCTTTCTATCTTGCTTCTCTTTAGTATCTCTCTAGTATCTTATCGTGTGATGTCCAGTGATTAATGATAAAGAACCGGTATTGCTTTGCGAATTTTCCGTTGTGAAATTCATTCGGCTGATGATTGTGGTATTAAACACATGAAACTCGGAGTACCGAAATTGATGGTTTTTTCCTCCTAACAATTTTGGAATTAATTAATTGTATATACATAAAAGAAACAAGATTTGACTCGAAAGAAAAGTCTGTCAATGTATATATACATATATATTGAAGTCTTTGGAGGAATGTCTGGAGCAAGGTGTGATCCCGAAATTTCTGAACTTCAAGGTTCCTGCTGCACTAAAATCCTCGAAGCAATTAATCCGAAAAACTCTTACAAAGGAACTTCGGAAAGAGGTCGGTAAGGCCATTAGTGACTCAAAAGTTAAATTTTCAAAAGGGAATGATTCTTTGAACAAGTATGACGTGATATCACGGAAACATATTCAGTCAATCATGGACCAAAAATTGCTGAATGCTAAAAAAGCCGCATTACTAAAATTCATTTGAAAAAGATGAACAGCTTGATCAACCAGCAGTGTCCTTTGACCAGTAGCCCATCGATCAAGCCTTCTTCCACAGTCAATTTATCGTCTTACAAGTTGACGAATGAGGAGGAAGAAATCCTCTCTCTAGGCATGTCTATGTCTCTTCCCCCGAAAAAAAATAAACATAAATTTTCAAAAAGCCGAAGCTGAAGCCATTGTGCAGCAGTCGAAAAATCATCGCCCATTGATGATGAGGCTATTTATAAAATTCGGAATGCTTTCAAGGCCTACTTTTCTAAAATCAAATTTGCTAATAAGTGGAAAAAGTTCTCTGATGCCTTGCGTAAGTTGACGAAAAAGGATGATATCATCGTTCTGCGTTTCGATAAAGGCAATGGCATATTTGTAGCTGACAAAAAGTGTTACTAATAAGTTCAAACCGTGCAAAGTTGAGAAGTGCTCCAAGAAAGATCCTTTCATTTTGGAAGAGGATCGTCTTAACCACAGACTTCAAAACTTGAAGAACAAGGAAATCATTAATGACACTGTCTTCAATGAATTAAAGCCGTGGGCTCTCAGCCTTCTCGTTTATATGGACTGCCAAAAGTCCACAAAAAACCGCTTCAATCCTCCTCTTCGTCCTATACTAAACATGAGAAACTCCTACATAACTAACTTGTCTAGTTGATTAGATCAGGCTTTAAAAAAGCACATACCTGATGACTACAATCTCAAGGATACCTTCCAGTTCACGGAGAAATTGAGAATGCCAATATTTCAAATTTGCAGGAGCACAGCCTCTTTATTTTTGACGTAAAGAGTCTCTTTACAAGCATGCCAGTTAATAAAACCATTTAACATATTTTGTCTGTGATCGATTTTGATACTTTTCCTATTTCTCGTGAAGCTTTGAAGCAATTACTTGAAATTGCTTGTACAAACATTCTATTCATATTTGATGGCAAACTTTATAATCAGTTCAACGGAATGCCCATAGCCTCTAAGCTTTACCCCGACTATGGCTGCATTTGTCATGGATTTAGAGTAATTGAGAGTTGTAATTGAGATTTGTAATTGAGAGTCGTTTCTCTGAGCCACAATACCAACCTGTGACCTATTGCAGATATATCGACGACTGTTTTGCAGCTTTTAAAACTCAGCAAAATGCGGAAATGCTTTTTGAATTCTTAAATACTCTGGATGAGGATATCAAATTCACCATGGAGCAAGATTCTTCGGGAAAGTTGGTTTTCATTGATACAGAAATTGACATCAGTTCTGGTGAATTTGACATCTCTCATCATATCAAAGAAACGAACACGGGAGTGTATATTCCATCTTGCTCGTATGCTCCATTTGTTTACAAAGTGTATGATATCAGATTATTTTTTACGCGAGCTTTTAAAATTTGCAGCAATTCCAAAAACTATGACAAACTATGACGCCTGTGAGCGCATTTTGAATATTTTTCAATGCAATGGGTATCCAGACTCCTTGATCCTACGTCGAAAAAATGAGGCGGAAAAGCATTTGCTATCTAGTAATATTGCACAAAATAGTACACAAGAGAGTAGTAGAAAGAGAGTGTATTGGCCCGTTCCTTGCATTGAATATAACTACAAAATGATGAAAGACCGTATTGATGAAATCAACAAAATTTCTCCTTATGTTGATATTCAGCTCGTTTTCAAAACTGAGAATATTCAAAATCACTTCATGAACAAAGATCCTACTGCGACAGCCCTGAAATCCAATGTAATCTACATGTGCTCTTGTGACCGCTGCTCAATGCGGTAAATCGGAGCCACAAGGCGCCACCTGGCTGTCCGCATTAGCGAGCATCTTAAAGGCTACCATAACCCTACTAAGTATCGATGCATGATCAGCATCCGAAATCTGAAAATTTCTCTATTGTCGGTAGCTCTAAACATCCTTTGATTCTTGAATCTATTTTGATTAAAGACAATAATAGTCTGCTGTCCAATGAAAGAAACGGATCAGTGCCACTCCTCTCGTAGATATAGTGCAATTATCCAGTTTGACCTATGTAAATATGTAGATTTCTATGCTTCTATACTGCCTGTAAAGCGGTTGAACTGTTATTATCGAGAATAATTTTGTACATAAATGTCTTTATAGCGTTGTTTGTAATTTGTTGAGTCCGCTGAAGATGGAACCTGTGATGCTCCGAAACATGTTCGGTTGATTGAAAAACATTGTTTTTTTCTCTCTAAAAATATAAATCTGGGCAAACTTTGCCTTAATATATATATATGTGTGTCAATGAAGACTCATCGTGACACTCATCGTGGTTTTTACGACTTTTATGACTTTCACATCTCGAGACAGAAATATTCTCTGTTCAGTGAATTTTGTTTTGAAATATGAGAAATTATTATCCCACGAAAAGTTTCGACGTGTAACTGCAACCATATTCTACTAATCTGCACTGTAAACTTTAGGGCACGAAATTTCGCTTGAATTAGGCACGAAATTTAGGCATCAATTCTAACTACAAAGGCACTAACTATGCGCTAACTGGCACGAAATTTCGGTTTCGTGCCTAAGTTAGTACCCTACAGTTAACGGTGTATGATTGATTTTTTTTGATATCTACTTGTTGCTGAAAAAGTATTGGCCGATAGAAATTTTATGAACTTCAAACTACGGCGTTCAAGAAGCGAAAAGTAGTCGCATCAGATTAGTATGACGTTTTTGGGATTGCATTTACATAGGTATAATGTGGATTTATTTTGTGATTCGTAGGCTGAAAAACTGAAGAGCCAGAGTCAAATTTCTATCAGTCAACACTTTCACTAGCCCTATACGTATATTGAGGTCTTATATTATCGCTAAAACAACAATAGCATTGACTTCAACATGACTTCGCATACTGAATAATTTGTAGCTAAATTATTTTCCTGCATTGTGTTCGAAGGGTGGGGATTGCCAGTCATTTTTAAGACAAATGAGGTTTCAGTTCAGAAACATGGCATAATTTAAAGCAATGGTCCGAGGAACTGAAGTAATGCGGAACGTCCGGGAGTAGCAGACTGCCGAAATCTCCCCCAAGAAAGCTACTTGATTAGTAATGAACAATAAGATAGATATAAAAACAATAAACAATAGAATAGTCTGTTGAAATAGATTTAGAAATGGATTGCAGACATTGGATGAAATGGTGATTCAGTTTTGCTCTCAATATTCTACCACGGAAGTAACTAAATACTAATTGAGCTTGCATTGAGTCATGGCTAGATGTTTGCTGCAGTTTGCTATTGATTTATAGTTCGAATTCTGTTCTGGCTTACTTGGCTATCAACATTTACACATGCACCGAATTAGATAGGTTTCTAGAGCTGTTGTTGCAGTTTGAGACCTGGAGGAAGCAGTTTTCATGATTTATCTGAATTTATCACATATTTTGTCTCAACTAATCGTGTGAGTGAAATTGAACAGAAAGTTGCTTTTACCGAACTATTCCTGAACCAAGTTGACATTATTGACTGACCAATTAAAGTCTGCTTTGGAAACTAATATATCCCTCGAGTTCACAGCTTCCTGAAGTTAGTGGTTGTTTCATGTGGAAAAGATAGCTGAAATTCTGAAACAAATTAGTTGTCTCAGTGTTTATCTTTATTGCACTCTACAGCTTTCCCTTAATAAAAGATGAGTCTCAAATATTGATAGTACTCCAAAAGATGGATATTAAATTTGATAGAAATTCCATTTTAGAAAGTAATTTCTCAATTAAACTTTGTCATATTTCCAAAATTATAGATTTTTAGAATGAAATAATCTTTGAAATGATTGAACAGTTTTACTTTCCTTGAGCTGCAAAAATAACGCTAATGTACAGCCTCGCGCTGTTCATAGCCAAATTGATCAGAAATGTGGTATTCTATGAAGTTGTTGGGTATTACTTTCTGTGAAGACTTATGTTGGAAATTGCATATTTCAATAATTGTTAAGAAATGTTACCGACGAATGTATATTCTCCGTAATTTAAAACTATGTGACTGTCCACCAAAGATAATTTTTGAATGCTACTTTTCTTTTATTCTTTCGGTCCTCACTTATGGTTTTCCCACCTTCTGCAACCTCCCTAAATATTTGTTTGAAGAACTTTTACGGATCGAGAAACTAGCAGCAAGATTTTTTCGTAATCATGATTTCTCTGATTTGACGTTTGTTACCGAGACCTTGTGTAGACGGTTGTTTACTACAATTGTTGGTGATAGCAACCATTCTTTGAATATCATGTTTGATGAGAGAAAGCCCACGCTGCGAAATCCTCTGTGTCTGACAGCACCGCGAGTCAAACATGTTCGATTTAGTAACTCATTTATCCGCTTCGGAAGGTAAAGTTGTACAACTCTTTTTCATGATGCACTTGTACCTCGTTATATTTTTTATTATTGTCTATGTTTTAAACATACCTCTGTAATGCGTTCACCGCACATTGTGAGCCATCAATAAAGTCTTATCTTATCTGTCTCTAGCGTTAATCATGCCATTTGAGAAGTAGTGTTAGAGCCTCCAAAAAAGCAGGAACATGTTGTCAAAGCAAGACGCGCAAGTAGAACATGAACTTAAATTTTTCGGGTATTTAAATTACACAGAGATAAATTGTCTTGTCCACAGAATTAGACAGGTCGTCTCTTCTTCTGTTTGACTAGAAGGTAAGCATTGGAATATTTAAAAAAGTTTCAGTGACTGTTATCAACCGGATCACACAACAAAGAGACACAGACGATGTCAAGTTCTACAGAGAAGCTTGTGAACGTTTTTTCATGCGCCTGCTAACTTTTTTCAAAATGATCGGAGGGCCCAACATTATCGAGAAAACTTTTGCGCGATGATCTGAATTCTTCGAATCTGAAAGAATTGTGGCGACCGCAGCATTTTGAAGGAATTCAGAGCAATCCGCAAGCGACGCACGACTATTCTTCCTATCTCTGTAAGGCATTAAAAAGTTCTTTTTGCCCACTTATTAAGTTCCTGCATGAGCCATCTGTTTGAATCAGTTTGCACTTCTAGCAAAGTGATGCGATTAAACAATCCAATTATGTGATCTTGTCGGCGTATTTTGGTTCAGACATGACATTAATCAGCACTGATGGTCACGGTCAGAACTAGTCTCGAGGGGCAAGAACGAAGCCACAATTACGAGACAGAGCATTGACACCACATTAAACGCAAATAGTTAGCAAAAGTAGATCGTGAAGAGTCGAGCGGTGTGAATAATGTCCATTTGGCGAATTTTGAGCTAAAGATATGTACTTTTCACTTGGCAGACCTGCCTGCAATCTGACCGTTCGTGTGCTTGCTAATACGAGCTACTTCTACAATGCGCGCGCTTGGCCAATCACACAAGCCAAAGAGAGACGAATATCTATGTCAATTTCTATCGCTTGCTGCCGTTTCATACAATAACTGGGATAGGATTGTGTCCGCTGCAGATTAACCCAGGCGCACATGAATATATCTCTATGTTAAATTAAATACAGGTTTTCCTGCACGACAACGGCAACTACCGAATCAAGAGCGGTACTTTAATTTCTAAAACGTTAAAAGATAAGATATTACGTCATTTCACAATTGAGAGCGACAGCAATAAATATACTGCAGCAAAATAGTTTAATTGTGTCTCTATCAGATTAGTGAGCGGTATTTCACGTGAAGAATAAATTATATCTATTCGGTTTGATCCAAAGCCCTATATAGATGTCTTCACATCTGCTAAATTAACTTATCAATATGGAGCGCCAGCGAATACCTTCTGATGTTAAACGCAGAATCATTATGGCTCACGAAGCCGGAGATGATTATATTGAAGCCGCTCGAGTTTCTCGGTGTAAAACGGGGTACTGCGTATTCAATAGTACATCGTTATATACTTGAAGGAGTCATTGAGCGTCCCAGAGGAGGAAGACGACACCAAAAGATGGACGAAGATATGGCAAATACTGTGGTAGAGATTGTTGAATCCCAACCGGAATTCACGTTAGCCCAAATCAAAGCTGATCTACAAGCGCGGATGCCGGACAAGCCATCTGTCTCAATTCAAACTATCAGCACATCGTCTGAGAAATCGTCTTATCATCTTAAAGAAAATGGAGACTGTTCAAGTCAACCGCAATAGCCATGACGTCAAAGTGGAAAGGGCCGAGTATGCGAACTGGTATCTGCACACGATCAACGCAAACCATCCGCCAACATTTATTTTTGTGGACGAATCCGGCTTTAATTTATGGATCAGTCGCACACGAGGTCGTGCCAGACGGGGAGAGCGAGCTGTCAGGACTGTTCATGGACAGCGCGGGCGGAATTTTACTCTCATCTTGGCGGTCTCTAATGAAGCACGGTGCGTCTGAATGAGGTTTTGGATTAAAAAAATATATCATCGCTGAAACCAAATTTTTTGAGCTTAGTGACCCTCTAGGAATGGGAAATGAGCAAAAAGAATCTTTTAAAGTACAGATTTTTATCTACGGCCTATTTTCAAAATGGCAGCCATTTTTTCGTAAAACTCGCATGTCTAATGCATTTATTAGGACTTAAGGCATGCTACGTCAAATGAATTAGCATTTTCTGATCACAGAAGAGTAATTCATGCAATAGTTAAAATCATAGAAGGATGCCATGCAGTTGAACTACTGTTTATAAGTAGTATGTCGTGTCTTATACAGTATTTCTTAACTTCGGAATATAATGTCGATTAAAAAATGTTTTATTTCCTACTTTCGTTTGAAGGTGAATTTATCCCGGTAAGACAAAGCAAAAAGTCGCAAATTTTACTGAAATACACTGAACAAAGCTCGTGTTCAGGGTTGAGTAGCTTTCTATGTTCTAACAAAATAGACATTCGCATAAATTCAAAATATTAGCTTGCACATTTCTATGGTACATATGACGCAGCATGTTGTTCATGTTGCACTGTATTTGAATGGGTACTCATCTGAGAGCTATGAATTGATTTTTGCAACATCCAAGCTTAAATCAGACGTGAAGTGTCGAAATTCATTAGTACACCAGTAAGATGGCTGCGGCAGGTGATGAAACTGCGATAGACGCCGTTGACAGAAGTCACAATGAAAATAGAAAACGCGTTTGCGCCGTTTGCTATCGCAAGGGCTCTCGGAAGCTTTCTGCTACGGATGTCAGGAGTATTCAGGACTTCGTCATTGATGGCTACGATGGAGAAAATCCTAACTTTCCGGAGTCATTATGCAATGGATGTTATTTGCTACTTTCCAAAATGCGGAACGGACATGAAGTGAGCTTACCCATGTCTGATGATTATGATCCTCGTCGGCCAATTATCCTTCGTTCACCATCTACGTGTTCTTGCCGAATTTGTTGTGTTGCTCGAGTTGACAAACAGGACGCCGTAAGGATGAAGAAATCTCCTGGTCGTCCATCGAACAAGGAATCCATTCCAGCAGCATCGAGTTTCAAGGTATGTGGTCTTTGCTTCTCGAAACTTTGTCGAGGATGTCCTCATTCAAGAGAATCTTGTCTATCAAAGCGCCAAAAGATATCCAACATTGACAATCTGTTGAACTCCCCCAGCAAAGTGATAAAACAACGAGTTGCTAGCCGAATCATCGACGACGTGGGAACATCTCTTGCAACATTAAGTGGTAAGACCAAGAATACAATGACTTTGAAATCGCCTACTCAGTTGTCGGCAGTCGATCTTTCTTACATTCAAACTGATTTGAGTTTGAGTGATAGGCAAATGTCTAAGCTTAGTAGGGATATTCGTTATGCCACCGAGTCTCGAACTGTTATTGAACCCGGGTTAAAGTCCAAACTATCCAGAGTCACCCACGAGTTCGATGACCTGTTTGCTGTTGAGGAATTGTATTTCCTCTGCCTTGCTAAAGATGAAGTGAGCGATAGATGCTCGAGATCTGCAGTTTTCTGCAAAGATGTTGATGAACTAATTGATCGAATTATGACCAAGAGGAACTTGAGTAGAGATGATTTGCTCATTCGCATTGGTATTGATTGAGGTGAGGTGGGGGGTTTCTCAAGATCGGTCTATCAGTCTTTGAATTAGATGAGCAAGGTGCGACTTCTCAATCCCACCGTTACCTGACTTCAGGATTAAGTTGCACGTTCAAAGACTCTGGTGTCAAGCGTTGCATGATAGTAGCATTAATACCAGATGTTCAGGAAAATTACAACAATGTCAAATTGTTGTGGATCAAAGCAGGATGGCACCAATTTTCCATTCCATGTGATTTGAAATTGTGCAACATGCTTTTAGGGCTCATGCCACATGGAAGCAAGCATCCATGTAGCTGGTGCACTGCGGAAAAAGGCAGACTAGGAGTTATAGGTGCTCCGCGGACAATTGCTTCTCTGAGTGATCAGTTCTGGAAATATTTTGAGTCCGGTAGACTAGGGACAAACGAAATGCAATGAACTTTACTAATGTCATTCATCCGTCCATAGTGCACACATCAGATTCTTCCACTCCCATTATTGAAAGCATCCCCCCTCCAGAGCTTCATCTGCTGTCTGGACCCACAGCTACACTTTTTTCTGGTCTTGAGAAGGAATGGAGTAGTGCAGAATTGTGGCTACGTAAATGCAATGTGGTGCCTAAGGCAATGCACGGAGGCACCTTCACTGGAAAAACAGTGGCAGGAGTCTCTTGCGCAATGTCGATTTACTTGAGGCGATGTGTCCAAATAATTCCAGTGTCTTGAAATTTGTGACGGCCTTTCGTTGCTTCATTGATGTTGTGACTTCTTGCTTTGGAGCTTCCCTGCAGCCACAATTCAGGAGATACATCAGTGAGTTTCAGGCGGCATATGAACAGCTGCCTCTGAATGTGACTCCCAAGATCCACGCTATCATATTCCATATACCAGAATTCTGTGAGTACACACGAAGAGGACTCGGCCAATACAGTGAGCAATGTATTGAGTCTCTACATCACAGTTTTGCAGACACATGGAAAAACTTCAAAATTTTTTGAAAATCATCTCCAGTTTTCTGATCGATTGTTGCGATATGTTTGTGTTTATAATTCCAGACATATTTGATGAATTAATTTTTATGATGCTTGTCCTGTTCGTGTTTTCTGAATGAATACATGCTTATTTCAATCAAATTTGTGACTTTTTTCTTTGTCTTACCGGGATAAATTCACCTTCAAACGAAAGTAGGAAATAAAACATTTTTTAATCGACATTATATTCCGAAGTTAAGAAATACTGTACAAGACATGACATACTACTTATAAACAGTAGTTCAACTGCATGGCACCCTTCTATGATTTTAACTATTGCATGAATTACTCTTCTGTGATCAGAAAATGCTAATTCATTTGACGTAGCATGCCTTAAGTCCTAATAAATGCATTAGACATGCGAGTTTTACGAAAAAATGGCTGCCATTTTGAAAATAGGCCGTAGATAAAAATCTGTACTTTAAAAGATTTTCTTTTTGCTCATTTCCCATTCCTAGAGGGTCACTAAGCTCAAAAAATTTGGTTTGGGCAATGATATATCTTTTTAATCCAAAACCTCATTCAGACGCACCGTGCTTCATTAGAGACCGCCAAGATGAGAGTAAAATTCCGCCCGCGCTGTCCATGAACAGTCCTGACAGCTCGCTCTCCCCGTCTGGCACCGTGTGAAGGTGTCGTCCATCATGAATTCTACGAAGGCGGAACCTCCTGTGAGAGATTTAACTCCTGGCTGGAAGAAGCGTCCGTTGCGACTGGGGCTGGACCTCGTGTATTCGTCATGGATAATGCTCCGTGTCACAATAGAGCCCGTGAAGTCAGTTTGCGAGAGGGACACTCTATCAGGTACTTACCGCCCTACTCTCCATTTCTCAATATCGCAGAGAACGCGTTTTCCATGTGGAAAGCGGCTTTCAAGAGAGTAGCTGAGATTCGTGAGCAGTTACACAACTACACTGGACAACAGCGGAATTTGACTTTACTGCAACTCGCCTCCCAAAACATGAGTGCCATCACTTCAAATAAGATGGGAAGGTCTTCCAGACGTATGGGCAGATTGATGCCTAGACTAATTAATCGCGAGGATGTCTTACAAAACCATCAATGAATATTACGGCACTTGTTTTGTTTCGTAATGGAATAAAAAATTTCAAGATTATCAAAACTTTTTCGTATTGACTTACCTTTTCGTAAAAAAAGTTTTTAATGACCTACTGTATTACCTTTATGAATTAAAATAATTATCAAACTTTTCCTTTTGACATATTTTACTTTTCGAATTAAAAAAATTATCAAAACCTTTTGTATTGACTTACCTGTTAAATAAAATACAATTGAATATGAAAAGCCGTTTATGATTTCAGGCTGCCGCTTATTAAACTTATAAATCCATTAATAAACTCACTTATTATCACTACCGATTAAAAACAATATCATTCAATTGAAAACGCTGCTGATTAACAGAAATATCGTTGTTGCATCTTAAAACATATTCTTTAATCTGATAGTCGCATTGTCGAACTGGAAAACCTGTACTTCTATTTAGCACACGACTGACAGTGCGTCTCCGTTGATGCACAAACAGGCTTGAAATCGCAATGTAGACAGAATCAATAAATATTGAGCTGTATTCTCAGTTGAAAAATGGGAGCAGAACTGAATAGCTTGATCCACATATACCGCAATCCTCAAATTTTGCTACTCAGGTTTTTAATGATTCTTCTTTGTACTTTTATGTAACTAGTGTGTTGATCTGCTGTCTATGTCACATGTGTAATTCTAAGCTTTTCATTTGTTCCTCAAGCGCCAACTTAGTTC
Source organism: Prostheceraeus crozeri (assembly GCA_907163375.1). Classification (NCBI taxonomy): domain Eukaryota; kingdom Metazoa; phylum Platyhelminthes; order Polycladida; family Euryleptidae; genus Prostheceraeus; species Prostheceraeus crozeri. The sequence continues at coordinate 26,192 of CAJQUW010014908.1, forward strand.
CCCGGGGTGTGCCGCGATCTTGAGTCAATTTCTATTCTATTCAACTTTAGATAAGCAATCTATTTCTATTGATACACGCCACTGCAAGTCAGTGAGACTAAAATCAACAGCAGCTGCATGATCATGGCAATTTCAGCTACTCAACTAGTAGTCCGGCAGCCAGAACGAGTTTCTGTAGGGAACGAGGCCGAAAATGAGACTTTCACAGAATGATGTACACCCTATGCCTACTACGAATCGGCACGTCTGCCGAGTTCTAGTGAGTTCCTCTTCTTGTCAGACAGGATCAAAGAAAAACACATGCAAATCCAATGGGACGCAGATTGCAGTTTTTGGTTAAAATGAAATTTTCTGTATTTTCTCTGACTAAACGAAAAGTACTAAGCCCAGAGTCATAATTTTTGGCGTGGATTGCCTTCAGGTCATTTCTTATCATGTTCATGCACCCCTATCTATATAGCTAAACACATTTAGATTTGGCGAGCCTCCATGTCGGCAAACGCAAACATCTTGAGCCACTTCATCCACATTGAACCACATTCTCACATACATTGCCGATCAGATGCATGATAACAGCACATGCAGAGCATAGGAAATGACCTGAAGACATTCCATGCCGAAAATTATGACTCTGGGCTTAGTACTTTTCGTTTAATCAGAGAAAACATAGAAAATTTCATTTTAGCCAAAACTGCAATGTGCGTCCCATTGGATTTACATGTGTTTTTCCTTGATCCTGTCTGACAAGAAGAGGAACTCACTAGAACTCGGCAGACGTGCCGATTCGTAGTAGGCATAGGGTGTACATCATTCTGTGAAAGTCTCATTTTCGTCCCCGTTCCCTGCAGAAACTCGTTCTGGCTGCCGGACTACAGTGG
>CAJQUW010014913.1:2500-31038 GCA_907163375.1 Prostheceraeus crozeri
CCCCCCCCCCCCCCCCCCCCCCCCCCCCCCCCCCCCCCCCCCCCCCCCCCCCCCCCCCCCCCCCCCCCCCCCCCCCCCCCCCCCCCCCCCCCCCCCCCCCCCCCCCCCCCCCCCCCCCCCCCCCCCCCCCCCCCCCCCCCCCCCCCCCCCCCCCCCCCCCCCCCCCCCCCCCCCCCCCCCCCCCCCCCCCCCCCCCCCCCCCCCCCCCCCCCCCCCCCCCCCCCCCCCCCCCCCCCCCCCCCCCCCCCCCCCCCCCCCCCCCCCCCCCCCCCCCCCCCCCCCCCCCCCCCCCCCCCCCCCCCCCCCCCCCCCCCCCCCCCCCCCCCCCCCCCCCCCCCCCCCCCCCCCCCCCCCCCCCCCCCCCCCCCCCCCCCCCCCCCCCCCCCCCCCCCCCCCCCCCCCCCCCCCCCCCCCCCCCCCCCCCCCCCCCCCCCCCCCCCCCCCCCCCCCCCCCCCCCCCCCCCCCCCCCCCCCCCCCCCCCCCCCCCCCCCCCCCCCCCCCCCCCCCCCCCCCCCCCCCCCCCCCCCCCCCCCCCCCCCCCCCCCCCCCCCCCCCCCCCCCCCCCCCCCCCCCCCCCCCCCCCCCCCCCCCCCCCCCCCCCCCCCCCCCCCCCCCCCCCCCCCCCCCCCCCCCCCCCCCCCCCCCCCCCCCCCCCCCCCCCCCCCCCCCCCCCCCCCCCCCCCCCCCCCCCCCCCCCCCCCCCCCCCCCCCCCCCCCCCCCCCCCCCCCCCCCCCCCCCCCCCCCCCCCCCCCCCCCCCCCCCCCCCCCCCCCCCCCCCCCCCCCCCCCCCCCCCCCCCCCCCCCCCCCCCCCCCCCCCCCCCCCCCCCCCCCCCCCCCCCCCCCCCCCCCCCCCCCCCCCCCCCCCCCCCCCCCCCCCCCCCCCCCCCCCCCCCCCCCCCCCCCCCCCCCCCCCCCCCCCCCCCCCCCCCCCCCCCCCCCCCCCCCCCCCCCCCCCCCCCCCCCCCCCCCCCCCCCCCCCCCCCCCCCCCCCCCCCCCCCCCCCCCCCCCCCCCCCCCCCCCCCCCCCCCCCCCCCCCCCCCCCCCCCCCCCCCCCCCCCCCTCCCCCCCCCCCCCCCCCCACCCCCCCCCCCCCCCCCCCCCCAACCCCCCCACCTACCCCCCACCCACAACCCCCAAACATACGGTCCACATGACTAGGCACCCTCCCCCGAAGCCCAGTCCCCTTACAAACCCCGCACAAACCCGCCCAGACCCCAACACCCCCGAGTGGCCTAAGTAGGCGTCAGATACCGCCCCGCTAACTTCCAAGCTTGACAACCACGAGCCACGTCAAGCAGGAAGACATTTAAAATATTAGAATTGGCTACTCTCCATAATTCATTGTTTACAAAAGACTGATGTGAATCTTATTCGCTATTAGAGATCATCCGCAACATCTCGAATAGGGAGAGAACCTGAGGGAGGCATGATGATATCTATCTCTCATTTGTGTCATCTCCTGTTCTACATTAAATACGCTTTATTAAACGACATGCTCGGACTTCTCCGTACACTACAAAAAAATTCACTCTACTTATCCGTAGACCAGTGGCGGCTCGTGGGTATTTTCTATGAGGAGGCAAAAAATGAAAAATAAGAAATTAGATTTTAACTATGAAGCAAAAGCCAGAAGTAGTTTGACACGCTTCACAAATGGATATCTTAAAATCAATTAATTCCCAAAATTAATAATAACTTTTGTCTTTTTACGCTTCCAGTAAGCCATGACACTTTTTCGCACCAATAAGCAGCATTGAAAGTACGCTTTTTTCCCGATTCCGAAGATAAGTTTGGTGTTTCTCTTCCTCTCCTCTTGATGTTCAACTTTTCCTGAATAGATAAACGTGAAAACGGCTTTTCGAGAATGCTGTCCACACAGGAAACCTCCTCTGCTGTGCATATTTCATTCGCAGCGGACGCCATATCGAAGCAGCAGTACCGAACGTCGAACGCGAATAATGCCTGAGGCATGCCTCCCTTTCACATTGTAAACAAGCAGCTGAATGAATCAGCCAATCACGTGTAATCAAAGTTCTCTACCGCGTATAACACTGTGAGGTGAGGCACGCCTCCCTGTGTTGTGATACAGCGAGTTTGATATCTGCGCTGCTCGGCTGAACCGTGTTGCCGTGTGATCAATGTTACTATTTTAATGAATTAAACAAAATAGAGTAGAAAAATGTCAGGAATATACAATATCTTGCCGCAGAAAATCATGGGGAGGCAGTGCCTCCCTCGCCTCCTCTGACGAGCCGCCACTGCCGTAGACAACAGCGTATGATTGAACTTTTCAAAAGCACATCAAATCAGGCGACAGATTGAGGAGCTCAGGAAAGAAGCTCGGAGACTTCGAAGTCTCAAAAGATCATGCAGTAAAGAGGAAGCATCTGAACATTATCTCTTGCAAGAAAATAAGGCCACAATATCAAAGTTGGCGAAATCCGAAAGAAAACGGACTAAGCGGGTCAAAGCAAAGGAAGCGTTTCATAGAAGACCGCTTCCGTATTATGAAAGAAACCCTCCAAGAGAAGGCGAGTGGCACCCTCATGATTAGAGTGAAAGAATTCACAGAATTAGATTGTTTAACCGTTTCACTTTGCTAGAAATGCAAACTGATTCAAAACGACGGCACGAAGTGTTGCAGAGCACCTATTCTGATCCAAATAGGAATTTGGATGTGCACGATGTGATTGAACTCGACAGACCATAAATTTCATCAACAAATTTTGATTCATCAGGATCAAACTGGTGGAAGCTGAAGCGGTGATTCATAAAGCGAGAGCTAAGTCAGCTGGAGGGCCGAACGATATTATGCGTAGGCCATGCTGTCTACAAAGACTGTGCTCACCTTGCTCACCTTGTCGACCCTTGTCCCGCGTATCCCAGGGTAGGTCTAGTCCTCTTTTTCCATTCCTTCCGGTTGTGGACCAGGGAGGCATCCACTCCTTTTGCCTTCATGTCGGCGGTTATTGTCGCTGTCCAGGTCTTCTTCGGGCGGCCTCTACCTCTACCACTTGCAGACATGATGCTTTCTTAAGGGGATGGCTCTCTCCGCGACGCTGCACATGACCAAACCATGACAGCCTTCTTGCTCTTGCCACTTCTTGAATAGGGGCTATTTCCACATTAGATCTTATTTCTTCATTGGTCCTCCGATCCAAGCGTGTGTAGCCCTGCATCCACCTTAGCATCCGCATCTCCGCCACGTGCAGCTTCTGCTCATCTGTCTTGAGAGGGGCCCAGCACTCAGAACCATAAAGGATAGCTGGCCTGATCATAGAGGAGTATACTTTGCTCTTTATCTTCATTGGCATCCTTCTGTCACACAGCACTGGAGTCAGTCTCTTCCATGTGTTCCAGCCGCAACGTACTCGATGTGCAACATCACCTGCGCTGGTCACCTCAGTATTGACCATGGACCCCAGATATTTAAAGCAGTCCACACTCTTCACCGGCTGACTCTGAATCTCCATAGTTGTTCTTCTTGGGTCGGACGACAGATATTCGGTCTTGGAACGGCTTACCCTCAGGCCCTTACTCTCAAATGCTCTCCTCCATGCTTCCAACCTTCGTTCTACATCTTGATGACTGCTTCCAAATATTACGAGATCGTCGGCGTATAACATATCCCAGGGACCACCTCTTCTGCAGTCCTTGGAAATTTCATCCATTATTACGATGAAGAGAAAAGGGCTTAAAGCTGAGCCTTGATGTAGCCCAACAGAGACAGGAAAGGCACGACTTTCCCCTTGTCTACATCTCACTGCAGTTGTGCTGTCCCTGTACATGTCCTGTATTAAACGAATGTAGCACTCCGGTACTTCCCGTGTGCGGAGACAATTCCATATCAGCTTCCTTGGGACTGTATCGTAGGCCTTTTCGAGATCAACGAACACTGCGTGGAAAGGCTTATTTTTCTCTCTGAATGCCTCCATCGCCATTCTCAGACAAAATTGTGGGTCTGTTGGGCTAACTCCTGGTCTGAAGCCAAATTGATTGATATCCACCTCAATAAGATCACGAAGACGCTTCTCCAAAATCTTCTCCAGAATCTTCATGGTGTGACTGAGAAGCTTGATACCGCGATAGTTGCCAACACCTTGATGGTCTCCTTTACCCTTGAAGATAGGTGTAATAACACTTTTCCGCCACGCGTCCGGTATCCTTCCCGATGTCAGTATCTCATTGAAGAGGTACACCAGAAGGTCCAAGCCGTAGTCCCCAAGCACCTTGAAAACTTCAATAGGAATGTCATCCGGTCCACAACTTTTACCCGACCTCACTTTTTTCAGTTGCTCAGCCACTTCATCCCTTGTAATCATCGCCACTGGACCCTCAACAGCAGCTCCAGCAGGGATCTCTTCATGCGGCCTTGTTTGATTCAACAGGGCTTCGTAGTAGTTTGCCCAGCGCTGCCTGTTCCCACTTGCCGTTGTGATAATGTGACCCGACTCATCCTTGACGAAGAAACCTTCATAATTGTCCTTTCTCGCTTTATCTCTCGCAGCTGCAATACGGTACACCATCTTTTCCCCTTCTCGGGTACCCAGCTTCTGGTAAAGATCTTCCGTTGCATCATATTTAGCCTTGGCCACCGCTGCTTTAGCCTGTCTCTTTGCGAGCCTGTAAGCTTCCTTGTCCTCTGATGCACGGGACCTCTGCCATTTCTTAAAGGCCTCTTTTTTGTGCCTGACGGTCTGCTGCACTTCACTCTGCCACCACCAGGTTTCCAAATTTCTAAATTTTCCGCCTCTAGTGGTGCCGCAGGTCGTCTTACCAGCTTCCGTCAAAGCTCTCGCTAGACCATCCCAATCGCTAGTCAGTCTCGTTCCAGACATTCGACCATAGACGGCATCAACAAACTTCTGACTGACATCTTGCTCCTTAAGAGCCCACCATTTCACCTTCTGAATAGCCACTTTGGGGTTTGGATTTCTTCTCCTCCTCATGAGGAAATTCATAATGACATGTCTGTGTTGACTGGTCACTGCTTCGCCCGGGACAACTTTACAGTTCCTTATCGAGCCTTTACAGTTCCTATCAATAGTTTGCAAGTTAAAACTAATGTTTCAATAGTGCGTATGTTAAGAATAAAGTTTTATCTGTTTGTATGTTAGAAATAAAATGAAGTTTCGCCAGTTTACAAGTTAAGAATAAATTTTATCTGCTTGTATGTTAGAAATGAAATAAAGTTTCGCAGTTTACAAGTTAAAAATAAAGTTTCAATAGTTTGCAAGTTAAAACTAATGTTTAAATAGTGCGTATGTTAAGAATAAAGTTTTATCTGTTTATATGTTAGAAATAAAATGAAGTTTCAACCGTTTACAAGTTAAAAATAAAGTTTCAGATGAAAAGTAAAAGTTTCAATTGTGTGTACGTTAGAAATAAAGTTTCAATAGCGTGTATGTTAAGAATAAAGTTTTATCTGTTTGTATGTTAGAAATAAAATGAAGGTTCATCAATTTACAAGTTAATAATAAAGTTTTATCTGTTTGTATGTTAGAAATAAAGTTTCAATAGTGTGTATGTTAAGAATAAAGTTCTATCTGTTTGTATGTTAAGAAATAAAATGAAGGTTCATCAGTTTACAAGTTAATAATAAAGTTTTATCTGTTTGTATGTTAGAAATAAAACAAAGTTTCAACCGTTAACAAGTTAGAAATAAAGTTTCAATAGTTTTCAAGTTAAAACTAATGTTTCAATAGTGCGTATGTTGAGAATAAAGTTTTATCTGTTTGTATGTTGGAAATAAAATGAAGCTTCGCCAGTTTACAAGTTAAGAATAAAGTTTTATCAGCTTGTATGTTAGAAATAAAATGAAGTTTCACCAGTTTACAAATTAAAAATAAAGTTTCAATAGTGTGTACGTTAGAAATAAAGTTTCAACCGTTTACAAGTTAAAATAAAGTTTCAACAGTGTCTACGTTAGTAATAAAGTTTTATCTGTTTGTAAAGTACGATCGTAGGATTTACTAGTTTGCAAGTTAGACTCAGCATTCTACTAGTTGTAAATGAAAATATCGTTTCAACAGTTTACAGATTAAAATAAAGTTTCAATAGTGTGTATGATGGAAATAAAGTTTAAGCGCTTTGTGCGTTAGAAATAAAGTTTCAGCCGTTTACAAGTTAAAAATAAAGTTTCAACAGTGTGTACGTTAGAAATAAAGTTTCAACAGTTTACAAGTTGAAAAATAAAGTTTCAACAGTGTGTACGTTAGAAATAAATGAAAGTAAGAACTTCATCGTATGAGTATTCAAAGCATGTTTTGTAAATCAAGTGTGTGTAGTCCTGACATGATAGAATCAAGCTTGACAAACGCGTTTGTCAAGTTCATTTGATCCTATCATGTCAGGACTATACACATTTGATTTACAAAACATGCTTTGAATACTCATACGATGAAGTTCTTACTTTCATTTATTTCTAACGTACACACTGTTGAAACTTTATTTTTCAACTTGTAAACTGTTGAAACTTTATTTTGTTTCTAACATATAAACAGCTAAAACTTTTAACGTACACACTGTTAAAACTTTATTTTTAACTTGTAAACGGCTGAAACTATATGTCTAACACGATTCTATCATGTCAGGACTACACACACTTGATTTACAAAACATGCTTTGAATACTCATACGATGAAGTTCTTACTTTCATTTATTTCTAACGTACACACTGTTGAAACTTTATTTTTCAACTTGTAAACTGTTGAAACTTTATTTCCAACGTACACACTGTTGAAACTTTATTTTTAACTTGTAAACGGCTGAAACTTTATTTCTAACGCACAAAGCGCTTAAACTTTATTTCCATCATACACACTATTGAAACTTTATTTTAATCTGTAAACTGTTGAAACGATATTTTCATTTACAACTAGTAGAATGCTGAGTCTAACTTGCAAACTAGTAAATCCTACGATCGTACTTTACAAACAGATAAAACTTTATTACTAACGTAGACACTGTTGAAACTTTATTTTTAACTTGTAAACGGTTGAAACTTTATTTCTAACGTACACACTATTGAAACTTTATTTTTAATTTGTAAACTGGTGAAACTTCATTTTATTTCTAACATGCAAGCTGATAAAACTTTATTCTTAACTTGTAAACTGGCGAAGCTTCATTTTATTTCCAACATGCAAACAGATAAAACTTTATTCTTAACATACGCACTATTGAAACATTAGTTTTAATTTGAAAACTATTGAAACTTTATTTCTAACTTGTTAACGGTTGAAACTTTGTTTTATTTCTAACATACAAACAGATGAAACTTTATTATTAACTTGTAAACTGATGAACCTTCATTTTATTTCTAACATACAAACAGATAGAACTTTATTCTTAACATACACACTATTGAAACTTTATTTCTAACATACAAACAGATAAAACTTTATTATTAACTTGTAAACTGATGAACCTTCATTTTAATTCTAACATACAAACAAATAAAACTTTATTTCTAACATACACGCTATTGAAACTTTATTTCTAACGTACACACAATTGAAACTTTATTTTTAACTTGTAAACTGGTGAAACTTTGTTTTAATTCTAACATACAAGCAGATAAAATTTATTCTTAACTTGTAAACTGGTGAACCTTCATTTTATTTCTAACATATAAACAGATAGAACTTTATTCTTAACATACACACTATTGAAACTTTATTTTTAACTTGTAAACGGCTGAAACTTTATTTCTATTGCACAAAGCGCTTAAACTTCATTTCCATCATACACACTATTGAAACTTTATTTTAATCTGAAACTTTATTTTTAACTTGTTAACGGTTGAAACTTTGTTTTATTTCTAACATACAAACAGATAAAACTTTATTCTTAACATACACACTATTGAAACTTTATTTCTAACGTACACACTATTGAAACTTTATTTTTCAACTTGTAAACTGGTGAAACTTTATTTCATTTCTAACATACAAGCAGATAAAATTTATTCTTAACTTGTAAACTGGTGAAACTTCATTTTGTTTCTAACATATAAACAGATAGAACTTTATTTCTAACATACACACTATTGAAACTTTATTCATAACTTTTAAACTGGTGAAACTTTATTTCATTTCTGACATGCAAGCAGATAAAACTTTATTCTTAACTTGTAAACTGGTGAACCTTCATTTTTATTTCTAACATACAAACAGATAGAACTTTATTCTTAACATATACACTATTGAAACTTTATTTTTAGCGTGTTAACTATTGAAACTTTATTTTTAACTTGTAAACGGTTGAAACTTTGTTTTATTTCTAACCTACAAATAGATAAAACTTTATTCTTAACATACGCACTATTGAAACTTTATTTCTAACGTACACACTATTGAAACTTTATTTTTTAACTTGTAAACTGGTGAAACTTTATTTCATTTCTAACATACAAGCAGGTAAAATTTATTCTTAACTTGTAAACTGGCGAAACTTCATTTTGTTTCTAGCATATAAACAGATAGAACTTTATTCTTAACATACACACTATTGAAACTTTATTCTTAACTTTTAAACTGGTGAACCTTCATTTTATTTCTAACATATAAACAGATAGAACTTTATTCTTAACGTACACACTATTGAAACTTTATTTTTAACTTGTAAACGGCTGAAACTTTATTTCTAACGCACAAAGCGCTTAAACTTTATTTCCATCATGCACACTTTTGGAACTTTATTTTCATCTGAAACTTTATTTTTAACTTGTAAACGGTTGAAACTTCATTTCATTTCTAACATACAAACAGATAAAACTTTATTCTTAACATACGCACTATTGAAACATTAGTTTTAACTTGAAAACTATTGAAACTTTATTTTTAACTTGTAAACTGGCGAAACTTTATTTCATTTCTAACATACAAGCAGATAAAATTTATTCTTAACTTGTAAACTGGCGAAGCTTCATTTTATTTCTAACATACAAACAGATAAAACTTTATTCTTAACATACGCACTATTGAAACATTAGTTTTAACTTGCAAACTATTGAAACTTTATTTTTAACTTGTAAACTGGTGAAACTTTGTTTTATTTCTAACATACAAGCAGATAAAATTTATTCTTAACTTGTAAACTGGTGAACCTTCATTTTATTTCTAACATATAAACAGACAGAACTTTATTCTTAACATACACACTATTGAAACTTTATTCTTAACTTTTAAACTGGTGAAACTTTATTTCATTTCTGACATGCAAGTAGATAAAACTTTATTCTTAACTTGTAAACTAGTAAATCCTACAATCTCATTTACAAACAGATAGAACTTTATTCTTAACATATACACTATTGAAACTTTATTTTTAATCGACAAACTGTTGAAACTTTATTCTATTTCTAACACACCAACAGCTTAAACTTTATTTTTAACATAAACACTATTGAAACTTTATTTTGTAATCTGTAAACTATTGAAACTATATCTTTCATTTATAAATAGTAGAACGCTTAGTCTAACCTGCAAACTAGTAAATCCTACAATCTCATTTTACAAACAGATAAAACTTTATTTCTAACGTACACACTGTTGAAACTATATCTATCATTTACAAATAATAGAACGCTTAGTCTAACTTGCAAACTAGTAAATCTTATTCGTCATCGAATCTAACTGTTTAAATCTTCATCATGGAAATCAATGTTCCGCAGTCGTTTGAGAAAGACATGATCGCCCTTTATCTAACCCATCCATTGCATGAAAACAACAACTCTTCTCATAGTAACATTTAGTGAATAACGGTAACAAGCATGCATTATAAATCAATGGTTTGAAAGAGATAAAATAGATACAGCTGGTAACTATCATACAGCGAGCAATGATAACCATACAGGACTTTGGCAGTGTTGAGGTAAGGAGGAAAGAAGCATTGGTTATGAACGTAGCTACTACAACGAACAGACAAAATAGGAACACAGAAATCCTTAAAACGTTTCGTGACTTCATGGTAGTGTTGATTCACTCTACTATCCCAAGGTGGGAGCAAAATATCATCAATGATTAGATTGGGAAATACTTTCCTCTCCTTACCAGGATTATTACAAAAAATGCGTATAACATTGAAAGCAGCTAACCATCGTTTAAAGTCAATAAGAAGAGCAGTCTCACAAGAAAAGCCATAGTCTTGCAAATATTTCAGATTAAGTCCATGAATGTGTTTTCTCGCCCATTGATCAACATTGGGATCGCAGTTGGCATGTTGATGATAGACACTGACAATCTGATATGTCCAAGTGTTCATAGCAATAGCACTGAGCTCCTGTACAGGTTCACCCTCACAATCCATAAAAATGATGATAGAAGCCTAAAACGGAAATTTACACATCTAAGGAAGCGTTCTATAACATATTACAAAATGAAGAATTACATCGATGCTTTTCACGACGAAATACACAAATGATATGATGGCAACGAAGAAGTAAAATGTATCTAATAAGACCACGTCTACGACACTCAAAGCACATAAGCGAATTGTCATAGGGTAGAGTTAGGAAAGGACTAGTAATTCTCCTTCTTTGATTTGCGTTTTGATGCAGCATTCTTCTCCGACTTGCGCTTCGTACCACCCCCGTTAAGGAAGTCAATAATGTCATCTACGTTGGGTGGCTTTGGAATATATAGGATGGATTCAGTGTATATCGAGAGAGAGGCTATTTTTTTATACTTGTGCTGACCATAATATAGCCCATTCACTTTGAAAATGATATCCCAAAGAGAGAATGTGCGTCCATCACTTGTATGATTCAACGATGGAATGATTCTCACTGTGGAAGGCTTGATTCTCATTAGACAACAATCCTCATTGGAGAATAGAATACATTTAGTAAAGCTGGCACGCTAACGAGTGTGACTGCAGAAACATTTCTTCAACGTTCTCTACGTTTCACAACAACCTGTCAAAGACTTCTTACAAAACTTATTTCAACATTTGCATTTAAGCGAACATCTGCTTCACATATTCTACACGAACGGTTAACGCATGTAATATAAAACCCTAAATCCAACCGTACAGGAGCCTAGCCTTGGATTATGAACTTTACAAACCATGCGATTCAATGTCATGGAACTAGCTCTCATACACTCAACGTGTGTGACAACATCTGGTTTTATAAAACATTCAACACTGACTATAAGACCTTGTGTGAAACAATCTACACAGCGCAGTAAAACTTTCTAGCGCTGTGATGAACACTGTTTTCATATAACATTCTAAACTCGCAGTCTTACTGCAGTAGAAAACTGCTTTTACTAAACCTGATGAAGCTAATCTAACAGTCATGAAGTTTGAATTTCTAATAGGGAAACATTTGGCAACTGTCTCCAATAAAACTTTCTAACACTGTGAAAGTAAGTTACAAGACAATCTACACTGTGCAGTAAATAAAACCTTCTAAAACTTTCTAGTGCTGTGATGAGTTCGGTCAGTCATATAACGTCAATGATCAAACTTTATTTTCACAAACGTGCGTCGCGGTAAATTATTTGACTACACTAACGCTTACATTTCATGACATGTGTGTTTCATAAAACGTCATGATCAAACTTTTCTAACTATACATCAACCTGTGTTGCAGTAAAACTTTTACAAACAATGATACACTTTCTAACGACACTCACGAATACAACTTCGATGATCAGACTTTACTTTCTCAAACGGGTGTCACAGTAAAATTATTTGACTACACTAACTTTGCAAACCATGATGCACTTTCTGACTAGACTTACAAATAAAACGTTGATGATCAAACTTTCTAACTATACATCAACCTGTGTTGCAATAAAACTTTTGTACAACATGATAAAGTTTCTGACTAGACTTACGAATACAACGTTGATGATCAAACTTTTCTAACTATACATCAACCTGTGTTGCAGTAAAACTTTTACAAACCATGATACACTTTCTAACGACACTCACGAATAGTGATGGAGATCGCCAGCACCAAATTCCTCCACCAATTATAGGAATGGTACACCCCTAACTCCCAGCCACGAACTATAGCGGAGTGGGAGTACATCGACAAAGTGAGGCTCGCGGTAGAAGAACGATTGAAGCAAGTGAACTGTTTTTGTGATCTATGTGAAGCCAGACTCTGGGACGATATTGACGATGAAGACCTTTTGAAATACATGCCATAATAAATTTTTATTTCATATTATCTTTGCTTTCATACTGACTTACTTGAATGGGGCTTCAGTGGATGATTTAACCATGTATACTTTTTCATTTGGAAATAGTAGCACACTTAGTTTAACTTGCAATTCTTATAACATTTCATATGGATGATAATGGTAGGTGAAATAGTGTTAGATAAAATTAAGATAGCTTACACTTCTGATACAGGGATAGCAATCGACTGCGATCCATGTGTAAAGAGCTTGTTTGACTACGGAAGAGAGAAGTGTGTTATGTTGCGTGTGGCGCGTGAGTGTCCTCCCATTTCATTCCATTCATCAATTCGTCTCATTGATAGAGACAGGTAGAACTCATGGTTCTCATAACGTATGCAATGGTAAGTTTTAGGCAACCTTCGACAGTTGGCTAAATGTCGCCCTGACGCGAATGCATACTACGTTGAGACAGAGGCAATCACTTGCAAACATGACGCAGAGAGGTTTAACAAGATTGACCATTGCCGAATGTCCCTTGCGGTATACATAGCTACGGGTTTCACCGCCGCCCTTTACAGGAACGCCCGTCGAAAGGAAGTATTACACCGAACTTCATTTGCAACGTTCAAGTTGACTGATAGCAGATTCAACTTAATGATAGTATTCGCCAGTCCGAAGACTGCCCAGGGCAAACCGCGTGGAGGTTCTATCATGTCTTGCCCCATGGTGGCCCTTAAGAGAGCCGGTGGTTCGTTCTCGGGGGTCGTCATCTTACAGCCTACCGATTCTGCTGAGAGAGTCTTTGACTCTCTCCTTGGTAGCAGTGTCGACTTCCACGCTAATTGGTATGTGACTGAAAAGTGGAATGTAGCGCCATTCCGTTGGATTGACAACACTTGCTGTCATCGCATTACCAATCTGAGCAAGATTGTTGTGGACTCTGTCTTGCTCCTCTATTCTAGCAAATTCATCAAATAAATTTCGCGGCCTTAACTGCGGTCCGCGAGGAGAGCTGACTTGACTGTTCGGCGTCTGCATGATTGAAATGAAATGAAATGAGAGGTAGTGATTTATATACCCCTCTAACGCGATGCAACGTTCAAGTTGACTGATAGCAGATTCAACTTAATGATAGTATTCGCCAGTCTAAAGACTGCCCAGGGTAAACCGCGTGGAGGCTCTATCATGTCTTGCCCCATGGTGGACGATTATACGGTAGTGTGTTAGTAGATTTCAATCACTGAAAAGGGAAGATGAGAATCATTTCATTTGTCTCATCAACGTTTATCATGGTTGCAATAATTGAAGGGGCATCTAATGAATTACATTTCACTCTACTCCATAACATAAAGACTAACCTTTGTCGAATGGCTGAAGTACTCTGACCTGGCGAGAGAAAGCGTCACGTTGAGTATGAAGTCGAATGCCAAACATGAGCAACGGCTCAGAGGTTTCGGTCTAACAAACGACGAACAACCCGTGCAACACAATCCCTCTACGGCAGTACCCGCCGACCCGAAGGAACGCTCGAGCAAAGGAGGTATTACAGCGATGATGTGCTTTATGAGCAGAAGTGAATCTCTTGATAGCAAGAGACTATTCAACTAGATAGCAAGTCAAAACAACCTGATAGCAGGACAAATGTATAGTCAGTAATTTACACTTAGTGAGGAATGATAGATTTGAGTGTAGTGAGTGGCACTCGATCCCGTCGACAGCCCGAAGGCCTTGTACTGATCACTAGGGAAGTGAGAGATCTTCCCCGATACCCGCTCTTTACAGCTGAAGACATCATTGTCACTGCCCCGAAGTGGTAACAGCAATGCCGACTCAAAGGTAGTGAACAGTAGCTGGGATCTAACCCCTCAAAGCTGCCTTAGACTTAGTTAAATTTGAAATCTGATAGCAGATTTGAACTCAGCATACTTGAAAACCTTGAGGAAACATCCCAAGTTATTGCTTTGATCAGCTTGATAGCAAGCCGTAGAGCTTGATTCACCAGCGTTTTGCAATGGAGATGTTTAGAGGCCACCCATCACAAGATAGCTAAGACTCAACCGATTGGCGTTCAAAGTGCTACGTTGAGAACTGTGTCAAATGCCCAACATGAGACATGAGTTGTCCCAGCGGTTACGGTCTAAAATATGACACATTCCCTTGCCACACTTATCACTACGGCATCGTCCGCTGTCCCGAAGGAACACCCTGTCAGTGGAATATTACAGCAAAACTCTCCGTGTCTTGCTCGCTTTCAGTGAAAAGCCGCTTATACCATGAGAAGACTGGCTCAGACATCATTAAAAATGCTTTCATTGACTTCAGCAGGGTCGAAAACCCCAGAAAACCTCCAAAACTAGTGAATTTAAATTTTTCAACTTTTTAGCACTACTTATGAAATTTTATAAGTAGTCCATCACTTAGGGCAGGTCAATAGCGACCGAACCTTTTTTGAATCAAGTCAAACGGACTTGTAGAAGCAAAGTTACAAGCCTTTAAAGTTTTGGAGTCTTTTATGGCCTGGAGACGAAGGCCATCTCCTGGCTAACCTCTAAGTCTGACGCCTTAGCTGATATCAGCAATGAAATTTTCCAAGTCGGTTTCTTACAGAAACTCGGGATTTGGAATGTCCGAAGCTATCATCGGAGCTCAGAGAGACGACCTACCTCTGACAATCGCTCTCGTCTGAATGACAAGTCTCTCTGGGTTCCCAGCTTATATAGTGTGTGGCGATCAGCTGATGACGTAATACCCATCATCCAAACACTAAAAATCCCGTCTATCTCCGGTTCTAGTGCTCCGATTGAGCTGGAAATACACCATTTCCATGTAGAATTTGACGCTAAATCCGAATCTGGCCTCCGTTTTCCCATCCAATGCTTCGTTTTGGCTCTACGGTAGGCAGCCATCGCAAAAATTCTAACTCGTTTTTCCGAAAAATGTTGAAAATTTTTCTCTCCAATTGACTTGAAACTCTCCGATTGACATGAAACTCATCATACAGATAGAGAATTTCACGCTGATTCCAAATCTAAAATCCGTTTTCCCATCCGATGCTTCGTTTTGAAGCTAGAGCCCAAAACGTCCCAAATTCTAACTCTGTCGTTTTTCGCCAATGTCCCAAAATCTTAAATGGCGTCTCACATCTAAACGAAGACAGATAGGAACAAGCCGATTCTTTCAGTGAATTTGTCTCACTCTTAGCTTTCAAACGAGCTATCGCACGACAAAATCCGTCCACTGGAAGCCAAAATCGAAGCGAGCTGTCCAGAGGGGGGGAGGTCAGTGAAATTTGATGAAAAATGTTTTGGTGACGGTCCCAGGTCGAAATTCCACACTTTGGAAAATTTTCAAAATTTTACCCATACAAAGCCACTCTGACACCTAGGATCTTTTCAGGTGAGCGAGCTCCGACCTAAAATCTTGTAACCGCTCTAACTTTTGAACGGTTGGTCCGATTGACTCGCAACAAAAAATGTTGTCGAGCAGTTTTTTCTCCTCTTTCGAATGCAACTCGAACGAACAAAATCCGTTCACTAGAACCAAAGTTAGAAGATTGCTGTCGGGGGGGGGAGGTCAGTGAAATTTGATGAAAAATGTTTTGGTGACGGTCCCAGGTCGAAATTCTACACTTTGGAAAATTTTCAAAATTTTACCCATACAAAGCCACTCTGACACTTAGGATTTTTTCAGGTGAGCGAGCTCCGACCTAAAATCTTGTAACCGCTCTAACTTTTGAACGGCTGGTCCGATTGACTCGCAACAAAAAAATGTTGTCGAGCAGTTTTTTCTCCTCTTTCGAATGCAACTCGAACGAACAAAATCCGTTCACTAGAACCAAAGTTAGAAGATTGCTGTTGGGGGGGAGGTCAGTGAAATTTGATGAAAAATGTTTTGGTGACGGTCCCAGGTCGAAATTCCACACTTTGGAAAATTTTCAAAATTTTACCCATACAAAGCCACTCTGACACTTAGGATTTTTTCAGGTGAGCGAGCTCCGACCTAAAATCTTGTAACCGCTCTAACTTTTGAACGGCTGGTCCGATTGACTCGCAACAAAAAATGTTGTCGAGCAGTTTTTTCTCCTCTTTCGAATGCAACTCGAACGAACAAAATCCGTTCACTAGAACCAAAGTTAGAAGATTGCTGTCGGGGGGGGGGGAGGTCAGTGAAATTTGATGAAAAATGTTTTGGTGACGGTCCCAGGTCGAAATTCCACACTTTGGAAAATTTTCAAAATTTTACCCATACAAAGCCACTCTGACACTTAGGATTTTTTCAGGTGAGCGAGCTCCGACCTAAAATCTTGTAACTGCTCTAACTTTTGAACGGCTGGTCCGATTGACTCGCAACAAAAAATGTTGTCGAGCAGTTTTTCCTCCTCTTTCGAATGCAACTCGAACGAACAAAATCCGTTCACTAGAACCAAAGATAGAAGATTGCTGTCGGGGGGGGGGAGGTCAGTGAAATTTGATGAAAAATGTTTTGGTGACGGTCCCAGGTCGAAATTCCACACTTTGGAAAATTTTCAAAATTTTACCCATACAAAGCCACTCTGACACTTAGGATTTTTTCAGGTGAGCTACGACAGTCCACCCTCCCAACCTGGCCGGCACACTACGCAAACCTAGACACCACATCACCGCGCGCTACACGACGGTCGGCCAGAGGGTGGAGAAACGTCAGACCCGAGGCACCACGGCGGCCGACCACGACACTCTGCCGGTCCAGAGGGGGGGGACGTCAGCGACGGCGGCCATCTTGCGCTATCCAGAAGTGGAGTTTTACTTACTACTAACACGCCCCTTACCTTTCAATCGGGACTAAATATAATCTGATTCAATAATCAAACCTTTTGTTCGTGAATCTATGAATTCATGAATGTCTGTTGGTTCTCACACCCTACCGCTTCCGGATCACCACACTGCCATTCATGCAACATTGCATAAGCCTACATGTATATGCTTCTCCAGGAAATCCATGAAAATAGAGTAAGCACGTGAGACGTTGGTGCCTATTTACAATCCTTTATCACTAGGACGCCGGAGCCGATCACCCCCTCTAGAAATCCGGTACCGGTTATCCGTGACCGGGTCATCAATAAACCAGATTTATCCTATCAATTATTCATTTAATATCGAAATGCAAGTTATAGTTCCTGGATATTCTAAGATTAATTCTTATGACACTCATGGAAAAATTGAAAATTCATATAGATTCAACAGAGTTTTTTCGCAAAAAAACTGAAATAGGTCAACAACTTTCAATAAACTCGAGAAAGTTCATGCGTCACATGAAAATTCACATTGAAAACAATGCAATGCAATTTGCAAACGATCTCTGTCGCCCCATTCTTTCCACAGAAAGCTTTGTCACAGTCATTACAAAAGTTGTATGTTTGTTTTCACACAAATGAGAAAAGAACTCGTTCGCCTTTGCTTATCCAATTCCCGGGAATTTGGAGAACAGGCTTCTTGAAGCAGAAACCCGATCACACTGCCATTCATGCAACATTGCATAAGCCTACATGTATGTGCTTCTCCAGGAAATCCATGAAAATAGAGTAAGCACGTGAGACGTTGGTGCCTATTTGCAATCCTTTATCACTAGGACGCCGGAGCCGATCACCCCCTCTAGAAATCCGGTACCGGTTATCCGTGACCGGGTCATCAATAAACCAGATTTATCCTATCAATTATTCATTTAATATCGAAATGCAAGTTATAGTTCATGGATATTCTAAGATTAATTCTTATGACACTCATGGAAAAATTGAAAATGCATATAGATTCAACAGAGTTTTTTCGCAAAAAAACTGAAATAGGTCAACAACTTTCAATAAACTCGAGAAAGTTCATGCGTCACATGAAAATTCACATTGAAAACAATGCAATGCAATTTGCAAACGATCTCTGTCGCCCCATTCTATCCACAGAAAGCTTTGTCACAGTCATTACAAAAGTTGTATGTTTGTTTTCACACAAATGAGAAAAGAACTCGTTCGCCTTTGCTTATCCAATTCCCGGGAATTTGGAGAACAGGCTTCTTGAAGCAGAAACCCGATGCTGGTGATTCGGTTTCAGTTTTGGTTCACATAGTAACCAGGGACGCCGGCATGGGTTCAGGGCAGGTGTTGCATTGACTTCAAGGAGGGCACTTTGGGGCACCGTACCCACGTCCCAC
Organism: Prostheceraeus crozeri; assembly: GCA_907163375.1. Classification (NCBI taxonomy): domain Eukaryota; kingdom Metazoa; phylum Platyhelminthes; order Polycladida; family Euryleptidae; genus Prostheceraeus; species Prostheceraeus crozeri. The sequence goes on from CAJQUW010014913.1 coordinate 20,822, forward strand.
AGCCCAAAATTTCAAGTCTCAAATGCATTGCAAGCTTAGGTTATGCGGAGGCCATCCTGTTTACTTTGAACCGATATAACTGTTCCATACTCATCAGACAACATCATGTGTGAGTACGTGTACGCAAATCGAATGAGTAAAAATCACGCTGTCGCCAATTTTAACCTAAGTCTAGCACATTTATCTATTCTGCAAATTTACTACATGATCTGTAAATGTACGTGACACCTTTTACTGCAAGACAAAGAAGTCTTCCTATTCAAATAGATACCGGTGTCATATTAAACAAAGCATTTTCTTTCTACAATTGTAGATGGCTTGCAAATATCAAGTATACACAATGCAACAGACCTTCTATTGTACCGGTACTGCCTTTCCATGCAGTGTAAAACAGTGAATCGCATGCAGTCATATCAGTTGATAGGACTTCTACTGCGGGATTTGATATGTCTGAGACTCTGGTAGTAGGCCTATAAGCGTATACCGGTAGCATGAAAATGGAAATTTTCATGCAGCTGAGAGCAACATAGGCATATTTACATGTAAATGTGTTAAGTGCAAAGTAAATTTATTTTTAATCACGTAAGCTAAATGATGAAAGCTTAGGTAATTAAAATGAATGTAAGTATGTAATTGCATCAGCTGCTTTTTTAAGATGGGTCTGTATACATGTGCTATTCACATGTTCGAAGGAAACGATTTTCTGATCGGAATTAGTCCTGCATTTTGTATAGAATGATAGCTCTCAACTATGAAATGCACTTGTATAAGTGCAGTTACATCCATCTTCAATGGGTATAATTTTAATTAGGGGCACAGGCAACCGCAGAGGACGGAATATGCCTATAAGGCTGTGGCTTTGCACTAACAGCATTTTATCACTGTAAAAGTAATGAAAATTGAAGTTCAGCCCAAATATGGCTTATTAAATATGGGTTTATTAAACGGCACTTTGATAACTAATTATTGTGTCATTTAATAAACACATATTTGGGCTGAACTTTACAATTTTCATTATCATCATCCCCTAAAAGCAATCATGTTCAATCAATATTAAAGTTTTTTCAAAATGCCAGTATACGAGTAATATATTATGATTTTAGAAGCTGATTTTTGGCAATACCTAACCAAAGCTCAACCTGGTTTTTATGGGAAATATCTTTTTTAGTCACCAAATCAGGTAGGATCTATTGCAAATCTCAAATATATACTGGAAGCTACTCCACACATTAGGGTAAATGTGTCGTTGTAGCTATTACTATTTGTTCAATGTATAATTGAAATCATTATTACATCCCTCAAATAGGCTTCTAACCTACGTAGCTTTATTTCAAAATGGCACGTTGAAAGACTTTTTATGTGACTAATTTATTGCTTGCTTGGACACTGACATTAATGCATTTGTTGATTAGGATAACTTTGCTTCATTGCATGACCTCTGGGATAGTTGATTGTAGACCTTTCTATGAAACTACAATGATTCTCCAGTCATGATCGAATAGCTAAAACAACAGAACTTTTAACGTAGTTGATAGCCTTATCCGGGAGGGTGTTCATGGTGAGGATGAGAAAGAAAAATACGGCACTCCCTTTAGTAACGCCTTTAATAAAATTGAATAGCTAAAAGTATTTACACGGCAAACGCTTCGCGACGCAGTTGCTGCCTCAGTGCACTAAAAAGAAGGTAAAAGTAGCCAGTGCGAGTGGCTTATATCTCGCAGAGTGATGATACTGTAGCAGAGCATCTCTCAGCCAACCAGCTCGTCTTTGCGGTTCAACTTATTAAAGCCGTTACAAGGGAGAACTTTAAACACCGCTTCCTCAGAGGATGCGATTACATTATTCCGGAGAGCATCTTACCTTCGGCAAGCGATTGGTCGAATCTTTAAGCGGACTTACTATACCCTACACCTCGGAAATACGCCGACGGCTTAAATTTTTTGGCTTTGTGGCGCATTGTCTTGCTTTGAATGCGGAAATGTATGCCGGTCTTGAAAATAACACTTTTCACCATGACTTAGGACGTGATGTTGTTGCGGTCCTTACTTCAGCACCAATCACGATATACATGTGTAGTGACTGATACCCTGTTCACTTCACATGCTCAGCATGAGATTTGCTTCAGAAAAGACCTAACAAGTAGTAAGCAAAACTCCACTTCTGGACCGCGCAAGATGGCCGCCATCGCTGACGTCCCCCCCCTCCCCTCCCCCTCCCCATCTGGAACGACAGAGGTTGTGGTCTGTCGTGGTGTGCCGGCCAGGTTGGTTCACGTTCACAACATGTTCGCTGACTCCCCCCCCCCTCGAAAACGACAGAGTGTGAGACTCGGATGTGTTGGTCTCGTATGGGTTGACGTGGCCGACCGCCTAGGTTGACGTGGCCGACCGCCTAGGTTGACGTGGGCGACCGTCTAGGTTGACGTGGGCGACCGTCTAGGTTGTCGTGGATGGTGAAATGGCTGCCAGATTCGGATTCAGCGTAAAATTCTGCATCGGTAGGGTGAGTTTCAAGGCAATTGGCGAGAAAAAATTTTTCTTCAAAATTTTAACAGAGTTAGAATTTGGGACGTTTTGGTGTGTAGCGCCCAAACGAAGCATCGGATGAGAAAACGGAGGCCAGATTCGGATTCAGCGTGAAATTCTGCATCGGTAGGGTGAGTTTCAAGTCAATCGGAGAGAAAAATTTTCACTGACCTCCCCCCCCCTCTGGACAGCTTGCTTCGATTTTGGCTTCCAGTGGACGGATTTTGTCGTGCGATAGCTCGTTTGAAAGCTAAGAGTGAGACAAATTCAGTGAAAGAATCGGCTTGTTCCTATCTGTCTTCGTTCAAAAGTTAGAGCGGTTACAAGATTTTAGGTCGGAGCTCGCTTACCTGAAAAAATCCTAAGTGTCAGAGTGACATTGTATGGGTAAAATTTTGAAAATTTTCCAAAGTGTGGAATTTCGACCTGGGACCGTCACCAAAACATTTTTCATCAAATTTCACTGACGTCCCCCCTCTGGACAGCTTGCTTCGATTTTGGCTTCCAGTGGACGGATTTTGTCGTGCGATAGCTCGTTTGAAAGCTAAGAGTGAGACAAATTCAGTGAAAGAATCGGCTTGTTCCTATCTGTCTTCGTTCAAAAGTTAGAGCGGTTACAAGATTTTAGGTCGGAGCTCGCTTACCTGAAAAAATCCTAAGTGTCAGAGTGACTTTGTATGGGTAAAATTTTGAAAATTTTCCAAAGTGTGGAATTTCGACCTGGGACCGTCACCAAAACATTTTTCATCAAATTTCACTGACCTCCCTCCCCCCTCTGGACAGCTTGCTTCGATTTTGGCTTCCAGTGGACGGATTTTGTCGTGCGATAGCTCGTTTGAAAGCTAAGAGTGAGAAAAATTCAGTGAAAGAATCGGCTTGTTCCTATCTGTCTTCGTTCAAAAGTTAGAGCGGTTACAAGATTTTAGGTCGGAGCTCGCTTACCTGAAAAAATCCTAAGTGTCAGAGTGACTTTGTATGGGTAAAATTTTGAAAATTTTCCAAAGTGTGGAATTTCGACCTGGGACCGTCACCAAAACATTTTTCATCAAATTTTGAAATTTCACTGACGTCCCCCCCCTCTGGACAGCTTGCTTCGATCTTGGCTTCCAGTGGACGGATTTTGTCGTGCGATAGCTCGTTTGAAAGCTAAGAGTGAGACAAATTCAGTGAAAGAATCGGCTTGTTCCTATCTGTCTTCGTTCAAAAGTTAGAGCGGTTACAAGATTTTAGGTCGGAGCTCGCTTACCTGAAAAAATCCTAAGTGTCAGAGTGACTTTGTATGGGTAAAATTTTGAAAATTTTCCAAAGTGTGGAATTTCGACCTGGGACCGTCACCAAAACATTTTTCATCAAATTTTGAAATTTCACTGACGTCCCCCCCCCTCCGGACAGCTTGCTTCGATCTTGGCTTCCAGTGGACGGATTTTGTCGTGCGATAGCTCGTTTGAAAGCTAAGAGTGAGACAAATTCACTGAAAGAATCGGCTTGCTCCTATCTGTCTTCGTTTAGATGTGAGACGCCATTTAAGATTTTGGGACATTGGCGAAAAACGACAGAGTTAGAATTTGGGACGTTTTGGGCTCTAGCTTCAAAACGAAGCATCGGATTGGAAAACGGATTTCAGATTTGGAATCAGCGTCAAATTCTTTATCTGTATGGTGAGTTTCAAGTCAATCGGAGAGAAAAAATTTTCAACATTTTTCGAAAAAACGACAGAGTTAGAATTTTTGCGATGGCTGCCTACTGTAGAGCCAAAACGAACCATCAGATGGGAAAACGGAGGCCAGATTCGGATTCAGCGTCAAATTCTACATGGAAATGGTGTATTTCCAGCTCAATCGGAGCACTAGAACCGGCGATAGACGGGTTTTTTAGTGTTTGGATGATGGGTATTACGTCATCAGCTGATCGCCACACACTATATAAGCTGGGAACCGAGAGAGACTTGTCATTAAGACGAGAACGATTGTCAGAGGTAGGTCGTCTCTCTGAGCTCCGATGATAGCTTCGGACATTCCAAATCCCGAGTTTCTGTAAGAAACCGACTTAGAAAATTTCATTGCTGATATCAGCTAAGGCGTCAGACTTAGAGGTTAGCCAGGAGATGGCCTTCGTCTCCAGGCCATAAAAGACTCCAAAACTTTAAAGGCTTGTAACTTTGCTTCTACAAGTCCGTTTGACTTGATTCAAAAAAGGTTCGGTCGCTATTGACCTGGCCTAAGTGACAGACTACTTATAAAATTTCATAAGTAGTGCTAAAAAGTTGAAAAATTTAAATTCACTAGTTTTGGAGGTTTTCTGGGGTTTTCAAGTATGCTGAGTTCAAATCTACTATCAGATTTCAAATTTAACTAAGTCTAAGGCAGCTTTGAGGGGTTAGATCCCAGCTACTGTTCACTACCTTTGACTCGGCGTTACTGTTACCACTTCGGGGCAGTGACAATGATGTCTTAAGCTGTAAATAGCGGGTATCGGGGAAGATCTCTCACTTCCCTAGTGATCAGTACAAGGCCTTCGGGCTGTCGACGGGATCTAGTGCCACTCACTACACTCAAATCTATCATCTCACTAAGTGTAAAATCATTCTTTTCCGTTTTTATAAACTAGGAATCAATCGTTTGCTATCAAACGTTTACGGAATTATAATCATTGTTTCCCCCTTTTCACTTCAGAAAATGGTTAACTACAATAATGCCAAGACGGCTTTCAAGCTCTGCGTTTGTGCAAAGATTTTTCGTAGTGATGCCTTCAAGAAACACTCTTGTGTAAATAAGCGAATGGTAGGAGGCATTCGATACTTTTGCAGCAGCCATAATGCATCTCGCCTTGTCGAGACGTTACCGGAGTGGCATGCGAAGCATAGCAGCTGCAGTCAACCAGAGCTGACTGAGGAGGCGAAGCAAAGTCTCTTCAGCTCAGAGTTGAAAGCTCTGGAGACTCAGTGCGCTGTCGAGGCTATCGCGTCACCAAAGCCTCCCTCATCTAGTGCACCAGCAAAGGCTCTCTCACCCACCCCGATTCTGGAGACTCAGTGTGCTGTCGAGTCTATCGCGTCAGCAGAGGTTCCTTCATCAAGCGTGCCAGCAAAGGCTCTCTCACCCACCCCGATTGAGTCTTCTCCGAAGTCGAGTAAATCCTCCTCCTCCTCTAGCGATGAGTCGGCTACTAGTAGCAGCGACAGTGAGGAAGAGGAGGAGGAGGAAAAAAGGCTCGACGAAGGCTGACCTAGTCGAGAGTGTCTACCTCGATAGCGAGGTAGAGGCGGTGAGGGAAGTTGACCTCGATAGCGAGGTGCAGCCGGCTAAGTTATCGAGTAGTGGTGGGATTGCGGCTCAATGTCGCAACTTCATTATGCGCCCACCACTGGTCGATAACTATGACAAGTTGAAGAATGAGTTGGAGGTGTGGAAGAGGGACTGTTTCTTCTATAAAGCGAGTTCCGAGAACCTCTCGCGATTCACTCAGGAGCTCAAGAATACTCAAGCTAGTCTTTTTGAGAAAGTAGGAGAGCTCGATCGCGAGAGGTTCTCGCACCTCGCTAGTAAGGCTAAAGAAGAACAGCTCCTGATCGAGAGAGAGAGTCAAGAGAAGGAATTGAGAAAGATGAGGGAGGAGTTGGAAGGGCTGCGAAAGCAGTTGGGGAAGGTGGTGGCGACTAATCAGGAGCTGCACCAACAAGTGATGAGTAGCAGTACTCGACGATCAAGTCGCCTCCACATTCCCCTGGATAAGAAAGGACGTGTGCCCGCAAGACCGCTCCTCTGTGAACGTGGCAGAGACGAAATGTGTTACAGCAGGGCTAAAAAAGGTATCGAATGCCTTCATTTTACATTCGACCATAAGGAGGCAATCACAGGATTCCTGTTCGAACCACGTCCGGAGAAGATCTGTAAGTTAAAACAAGTAACTTAGAGTTCAAGATGATAACTAACAACTTCTTTCTTTACAGATATCAAAGAGAAGCGCCCACCTGCTTCCGTCAACGAGCCGGAGGCGAAGCGGCAAGCTTGAGCCCCATATTCCTTCAATCATCCCGAGAATGAACCATCGGCTCTCTTAAGGGCCACCATGGGGCAAGACATGATAGAACCTCCTCGCGGTTTGCCCTGGGCAGTCTTCGGACTGGCGAATACTATCATTAAGTTGAATCTGCTATCAGTCAACTTGAACATTATGCAGTCGATTGCTATCCCTGAAGCATTCTGATTCGCTGTTGAGCAATTCATTGTTGAAAACCCTATATAAGCCAGAAGATTGTAGCGCTTCTCATTCAATTTGAAGTCACGATGGAAGCGACATCTACCGACAACATTCCCGTCTTCACCGATGAAGACAACGCCATTCCCGAGTTCGTCATCCTCGACCAGTGGGATGAGAAGGATGAGAAGAAGGGGAAGATCAAGAGGATCGTTTGGACGGATGAGGTGTGGACTCCAAATACCACCCGCATCCGAAAGGTGCCAGATGCACCAGTACGACTTCGGCGGTATAGGATCTATGACAACCTAACCGTCATACCCATTGACTATTCCAGCCAATAGTCAACTTAATTGACACCATTGACACCGAGAACGAACCATCGGCTCTCTTAAGGGCCACCATGGGGCAAGACATGATAGAACCTCCTCGCGGTTTGCCCTGGGCAGTCTTCGGACTGGCGAATACTATCATTAAGTTGAATCTGCTATCAGTCAACTTGAACGTTGCAAATGAAGTTCGGTGTAATACTTCCTTTCGACGGGCGTTCCTGTAAAGGGCGGCGGTGAAACCCGTAGCTATGTATACCGCAAGGGACATTCAGCAATGGTCAATCTTGTTAAACCTCTCTGCGTCATGTTTGCAAGTGATTGCCTCTGTCTCAACGTAGTATGCATTCGCGCCAGGGCGACATTTAGCCAACTGTCGAAGGTTGCCTAAAACTTACCATTGCATACGTTATGAGAACCATGAGTTCTACCTGTCTCTATCAATGAGACGAATTGATGAATGGAATGAAATGGGAGGACACTCACGCGCCACACGCAACATAACACACTTCTCTCTTCCGTAGTCAAACAAGCTCTTTACACATGGATCGCAGTCGATTGATATCCCTGTATCAGAAGTGTAAGCTATCTTAAATTTATTTAACACTATTTCATCTACCATCATCACCCATATGAAGTGTCATAAGATTTACAAGTTAGACTAAGCGTTCTACTATTTGTAAATGAAAGATATAGTTTCACCAGTTTACAAGTTAAAAATAAAGTTTCAATAGTGTGTACGTTAGAAATAAAGTTTTAGCTGTTTGTATATCAAAAACAAAGTTTCAAGAGTTTACAAGTTAGACTAAGCGTTCTACTATTTGTAAATGAAAGATATAGTTTCACCAGTTTACAAGTTAAAAATAAAGTTTCAATAGTGTGTACGTTAGAAATAAAGTTTTAGCTGTTTGTATATCAAAAACAAAGTTTCAAGAGTTTACAAGTTAAAAAATAAAGTTTCAATGGTGTATACGTTAGAAATAAAGTTTTAGCTGTTTGTATATCAAAATAAAGTTTCAAGAGTTTACAAGTTAGAAATAACGTTTCAATAGTGTATGCGTTAGAAATAAAGTTTTAGCTGTTTGTATATCAAAATAAAGTTTCAAGAGTTTACAAGTTAGAAATAAAGATTCAATAGTGTGTATGTTAGAAATAAAGGTATAACTGTTTGTAAAAATAAGATCGCAAGATTTACTAGTTTACAAGTTAGACTAAGTGTAAATTAAAATAAAATTATAACTAAAAATTCAATAACTTAAAGCGTTGATGCAACGATGAACAATTAATAAGCTGAAAAGTTTTAGATTCACTTTAACATTACCATATGTTTACAGATAGAAATGTATCACAGCAAAGCTACTTCATGAGTTAGTTTGCCAGGAGTGTATCATCTCAAACTTTTACTCCGTCGTTGAAATTTCATGACGACTTTTTGCTAGACGAAAGTTAACACCAGAGGAGCGTAGGGGTGGGTGGCATTAAAATACGCCTACAGCACTGAGAGAGTTGGAGTGCATGAGCTATGTACATTCTTTTGACGACGAGAGGAGCGATTTAGCCGATGGCGCAGGTAGTTTCCCAGAGCATGGAGGACATTGTTTAGGTGACTCTAAGGACGTAAGTCGAGCTGCCTTCAGTGATAGGCTTCCAACTCATGATGAATGATGATATGCTTACGACCTACATTCAACCATTGGTGTATGCCCACACCTCCCCCACAACGAGCTTGTCTGCCACATTGTATTCATGAGTGTGGCTCAAAGTAGGAAATTGATTGATGAGACTTTGCTGAAATATCCAAGGCGCGTATTCAAGCATGGTCGCCTACTGTTGGAGTATTATTATCAATGGCGCGACGACACACATTTGCCCACCCGTGTTTTACCACACCTATCAACGGAAGAATACAATAGAGCTTTAGTCGAGACGGTGAAAGGATACGATGAGCGCTAGCGGGTGAATGAAGCAACGTTGAGAGTGGGAATCAACTAGATGCTATTCTCCAATGAGGATTGTTGTCTATAGAGAAACAAGCATTCCTTTATAAATATAGAGCATTACAAAGTGAGAATCATTCCTTCGTTGATTCGTACATGTGGCTGACGCACTTTCTCTCTCTACATCCCTGTTATATTCTCCAACTAAAATGGTAAGTCGCTACTTTCCTCCCTCTCCTCCCTTGAACGTAAAATTAATACAATCTTTTTTATTTTCAGTCATCTTCTACCATCTGCTGCACTAAGTAGGACAAAATGGTGGCCAGACGTTACAAGGTTCGCTACAATCAGATCATCTACAGCTGAGACACAGTGGAAGAAACAACAAAGGTTACATAATCCTACCACCGCTACAGCGTAAATTTAAACAAGTCTTGCGTCATGAGGATCAACAGCGTAGTACTGCGAACGGGAATGCTGCCCTTCCACTGATGTGAAGATATTGGCAATCAGTATGGGGATTACATACACTTCTCCGTGAGTCCGTACATTCGCCACCAACTTGACATTTATTGGAAGAGTACATAACATTAAAAATATGGACAGTCCTTACTCCTCTTGCTTCAAGATTGGAAGGCGAGAGATGAAAAGGATACTCCCTATAGAAGGATTTGGGATGGCAATCAAATTTGCCTGCCATTATCACATTGGTGTAGTTATTATAAAAAAGGATGGAGATCAATTACATTTACCCATCAGATGGTGATGAGCTCGGAGAGAGAAGTACTTTGGGTTATCATTTTCAAAGTGAATGGACTATATTATGGTCAGCACAAGGATAACAAAATAGCCTCTCTCTCGATTATACACTGAATCCATCCTGATATATTCCGAAAACCACCCAGCGTAGATGACATTATTGACGAAATCCTTAACGGGGATGGTAAACGAAGCGCAAGTCGGGACAAGTATGCTACTTCCAAACAGCAAGTCAAGGAAAGGAGAATTGCTAATCCTTTCCTAAACTTCTTACCCTATGACAACTTCGCTTTATGTGCATTGAGTGGTCGTGGGAGCGTGGTCTTATTAGGATACATTTTTACTATTCTTCGTTGCCATCATATCATTTGTGTATTATTTGGTCGTGAAAAAGCAATCGATGTAATTCTTCATTTTGTGAATATGTTATAAGAACGTATCCTTAGATGTGCAATTTACGTTTTAGGCTT
>CAJQUW010014914.1:0-19068 GCA_907163375.1 Prostheceraeus crozeri
TTTTATAATCCTCTCATTTAGAATCTTCTTTTCTAACAGTCTTTTCAATATAGCATGAATTTCATTGAAACTAGAATTATGTCCTTCTTTTATTGCAGATATTAAAATATTTAATCTATTTAGTAATTCTTGTGGATCATCTGGTAAAAATTCAGTTGTTTCAGTTTCTGTTTTTCAGATAAACCTTTCCCTACTTTAACTCCCGTTGATAATAAATTTTCTAATTGTTTATAACGTCTAAGAGATTTTACTGCACCAACTCTGTCTAACATAGCTTTATATTTTATGAGATCTTCTACAGCATAATTATTTAAATCTGCTCCTCTTAAAAGATTAACAAAATTTCTATCTAAATTAAAAGGAGATTTATCTGGTGAAAAAATTAAACCTCGAAAAGGTTGTGGAAATATTTCTTTTTGTCCGAGATAAAATCTAGGTATTGTTTTTCCATCTATAAATGAAATAGAATGTTCAAATTGCATAGATTTTGGTAATTTCTTATTAATGTTTGATTCTAGTAATCCATAGTCATCTAATATAGTTTTGTGCTCTGGATCTGTTATATCAATTTGTTTATCATTATTTGTGAGTTCTTTTTCAAGAGTTTTAAATGGTTTCATAGTTTTTTCAAAATCAGTTTTTACTTGCTCGGTTTGCTGCATTTTTTCAAACATATCAGATTGAATACCAGCTTTTATCATTCTATGTTGAAGATGATTTTCTTTCATAATATTTCTTTGTTTTATTAACTCTTCTAATTGTTTTATTCTTTTAAAATTATCAGCTCTAATTTTATCCATTTTTAAAATATAATATTTGAATTTTGTGGTAACATTGGAATACAGCAAAAACATTTTACTGAACAAATTATTTTTTTATTGCTTTGTTGTTTGACATCTTTTCGTTTAAAGTTTTCTCGTTTAAGTTTTCCTCGTTTTAAGTTTTGTTTAATAAAGTTTTGTTTAATAAAGTTTTGCTTAAATTTTCGCTTAAAGTTTTTAGCTCTTCTAAAAAAATTTTGTCATTTTCTTCATTAGAAATTTTACCATCACTAGAAATTTTGCCATCCTGTCTATTCTTATCATCAACTTTTTCGGACTGTAATTGAATGGTTTGATTTACTTCATTAGCTATTTGATCAAATTTTTCAATCTCATCTAACGTAATAACATTATCATCACATACTCTTTGAAAGTAGTAATGTAGTTTATCATAGACTTCTTTAATATGTAAATGCTTAGTTTTTAATGATTTTCGTTTCTTAGTTATTAAAGATTTATCTAACATTGTAACAAGTGAAGTTGCAAAAACACCCGTACCTGTTAAAGCTGTAGCAACTACTGGAATTACTAAAACACCTGAAGATATAACAATTGTTAACGTACCTAAACTTATTGTTAAGAATATGCCAATTCCTTGTGTTACATTCTTAACTTTAGTCCATCTCTTTCTTAACTTTTTATAATGTTCTATTTTAAATAATAATTGAGATTCCTTATCTTTCATATACCTAACTCTATCTTTGTGTTTTTCTTTATTCATTTTTTCAATGTTAATCTTTTCAATGTCCATTAAAGTAGAACTACGTTCATATGATATTGAAGGATATATTCTTGCGGCTTCTTCCATTTTTAAAGAAATATTTTGAATAAATATTTTGAATACAATCTTCTGAATTTTGATTTAAATAGAAATACGCAGTTGTTTGTTTGCCGTATATTTCTAAGAACACAGTCAGACCAAAAGCTCTGGGAGAGGATGGGACGAAGAGGGAGAGAGAACAAAGGAATTGTTTGCCAGTATGAATCGTAGATTAGCAATTGAATTTTTTGTTTACTCCAGTATAGCTCTACTGCCCAATACCGATGCAATCGTACATGTTATGAGGATAAAAAACTACTCTTCATTCCACGAAAAATATCCTTTTTGGGAAGAAATGCATCTTAATGCACATTTTAATTAGTTTTTGCAGAAGAAGTCGCTAATCTTAGTTTTGTTTCGCTTGACTTGGTTTGACCTTTGAACATTGAAGTGGTGACAGCTGCGGCGGCTTGTGGCAGACAATAGCGCCAATGCGGGTATGATTTAGTCGCTTCGTTGGGGCAAAGGTCATAAAGATTCTCTCTCTCTCAGAAACAGCTGCTGCCATTATTCCAAGTATTACAATTTTAGTCTTACTGCGTGCTCTAATTACTGCGTGCATTCATTCTGTGAGCGTTCTACGAGACTGTTGACTGTTTACAATTTATCCGAGACCCAAAATAACGAAGCTGTGTCAAAATGAGTGCTTCTATTCATCGCGAATTCCTCAAATTTTGTGATCAAGTACTTCCAGTAATAGAAAGATTTTTTCAAAACTCTTATTGTAAATCATGAATTCTATTTTCAAAAGAAGATAAAACCAGAAAAAGAGGACAAGAAAAATGAGATTTTTTCTGAAATAAGAAACTCATTTTCATCAGGACAACTAATCCAACGACAGCTCGACGTGAGTGCACAGGCGACATGCACTATCCAAAACTGTGTTACAACTCTACATTCTCTAATTTATCAAGAAAAAGTACACAATAATTCTTCCTTATCAATTGCTATTTGCCAAGGATTTGTGATATCTAAATTAAAATCAATGGAACATTTGTCAATGGTAGCCTTTACTCAAAAGTTGGAGAGTGAATATAACATTAAATTCTCAAGAAGGTATGTAACGTTTTTGATAAAATTATATCGCCTTTCTCAAGCTAACACAAAGCTTCAAACATGTACTTTAAGTATATTCTTTGTTTTCAAAAACTTTAAGTATTTTGAAGATTATTTTGAATTTGAAAAAGAGGAACAGTTGCTTCAAATTAGCTCAGGGATATTTTCTTCCCAAGAATCCAATCAAACATCTGATATGACAACTGGACTAACGCAGCAATTAGAGACACAACATATACAGGAGCGCCAAACACAAAATGAGTAGTATGTATTGTCAATCATTTTATGTAACAGAATAGAAAAATGGGAATGAGCATTCGCAGCTTATAAATGAAACAGTGGTTGCTTTTTCTTATATTGTAAGACTTTGCTATATTATGTGAGTAGCATGCATTAACATTTTATTTTGTGAGACGGAATAAGAGAATGGGAATGAGCATTCGCAGCTTATAAATGAAACATTCTTTATTTTTTCTTATACTGTGTGTCCTCTAGCATATTATTTGACGTACTGGTGTGTATTGTCAATCATTTTATGTAACAATAGAAAAATGGGAATGCCATTCCCAGTTTATGAATGTAACATTTTTCTAGTTGTCATATATTTACTTTGTAATCTAAACTACTTGCACATATATGTGAATAAAATATTTCAAAAAGAAAAAAGAATGTGTTTTCATTTTGCATTAACCGCTACCTGTTAAAGAAATATTTTTAGACACATGATATATTTTAAAAACCTGTAAAACGTCTAAACTCATGAATTTGAAATTCTCAACTTTTATGATTTTTGGTGTCCTGGAACGGTCATGATTTTCAAAGTAAAAAAATGATCTTAATCTCAAATTTGAGATTCTTAACTTTTATGATTTTCGGTGTCCTGGAACGGTCATGATTTTGGCGGGGGGTGAAAATCGAACCGAAGGTTCTAGGGCTTCGCCCGATTGTAATTCTCAAATTTTGAGATTTTGAAAAATTTGAAAATTGGGTATTTTTAAAAACGCCCAAATTTGTGAATTTAGGTCTTCATTACCTGAAAAAGGATTCAAATTCATGAATTTATGTCGTTTTTAAAAAGTACCATTTTTGAAAAAATGGTACTTTTTGAATGGACTAAATTCATGTATTTAGGTCTTAAAAACCTGAAAAAAGGACTAAATTCATGAATTTATGTCGTTTTTAAAGATACTATTTTTTTGAATTTTATGGTGTCCTGGAACGGTCTTTTGCCCATTACTAAAGTGACTGTAAAATTCAAAAAAAAATAGTATCTTTAAAAACGACATAAATTCATGAATTTAGTCCTTTTTCAGGTTTTTAAGACCTAAATACATTGTATTTAGTCATTCAAATAAGAATACCATTTTTCAATAAAGACATTTTTAAAAACGACATAAATTTCATGAATTTGGGGTTTTTTTAAAATACACAATTTTCACAGATTTTTCAAAATCTCAATTTGAGGAATTACAATCGGGCGAAGCCCTAGAACCTTCGGTTCGATTTCATTGCCTTAAATCATGACCGATCAAGGACACCAAAAATCTCCTAAAGTTAAGCATTTTCACAATTCATGAGTTAGACATTTTTTCGGTTTTTCAAATATATCATTTGGATTAATAATATTTCTTTAACGTGGAGAAACAAAAGTGGAAGAAACAGCAAGAATATATTTTAATAATCATATGAACGTAGTTCTGCTACCCCTCCCTTCTGTCTTCTAGGGGTCCCTTAAGAAATTTTGTTTATTTATAATATGAGAATAAAATCAGTTTTTAAATTATATGGAAACGCAAACTACGGACAAATTTCGACCTAAGAAATCGCAAATGAATTGGAATAAATAATTTTCATGTTCTAATGAGAGAGAATACATTCCTAAAAATAAGCAAAAGAACCTTCAGTTCCGACCAAGAGTTCCATCAATAACTGTAAATTTCGTAACCAATCTTCACACTTCAGCCAAAAGGCGTACATTGGTCAGCAGGTCGTTAAAAATCATCAGCAGAACTATTATTTTGATTGCCCGGAGGCTGAGAGAACTAGTTGGTTCGATTATACGGTTTGCCCCTACAAATGGAAGTGACAGAATTACTTGGATCGGGAAACATACAATAGTTTCAATTCAAACACAGGCACTACCTTTGTGGACAATTATGTTTATACGTTTGTACAAATTACAAAAAGGAGTACCATTTCTAGATTATGTTAGAATTGAACGAACCGTTAGCGTTCTAAGGCTACGCGCTACGCGCTAGCGGCTATGCCTTCAAGGGTCTTCATTCCGAAACGTTGTTCCCAAGAATAAATAATATTACTGATATTAAAAAATCACTTCGTTGTAATTCATTTTGATAAACTCGGCCTCTGATATCTTCATCATCTATATCTTTTGATTTCGTAAGTATCGGATAACTTTTGGATTTATTTTAGAAATTTCAAATATCTCTTTCGTCCAGTCTCCGACGAAGCCTTTTTAAATTTAATCTTATATTTAAATATTTGGACTCTATCTCAATTTTAAATTTCGGCTTTAAGTTTCTGCAAATTCGGATTACTCTCATTCAAATTATTTTTCTTTCGAAATATTTTTTTTTCTGTATCAAAACAGGGTCGGACAGAAGCAATATCTTTGGAGTTTCTTCAATACCAGAATGAACTTTTTATTGTACTCTTTAAACTCCTGGTAATTATCTTCAAACCATTTCTGATTCTTGGCTGAGTAAATTTTTTGAAAATTTTTTTTATAAGTCCGATAGAATCTTTCTATCACTACAGTTTTCCTGCGTGTTTCAGTAGAATAAACCAGTTTCAAATTAGTGGGCTGAACGTTTCTGTTATAAAATTCCGACCCTTTTATAACAAACATTTCTTTGGCTTTCTATTACTTTCTTTTAAACTAAAGATTTCTTTCAACGCATATGTTAACTGATAGGACCAACTTTTATTTTTTAAAAAGGCTTTACCCAAGCACATCGTGTATATAAATTCTAAACGGTCAATGCGTATTTTGTCGTCCCTTTCATTCGGCATTGGAATAAGATGCAGCACTCATATATCATCTTTATTAAATACCTTTCACTTTCAATAAAGATTAGGCCTTCTGTATTCTTTATGAAATTTCAGACGCTAGCGGTCTTGGGGTCATTCGTCATTTTCGGGACGCGTAAGGTTCGAGCGTTGCTCCAGAGTTATTAAGTTCGAGGCGGTTGTGTACTCTCAGACAGCTTTGCTGTCGTTTCATTTAAACCCTGACCGAAAAATATTTTAGCTTGTAATGCTTTCTTAACAAACATTCTTTCAATTTTTTCTCTAAATGTAGGATTTGAATACTATCTAATTCTTGAAGCATCTTTCTTATCAGCTGCTGTCGAGAACTGTAGGATCATGATTTCGATAAGCTAATCATGCCTGTAAGCTGCGGCCATCTACTTATTTATTGGTTCTTCACCTGGTTTCGGATTATTATTCTCATTAGTCTTATATTATCGGTTCTGGACCAGTATATGAGATGACCAGGAGATGTTTTTCTTTCGATATTTTTACTCCAAAAATCGGAATGTTTTTAATGTTTTTTGTTTCACCACGAAGTGGTATGGAACTCCCCCCCCTTGTTCTTGTCACCTCCAATATGCTGACAGTTTGAGTTTCTATTTTTGTTTATAGATATTCAATAATTAAATTAGAAATTTTTAATTTAATTAAATTTTCGGAATTTTTAGAATTCATTTTAAAAGATAAAAAAAATTTAAAAGATAAATAAAATAATTGTTTTACCGAAAAGAACATAAGTGATTCTGAGGTTATTACCTTATCATACTAGGGACTTTAGATAACTAAATATCCAGGGAACCATCTTTAGTTTCTTTAATTTCAATTAATTTCATCAACAATTGTGGAGACGAGATTATCTGTTTAGAACTCGTTTTCCGTCATCAACTAATTTTAATTTACTAATAAAATTAATCTACTATTCCTTTCTCCCTAGCAACTTTCTTCTTACTATCGATATTATGACGTTTTTGTTCTTCTAATGCTGCCTTCTTCTGATTTATTTTTTATATTACTGCTTTGGACACAATACCAGCTTGTCCCACCTGCAAACCAGCTTCCATGCGAGCAGCTATGCCACGCTATTGATTAGTGGACTTAATGGTGAGAATCCCGGCATTCTTTTCTTCATTGTAGGATTGAAGATTCTATATCATTTGGTTTTATTCTGTAATACTTTTTTTTAGATTAATGTAATAGTTTTTAGGGGGTGGTAATTTGTGGGACAACACTATTACGTAATTTTAATTTCAACAGTGTTTATTTCATGTAATATTACTTGTTCGCGATTTTTGCGACATTTTTAATAAAAAAATTTTAAGTTATCAAAATTTAAACTATTCTAGTGATGAAAAAATTTCAAGTTACCAAAAAATTTTAAGTTACCAAAAATTTTAATCTAATTTAGTTATTAAAAAGTTTCAAGTACTAAAAAAATTGTTAAGTTACCACAAAAATTTTTATACTATTTAGTTATGAATAAAATTTTAAGTTAAGCATTTTTAATCTATTCTAGTTATGAAAAAATTTTAATTAAACTGTATCCTTACCATCTTCCTATTAAGAATTTCAATAGATTATTTTACATCCTTCTAGCCAATAAACCAATAAGACATCAATGAAGTTGGTGGATTGGCAATCTTTCTTTTCAATATTAAATCTGTTACATCATCAACCAGTCTTTAAATTATATCTTCAGATTGTGCACTTAAATCGTAAACAGAAAAAACAGGAATATAAATGTCTCCCAATCTGCAGGTAGTTTTAATTGTGGTTCAACTCCTAAATTCTGTTATACAAAGATTTCGCTTATAACAACTCATATCCTTCATTCTAATTGATTAATTGGTTCTCGCATCATCGAAGCTTTAAAGGTTCAATTGGATATCGAGGTTTGAGTATGGATTTAATGAAAACTTGTAAACTGCTGAAGTTGTGATTAATATGGAAAAATAATGTTGTTTTTATCAAAAACTTTGGAGAATTATTTCTTTGAAATTGTTAGTAATTAAAATATCTTGGAGATATTCGCGTCAGAAGTGCTAGTAAAAATGGCCAGTTAAATCTTTTGTTCGGAAAAAGTTATGAACTAGCAGTACGCTTTAGAAAATTTACTGGAATTGGTCTTATTTTGTTAGTTATTTAATCTTTTTTGCAATATAGCTGTTTCAACCTCTAAACTAGGAGTAATATGCTTAATCCAACATTCAAGTTCTATCAATTTTTTAAATATGCTTTTTTCTCCCAGTCTTAACTAAAAAAGTATTAATTCATTATTTGCCGTGTACGATGAATTATTAATTTAAATTTTAATTGATGATGATATTTTATCATAATCTATAATATCCGAATAATGGAAGACAATTGTAATGGACCAATTTACTGTCTGTTTACTTTTCTTGTTAAATTCACCGTCTTTCTTTATATGCATCATTATTTGTTTTATTTAAATGTTTTAGCAATATTTTTCTACATCTTTCGCAATTCCTGCGGGCATCTGTTCCAGCGTGAGTGTTCTAAATCCATCAACAAATTTATTACCATCGATTAGTATCAGGAAATACCAACCTTCGATTTCATTACTTTTTATTATCTTTCACCAACTTGTTACAAATCTAAGCATTGTAATCAATTACACCTGGAGAATAGATGAATCACTTATTGTTTCTATATATTTTGAGTTGCAACATCTAAACGCATTTTTGTGTAAATAAATCTGTGGTAAAAAATTATTCTCTAGTGCAATATTATCGGTTTCTTGGTAATGGTGTTGTGTTTGTAAAAATTGGCGATCACTATTACAAAGAATATTTCACCAGTGTAAAAAATGAAAATCAGGTGGTTTAGATATTAAATATAACTCTGCTGATTATTCCAACTTCAAAAATTAGTAGATCTCCTCCCAGTATTTACTCTACTGGAAGATCCGGCGGATTGCATACTTCGCTCTCTGACTAATTCTTATTTAAGTCATTCTTTTTTTGATGGCGTTATAACGGATGACGAACGGTAGGATGTCTAATCTAAATTTATTTTCGATAAGCGAAGACATATTTTTATAAAAAATAATTTGACTTTTTTGTTTTTTCTCACAGACAGAAAAAAATTTTACTAAAATAATTTTGCTAAAATAATTTTTGCTAAAAAAATTTTGCTCTAAAAAAATTTTACTGAAAAATGTAGTTTTACTAAAAATTATATTTTAGAATTTTGCTAGACCAGCTCCCGCTACAGCTTTGCTGGTTTAAACCGAAGGTTGGCTATCACGCCCATTTCCTCTTATTTCTTCAATTGTTGGCCTTTATTATTTTTATTTTCATTATGTTTACTATTAGACGGAGCTTCCGCTCCTCAAGGTTTCCTCCAACTGCTATGTTAGCAATTTTGGTTTTTTGTTCTCCTCTGAAAAAGTTGTGTTTTTGAATTTTTTTGGTAGTTCTTTCAGAATCATTCTAAGTTTACGGATAGCTTCTATATGTTGTTTTAATTCGTTTTGAGACTTGACAGCATTTGATTATTGCACTAGCTGTACTACTACTATAGCAGCTGCTCCTTTTGCAGCAGATGTAATCAAAATCTTTATTATTTTTAATTAAGTTAACGTACTTTCCAATACCAGAAAAGATGCCATCCCCTTCTTTTTGAACGGCACCTGCAGGTGCCTAGGAACTTTATTTTGTTCTTGTTCCGACAGTTTCTACACTATCATAATGGTAAACAGATTTTTATAGATGGTTCATGAGCAATTTTATTATTTGATGGCAAAAATGTTTTAAGATATTGTGTTTATAAATTATAGGCATTTTTTAGGATTAAATTTGACTTTTTGGGGGAAAATAATATCTACGTTCGGCTAAAAGCCTCGAGGAGCTTTCGCTCCGATTGGTTAGTAACCACTGGACCTTTGGTCCGTTTATTATTTACGCTAAGATTTTACGTTTGTGAATGGGACAACCAATTCGGATAACTTTATTAATTGATTGTTGCCACTTTATCTATTGCGTCAGCAGCGTGTGATGTACTTTAATTTCTTTTCTATTAACTGGCATTTGCACCTGATTCATCTTCACGCCGATTTAAGTGCATTTTTAACTTAAATTTTAAGAACATCTATTGTTTTTAAACGAATCTAATGTATTTATTTTTTTAGAGTTATCTTGTACATTTTTCTTTAAGTTCATTTCTAACTTGATTTTCAGATTTTTCATTTTATCAACTTTTTATACGTGAGTTGTACTTCATTTTATTCTCTATTCATCTTTTTCATTTGTTGAGTAATTTTTGAACTCAATTCATCAACACTTTTTTGGATTGTAATTGAACGCTTTAAATTTTTTCTTTTTAACTTCTTTCAGGTTAGTTTTTCTATTTCATCTTCTAATTGTTCTTTTCACATTTTTATCTGATGTTTATTTTTAATTACAGCAGATTTTAAATTTAAAGAAAGTAATATTAAAATTTTTGATTGTTCTGAAATCTTTTTAAAAGTTTTGCTATATCTGCTTCTAGCTCTTATCCTTTTTATCAAGTTTAATATTTTTCGTTTAATGCTTTGTCATTAAGTTTAGCAACTTTAATTCGTTATCAGTGGAAACCAAACAACGTTTTATATATTTTTTCTTTTTTTAAATCATTTGATTTGTGTATCAACATATTGTTTATTTGTTAAACTCTTGTATTTGTTGCGGAAGAATAGAAAGATGCAATGCCAGATAAAAAACGTCTCAGGTTTTCCTATCTAATTTGCTATCTCTATTTTAATTCACGATTATTCGGGATATATGCACCTCCACCGACCAAACATTTGTTACATCATTTTTAACAATAAAAAAATAAAATTTTTTCTAATACAAATAAAAAAATAAAAAATTTGTTCGAATAAAAATAAAAAATAAATTTTTTCTAATAAAAATAAAAAAAATGGAAAACCCAAATTTTAAAAAAATTATATTCGTCCGCATCATCTGTTCTTCTTATTCGCCGCGATCAACGGGATTTGAAAATAAATGCTTTTGTTAATAAATAATATAATACTATTACAAATCCATGTCTAGCTGTTAATCTTTTGTTGAATTACAGGCCGGAAATATTTAGAGTAACAGACTAAAGGTTTACCTTCTATAGAAACTAATTATTGTTATTTCCAGGTGGATCCATTTATTAAAATTTATGGAGATTGTAAAGTAAATATAATGATGTAGCTTATGTTGAATTAAATAAAGAAAATCATGGTTATATGGCATAATACTGTTTTATGGATTTATTAGGCAGTGTTACCAATTCGTATACTGATTGGCTAGAAAACTAAATTACTAAATTATATCAATATTAAGAATTAGTTAAAAAATTAAAAATCTCTTTCCAAGAAAAAATAAGATTATTTGTTGATGATCAAATCAATACAATATTCATATTGAAAAGTAAAACATAATGAAGAATTTCTTATGTCAAGTTTATTATAGAGACACAATTTATAAACAGAAACATAGAATGCCCCAAAGTTATGATGATGATACGTTATAGAGATTATATTCCACTTAAATATTAATTTATTAAAATCTTATATAAATGGTTAGCTCAACAAGGCGAAAATTTATTTGTGGATTTAACCTTATACTATTAACAAGACCATAGCATATTATAATAAACGAACTGACGGTTCTTGGGCTTTGCCCGATCTTAGAGAATTCTTATGATAAAATGATGATTCTGTAACATCTGACTGAAAAAGGTGTAAATGGTAAAAAAGATTATAAAATTTAGTAATTATAAAAATTTAACTAAATTTCAATATTCTTACCATTTGAAAATAATATGATGGCGTAGTTGACGAGTACTGTTAGACATATGTGTGGTGTTACAAACTTTAAATTAGGATTTACATCTAATCAATTTTAAAATTTTAAATCTTTAACAAAACTAAGTGATTTCAGATTGATGGTGGTGTTATTAAATTTTCCAAAAGAGATCAAAGACCAATATATTTTTCTTATTATATTATTATAGATAAAGATGTAATTTTGAATTAGATATTCCAATCAGAGAATGGTCTCTATCATGAAGGCCATCCTATACCAAAAAAAGTGTAATTATGATGATGAAGAATAATTTATGATGATGATGAAGAAACAATTTATGATGATGATGATGAACTCAATAAATAGTTAGTGAAAAAAAATTTCCATAATTTTTGATAAAACATTATATGATGACACTTAATAAGATTAAAATAAATATGATAAAATTTAATGTGATAACGAAAAAAATAAACTATAAGAACGTGACATATATAATAATATAAAATAACACTCAAGTCCTTGATAATTAGAATGTTTATATCTAAATTAAAACACAAATTTTTTCTTAAATTTTCTCTAAAAAAAATTAAAAAAATGGAAAATACCAGTTTTATAGTGTCTTATGTGAAAAAAAGTTGCAAACAAAAAGAAGTTATCAATCTCATTTAAATAGTAAATTTGCATTTACAAATGTAGAACGAGTTGATGAAGGAAATATATTAAAATTAAATAGGTTATAAAAACTATCTAGGAAAACATTGCCTAACTGTTATAAAAGTTAAACAAATGTTTGATGATTATTCACATTCGGATATATAAAAAGTTTTTAATAGTGACGATGATGACGTACATGGGACATCGGAGATGTCTTCCAGTGTTTGCCGTACCAGATGGATGATAATTTATTTAGCGATCTGATGAATTTAACGAAATAGATGATTTGATGAAGCCGTAACAGATATAAAATATTTATTTAATCAGTCTGCGCACCGAAGGTTCCTGGGCTTCGCCCGTTGAATATACCGAAACCGATAAAACTTTTTCTGATATTCTAACACTTTTATATTATTTAAGAAATCTTTCAATGTTATATGAATGTAGAAGTTACTTTATACAAAAAATGGCCTGATGGAATCCTGAAGAAATAATTACAAGGACATTTTACAATTCACAAGAAATTCATAAAGTAAATGATATAAAACCCATATTTTGAAATCGATGATACTTAAATTAGAATTTGTATAATGAAGCCAGTTACGTGAAATCTGGTTGGAAGAATTTGTTAAATACTATCTAAGAAAATAGTCATTGATAACTATAAAAATAATACTGGTGGTAGTTATGTTACTTTACCTTTCAGTTCACCCCCAAATAATCAACATAACAATGCGAAGATGATTCTTGTTTTCTGTGGAGTATTATAGACATTTACATCCTGCAGAATATATAAAGAAAGGGACTAAGTCATTATAATAAGAAGATACATAAATGAATATTGTTCTTTCTGATGGCTTACCTGAATTTCCATAAGCTTATAATAGACTGAATAAAGTTTCATAAAAAGAATAAAAATTTAATAGAAGTAAAATGTTTTTGAATTAAATTGTGAATTAAGTTTCTATTGTAAAAATTATTCCACTTTACTCAGATTCAAAAAAATTTTATTTTGAATATAAAAATTCTGTCACTCAGAAATAGTATATAATGATAGGAGAAATTACATGCAATCCATTATATTTTTATCCCAAGGGAAATATAATATGTACTGAAAAATATTTGAAACTTGTTAAAACACTATCACCAATAATGGAGTTAATCATCAATATTATTATAAAGGAATGCGGCCTGGTTGCGCGCTTGTTACGCCCGATGTCCGATGGGCTTTTCTTGCCGTTGCTCCTGCCCCCTGCCCTCGTCGCCTTCTCCCCCCGGTGCCGTATTTTGTATGCTGATTATAATTACAAATATTCATCTTTATCTTCAGAATATCAACAAAAATTAGAAATTTTAAAAAAAAGTTTACAAAAAATGTAACAATAGGATTATCAACAACAAACAAAAAATGTTACTACAAGATATCACCATAAATATCCACATAAGAATAGAAACGATTCAAAAATTAAAAGAAGAAAATAATAAAGAATTAAATAAAGAAGAAAATATAGAATGGCTAAAGCCAGAGGAGCTCGCTCGATTAAATGAATGTTTAAAAAATGGTTCTCCAACAATATAAAGAACAATATGATAAAGAAGTATATTTACTCGCAGCTAAAATAATAAAATCAAAAATTATCATCAAAATACATTTAATATTACAAAAGCAATTAATGAAACACATGAAATATTATCAAGATAAATTTGAAAAACTAGAACAGTCCAAAACAACCAAGCCCAAGCGAATTTTATTATATTATCAGTGTCTTTTAATATTGTGTAAGATGTTTCTATATTTACAAAAACTTCAGATAATAAAAATTTTCTTTGTCTTCAATGTATTGAACAAGTTTAGAACTTTAGCGAATGAATAGACATTTTGGAGAGAATTGCCAAACAAATTGAAGCAGTTCAAAATACTTTTCAAAAGATGATTATTGTAGAATATAATAAAGGGTATTTAAAAAATCAATTACCCTTTACTATTTATTGTGATTTTGAAGCATATAATGGTAATATGACACAAAATCAACCGGAAAGATTCAGGGCTTCACCCGATCTGAAAATGATCATTCTGAAAAATGTTTTTAAATAATTCTACAATTATAATTCTGAAAAAAGTGCGCCTGAAAAAGTGCACCTGGAAAAAGTTCACTGAACAAAGTAAAGGAAAACTATTTAATTTGAACAAAAACCATTATGTTGGGGAATGTACATTCACTCAACATTATCCTAATTTATTTAAAATCAGAATTATTTTCAATATCTTATGGTGAAGATTAGTTCAGAAAATGTTTTACAAAGAAAGTTAGAAGGAAAAGAATTACAAAATTTATTTTTCACCAATTGCTTGAAAATGAACAAATTTACCAATGCTTCATTAACGGATGAAAAAAGAAAAGAATTTGATGATGAAACAAAATGTTATTACTGTGGAAAAGTAAAAAAAAAAAAAAAAAAAAAAAAAAAAAAAAAAACAAAAAAAAAAAAAAAGTTTTTACAAATAATATAAAACTGGCAAAGGTAGATATCTGACCAAGCGAAGTACGGCTGCTTCCGTCAAGGTAAGAAGATCATGATCATCTAAATGGATTATATAGAGGTGCAGCACATATAATTCTTGCTAATCTTCATGCTAATAAATTTAAATACTAACTTTGATCCTCTATATTTCTACGAATGGTTCTAAAATATTGATTTCCATCTAGTAATGAAAGATTTATTTTCATCTTGAAAAACTTACAACAACAACAAATAAATGTACTATGTAAAACAGAACGAAGAATATTTTTCAATGCGAATTAGGTTGCCATTAAGAATTTTTAGATGCATTTAGATTTTTTACTCCTTTATTCATTAGATGTTATGGGAAAAACTTTTGAAATCTGAACAATGTAAAATACTTAAATTAAATATAATTTAAAACCTTTAAAAGGAATATTTCCGTATGAGTATATAACTGGAGCTAAAACACTGTGGTTCACAGTCGATCGAGACTGATTTTAATTCTAGTGAATAAAATTTATGGTAAGAAGAAAACTGTCTCCAATAAATAAATTTAAATCAACATTAAACAATCAAAATTATCTGACGAAGATATGCAGAAGCTGAAAAAAATTGGAGGAGAGTTTAAAATTGTAAAACAATGTATGATTGTATTAAACAATGAAATATCTACAGAAAGATCGTATTAATACTTAGCTGAATCTTTTTTGAAAACTTTCGTTGTGATATGTGTTTAGAATATTACGGAATAGATCCATGTTAATGTTATTCTACACCAGGTTATAACATGGCTAGCAGGATTATAAAACATACTGGTGTTCAAAGCCGATGGCTCTAGGACAAAGTCGTTAAACTTAAACATTATAAAGAAAAATTACATATGATAAATTATTATTTTTTGAATCTGGAATTAGAGGTGGATGTTTCAATCAGTTTTAGGTAATAGTATTGTT
Organism: Prostheceraeus crozeri; assembly: GCA_907163375.1. Taxonomy (NCBI): domain Eukaryota; kingdom Metazoa; phylum Platyhelminthes; order Polycladida; family Euryleptidae; genus Prostheceraeus; species Prostheceraeus crozeri. The sequence goes on from CAJQUW010014914.1 coordinate 15,659, forward strand.
AAATGTTATAATTGAAGAAAGTAAATCCCGAAGAATATGGGAATAATGAAACCTTTTCTCCAGAAAGAAAAAGAAAAACATATTAGAAATTTTTTCGAAACGAAAGACGAGGAAGGAGTAGAACGTGAAAAAAGCAATTGATGAATTCTGAGGAGAAAATATTTGTTATATTATGATTTTAATAGCTTATAGGTTCTTTCTTGCATGAATCAAGAATTGACCAACAGGTTGAAATGGACTAGGTGTAATATTCGTACGACATCAGAGATGTTACTAGGGCTTCGCCCGTTCTAGATTATCAAAGAACATATGATGTTGAAAATAATTTTGGTTATGTATATGAAGTTGAATTTAGTATACCTGTTTATAATAAAAGATTAAAAGCAAAATATTTTCTTTTGTCCCGAAAACAAAAATCCTAAATATAGAAGATTTTTCAGATTATCAAAAATCTTTAATTCTCTAAGAAATATAGACCAAACTAAATAAAAAACTTATGTTAACACAACGCAAATAAAGGAAAGTATGTTGTTGAAGGAATGAATGCTAGATTGAGTATTTAGATCATGGAATGATTCTCACCAAAATACATCGAAAACTAGCGTATAGAAAATCTAGGTGGGCGTTAAAAAATTATATAAGAGTTCAATATTGGAAAACGTAAAATAGCTTGAAAAGAAATAAAGGATGATTTTGGAAACGTTGTTCTTCAAAATTAATGGAATAATGATTTTATGGTAAGACTTTAGAAAATGATGTGCGTAATAGACAAAATATTGGAAATTAGTTTATGATAAAGATAGATTTCAAAATTTAAACAAGGAAACCTACATATAAAAGAACTACTAGATTTAGTGATGAACTATGTGCTTGTTACATTTACATCGAATTAGCGTTAAACATGATAAGTTTAATTTTATTGGTTTCACTATATTAGAATTAGGGCCCCCCCCCCCTTGTAATACTATTTATGTATAGTTGTTATATATGATTATTTTAGCACCTGCTTATGGCCAAAACTATAAATTACACTTTAACAGATAACCGATTCTGTTTTCTTTAGAATTAACAATCACCGTATAATTCTACACTTGATGAAGAAATAGATAAAATAAAAGATTCATTATCTTATTGATTTTATGTAAAGTAACACGATGAATGGAATTAGAAGGAAATGAAAGATTTCATACATAACAGAAGCTATATTTTTAAAAATCGTAAATGTTACTGTTATGATACAACTAATAATGATTAAAAGCTCCATAAAAAATTAAATAAAAGGAATTTCAAAGGCATCAGTGGCTAATCAAATAAAATTTCAAGATTATAAAAATGCATTATTTAATAATGAAAATAAAAACAGCATGTATAATTATAGACTTAATTCAAAAAACAAACCATAACATGTATTTAAAAGAAGAACATACATTAGCATTAGAATCCATTTGATGATAAAAGAAATAATTTTACCTGATGGACTATAACTTACAGAACCTTTTTAATTTTCTAATTTCTAAGATAGACAAAATTTGATATATATATAAAATAAAAAAAAAATATAACACTATATTTGTATATTTTAATCACTCCGCGAAAATATTTTTCGATAACTCTTTCAATGAATTTTTTTATCAATATTAATTGTAATGAAGCCATAATCTTTTGATCAAAAAAGCATTATTACACGATTGTTTAAATTCATCTTTATTTCTTACGCATAAATCTCTTAACAAATCCCTTAAGTTCTCTTGCATTTATTTCATATAGTATAAATATATTTGGCATTCTTTCTAATAACACTTCCGTCTAATGAAATACATATTTGTGTTGTTAAATAAAAAACACATACAGTTATTATGTCTAACTCTTGTGAAAATAATTTCTCTGAACTGACTGATTTCTATCCATTAACACAATCATTCAAAAATTACACATGTTTCATTTTTTATCTAGTTTACTAGGGATCTTGCATATTTCACTATCATCTATTAAATTGTATCTTTATATGGTTATTTTTATTAGATTTCTACTAACTGATTTTTGTCTATCTTCACACCACGAAGCTTATTTCTTCTTCATCTTCCGATTTTTTCATATTCTTTGAATAATGAAGCATATTGCTGTTTTTTTAAGATTATTTTCAAATCCATATTTTAAAAATTGATTTTAGACGGGTTGTTCTGCCGTTGTTGTATAAATTATTAAGATTGTTATAATCCAAAAAATTTTGGAGTCGTTAAAATTTTAACACAATAGATACGTTTTTTCCGCAACTGATCTTCCACAACTAACTGACAAAAACTTTATTAGATAAATATGGATGATGATTAAATTTAAGTTTTTTTTATATTTAATGGTAGCACCTTCACTCATTTATTTTTTAATAAAATAAAAATTTTATTTTTTATTTTTTTATTTTTTGTTTCTAAAGAAGAAGAAGAAAATATTAAACTTCTCTAGCTTCGCGTAGGAGTTTATACCTCTCGAACGGAGTTTTTATACCCTTCGAACGGGAGGTTATACCTCCCGAACGGGAGTTTATACTCCGCGAAACCAAACGATCTATCTAATCTCTTACCTCAAAAATTGATTTCTTGTCTTTTTTCATTGTTATAATGCCAATGTGTTAATAGTTTTTCATGTAATAGGAAAATTATTTGTTTGTGGAATTAATTAATCTTTAACAATGGGTACAGTAAATGTGGAAAAACTGAATATAAATTTGATTATTTACTTAATAACTCCTTCAATCATGTCCACTGTACAACCAATTGACTTTATTCAGTTATTTTTCGGAATCTTTACTTAAATGATAACCTAGACTATCAGTTTTTTGTTAATTTACTCCTAATAGCTTAGACAATGATCTATCATGATTAAAATCAACTTGATGATTTTCGTCTAAAGTAAGAGAAAATTTATTAACTGCCGGTTCAACTGCAAAATGTCATTGTTTCTTATCTTTAAATGGTATACTACATGTCTCTTTCATTTCATTTGATATTGTTTCAACTTCGTAAGAACAGAAGAAAAGTTAGTATTTTTCCATGTTTTACCTTTATCAGTTAGATATCTATTGATCTTCGCATCTTTGCATAAACGTTTTGTATAGTGTTAAATGTAGAGAAACTAGTCCAAGGCAATTTGATGAATTTTATTTGTTCAAATGTAGACTGGGTTCTAAATTACAGTGTGTGATGACGTAGTTGTTATAATTTTAACGTGTACTAAAATTTGATAAAAATACAAAACACCAAAATCTGTCAATTTTCGAAATGATCATTAATTTTGTTAAATCTGCCTGAACACATTTTAAACTAAAAAAAATAAATAAATATTATAGATCAAAATCGTTTTAGATAACAATCATAGATAAAAAATATAGATTAAAATCATAGATAAAATAGAAA
>CAJQUW010014916.1:0-84349 GCA_907163375.1 Prostheceraeus crozeri
TCACTCACTTCACTTCTCGTTTTACGTCCTTCTTGTCCCATTGCTTGAGGTTGGACGGAGTTTGATGGCTCGCTTCCACTGGTCCCGATCTTGGGCAAGGTGCTCGCTGATGTTGAGGGCATCCAGGTCTTCTTGAACACAGTTTCGCCATGATTTCTTTGGTCTTCCAACTGGGCGCTTTCCCTCCACCTTCATGGATTCCACTCTACCGATGACCTTCTCTTCCGCTCTCCTGACATGACCAAACCATCGAAGCCTCCTCTGTTGAATTCGGTTCCTCAGGTGTGTCAGCCCGCACATTCCCATTACATCGTCATTACTGACCCGGTCTCTCCATTTGATCTTCATCATGTAGCGCAGCATCCTCTGGTCACACACTTCAAGTCGGCTTCTTTGTTGCTGAGTCAACGGCCAGGTTTCCGCTCCGTATAATATACTGATCGCACACACGTTTCGTACACTTTCGCTCTACACATTATTGGGATGTCTTTATTGCACAGCAGGCTGCTAAGATCCCTCCACTTCAACCATGCTGCCGAAATTCTGGACCCCACCGCCTTCTCTGCTCCTGCATCGCAGCTAAGCACATCACCCAAATAGCAGAACTCATCCACTTCCTCTACGGAGAGGCCGTCAAAGCTCAAGGAGTCGTCCTCTGGTATGTCATTGTGTCCCATGCAAGTCGGACAGCGAAAGTTTGCAATTCCTGTCACCTTTCGCAGACGAGCACATTTCCTGTGACACCATTTCTTACAGGAGACACAAAGGATGGAATTGACACCAACTCCCCTGCCACAGCACCCACACGGTCACTTGCCAGACTGCTTCGCGTTTTGTACCTTCTTTCCTGTGACCATAATCTTTGTCTTCTGCATGTTCACTTTGAGACCACGTTGTTCAAGGTCAGTCTTCCATCTGCAGAATAGCTCCTTTGCCTCACTCTTAGTCTCAGCCGTTAATACCAGATCGTCCGCATAAAGTAACTCCCAGGGACCATCACCTTTGCATTCTTTGGTCGCCTCCTCCATTACAATCAAGAAAAGTAACGGGCTCAGCGCTAAACCTTGATGGACACCGACACTGATCTGAAACTCTTCTGACATGCCTGCTAATGTCACCACTTTCGAGGATGTATGCTTGTATAGGGACATTACAGATGCTACGATGGCGTACTCGGGCACATTTTGCCGACGAAGTGCCCACTCAATAACTGCACGCGGCACTCGGTCAAAGGCCTTCTCCAAGTCCACAAATACATGAAACAACTTCTTTCGCACCTGCGTATACTTTTCTTGTACTTGACGTACAACAAAAATCGCATCGGTCGTCGACTTGCCACTCAAGAACCCAAATTGGCGAGCATCCACTTGCACGAGCTTCTTAAGTCTCTCTTCGAGAACCTTTTCAAACAGCTTGAATCCATGTTCCAGAAGCCGAATGCCTCTGTACGATCCACAGTTCAGCGAGTCTCCTTTATCCTTGTACAATGGGATCGTCAGGCTTTTCTGCCAAGCTGTAGGAATTTCTTTCGATTCCATAGCTTTCTGAAAGATGGGCGTCGCCTCCTCAATAACCACCTCCTCCGCTCCTCTCATCAACTCTGCTGAAAGCCCTGACGGTCCAGGAGCTTTTCCTTTCTTCATGCTTCGAAGGGCCGCGCGTATTTCTTCCTTGGAAATTTCTTTGATGGGTCCTTCAGTTGCGTCGATTCCTTCAACGGCAAATTCGTTGCTCTCGTTCAGAAGCTTGAAAAAATACTCCTTCCATCGTCTGCACACATCTTCTTCCCTCGTGAAGGTCTGTCCATTAACATCCTTGATGTATCTCCTCTGGTTAACATCCTTCCGATCCCTTTTCATCTGCTTCGCAACCTTGAACATTTTCTGCTGCATTTCTGCGGCGCTCAAATTCTCTCCCCAGGCCTTCCAAGCGGCTTGTCTGGAAATTGCAACCTCCCTCTTTGCCAGTCGTGACTTATTTTTGTAAACTTACCGATCAGCTTGACTTCTTGACTGCTGCCACCTTTTGTATGCCATCTTTTTATCTTTTATTGCCTCTTGAACAGTCTCATTCCACCACCACGTCTCCCTTTGTATTTGTCTCTTTTTGCCTCTTGTTACTCCACAGACTTCTTCAGCTGTTTTCAGGATATTGTCCTGAAACTGATCCCATTCACCGTGCGTCCCCAACTCTGTTCTTTGCCTCAGTCTCTCTTCAAACAGCTTTCTGTTTTCTTGATCACGAAGTTTCCAGACCTTAATCTTTCGTGCATTTATTCTCTTCCTCGGATGTTTCAAAGCCCTTTCTCACTATATCCATGACAAGTAGTCGATGCTGTGTTAGACATGCTTCGCCAGGAATTACTTTGCAATCCCGAACAGAAGCACATTCTTCTTTCCTCATCAGCATAAAATCAATTTGCGTTCGACTGTCACCACTTTTGTATGTTATCTTCTTTTCATCGTCCTTTGCGTATAGTGTATTTACAATCTTCATTTCATTCCCAAGGCAAAAATCGAGGATTCGTTCACCGTCTCTATTCCTTTCTCCGAACCCGAAAGGTCCCATGATCTGTTCGAAACCGAATCGGTTGCACCCTACATGACCGTTAAGATCCCTAGCTACAATTAGAGATTCAGATTGTGCCACAGTCTTCACTCCGTCATCAAGATCTTCCCAGAAGCGATCTTTGTCCTCATCCGGTTTCCCACTTTGTGGGGCATACACCGAGAACACGTGGGTCACCTTTTCTCCGAGGACCAAACTCAGCTTTATTGAATCAAAGAATACTTCTCCGAAATCCCGGAACTCTATCAATAAGTGATACTTTAAGTCAGATGTTAGAATTTTCGAAGCGGTCGGATGAATTTCATCAACCGGACATGATTGTTTTAACTCGATCATTTTCTGCAATTCAGGTTTGTTTACGTTACCCTACGTGTCATTCTCTTCCCTCGAAATTGTCTAGAATGTCAGCTTACGACCAGATAATTTTGATTTATTGAATGCAAGTTGGGATTTCCACGAGATAGATGTCAGCATCTCTTTCATCAATCATTCAAAATCTAAGATGAAAATTCAGCGAGCCGATCATGGACAGAAAACTGATATTGTCAACCTACGCATTGACACTTGGAATATTCAATATTTCATTTCATCTCAATAGTTTCTGTTCGACACTTATCAATGATAACGTATCTTTTTAGTTATCGTAAAGATTGTTAATTATGTCATGTACCCTATACTTTTTCCGAACTTCCAGAGTGATAGCTACTTGGTGCATACTTCTACTTCAGTTTCCTTGCAAATACGGAGGATATTACTCTCACGTATACTTAGAAATGTTTCATTCTTTCTGCATATTAAAATGTATATGATTAATGTGAAAAATTACTTGTGATGCGGTTGATTCTATAGGTGCCATACCTGAGTACGACATGACCTTTCTGGTTTTTCTTTCATATTCCATTATGAAAGTATCGGATCAGGAGTGTAATCTGGATTCGATCTGGTATCCAGATCGAGTGGTGGTCTCCGTGGCACAGTGGTTAAGTGCTTGGCCTAGCGATCCTTTTGTTCAGAGTTCGAACCCCGAAAGTGTCATTGGAAGTCGATAGGAAGGGCATCCGGGCTAAAAGTACCCCAACGCTCCAGAAAAGTCTGACTGTGTAAACCCCCAGTATGGGGTAGTAGTGACGTCAAAGCTTGACGTCAAGACGTCACCAGATGAGGATTGGATAATTATCCCGTTGAGCTCTGTATATGCACTGAAATAACGATTCAGTCATTGTTTTTGAATCACCATTCTACATGAATTTGGAATTGTATTTAATCTACTGCAGCCATCTGTTGATTTATTTCAGCGATGCCTCAGTCAATGAATCTGAAATGAAATTTGATCGTGTTATTCCGTTGTATACTGTTGACCTGAATCTAAGGAGAAGTGAAAAATCTCTTCAATATCGAGTCATTAGCCTTACTATCCTCATCACAGTCTTCCCTCCAGTCATATCTTCCACAGACTTATTATTTTCTGCAAAATGTCCGCCCCTAGACAGACAACGAAGCGTCATATCCCTACGTTGCCCTCGAAAGAAGAAAGTCAATTGGCGAAGATGAACATCCATCAAGAAAGTCTTACAATCCATTCCATGCTCGTGTCCTAGAGACATGTCAAGTATTCCTCAATTCTTCATGTGATCCCATTAAGGTTACATCGCGGAGATTGATAATAGAAGACTTATATTGGTTAGTCCTTTGGGATCTGATGTGGAGGTTGAGGCGAGAAGGAAACTTGGAGACTTTTTCTTCATTTTGCGAGACTTGGAGATTCAGTTCGAAGTAATTTGATTGTTGAGAACGAAAGAGGAGTGTTTCATTTTGTCAAGAGTCAAGTGGAACTAAAATCTGAGGCTGTAGAGGAGAGAGATGTGGAAAATAAAAATTAATGACAGAATGTTTTCGAAATCCGTTTATCGATTCAAGGCGGAATAATTGGTTGTGTGACTGCTAATTGCTATATTTCCGATACTTATTCTTCTTTTACATATTCAATTTTGAATTTATTTTCTCAGTGATTAAGCATTGGATGTTGAGTACTTGTGATCATATGTAAGCTTTGAGATGTAGTGGAAAACGCGACAAGTGTAATTTCATTCGAAAAGTCACTTTAGAAATAATTCGGAATAGGGGAAACGTCTGTACAAGTAAAGTTCTCCAGACGTACGCTGACTTATAATGAGAATCTCGTCACGTTTTTCTTTTTCTCTTTTTCCCCTTTCTCATCTGAATGCTGAAATCTTTATCAATTTTTTATCACCTGTGCGGTTATTGACGACAGGAAACTGCATTTTTATGAAGTCTAGTTGCAACCTTCGACTCATCGACCTCGCTCGCCTGACCAAAGCATTGAAAAAGTGTCAGCGATAGAGGAACTTCGCTTCTTCAATCGATCATAATTGTACTTATGACGACTCAATCGTGCATGATGGGACTTTTAACGACGCTGTTCGGCTAGGATGTCTTGGCAATGATATTAAAGAACATAAAGCATATTGTCTGCAACTTCCCTTGATGCGATGAAGAATTGCGGTACGGTGGGAGTGATGCATTCGTTGATTGATTAAGCTCTCAGCGAAACGTCGCACTGAAGAAAGCTTGAGTGGTACCCGAAGACATTTTCATTTGATCTTTCTATAATTTGCATCTGCAAATGCCTCATAAAATGCTCCACAAGGTTAGGCTGCGTAATCGTGTTTTTGATTTGATGTCTTGAAGTTCTCTCTGTTCTCATGAGAGAGTAGGTGTAAAAAAACAGTCGGTTATTGGTGGAAAAACACACATTCGTGCATAGATGAACAATATGTATGACAGAAAGTTACAACATATCCTTTTCTTCAATTCGATTTGCTGTCAAGAAGGGCTTTTGGAATTTCTTTGGAGTTATCGTGCTTATAGAGACCCCTCTTCTCGACACTTTATTTAGAAACGTCACATGTCTTCAATTGGAAAATTCAATTTTTTTGCTTAACTTCCTGTATTTTTGGTTTGCTGATAAGTGACTTTTTCTTTACTAGATAAAACTGCTCCTGAAGCTATCACACGTTTTGGTTTGACAAAATGTGGAGACTCATTGGATTGGCATTGAATGATTGTTTTAAGATCTGATGTAACACATAAGATATCTTCGAAAAATACCAATTGCTGAAATTCCCCTACCACGCTCGCCTGACCAGGGAAGTGGAGACCGGTTCGTGCAATCTGCACACGGTCAGACCGATGGTACAATCAGGATTTCAAGTGGCGGTAGAAGTGGTTCAACGTGGTGAGCCACGAGTAGTTCGACGTGTTTTCAAGAAGTGGTTGGACGCGACACGAATTGAGTAACATACAGTTGATTGCAAAGTTTCATCCTTACAAGCGTTCTAAATTGGGATTCTTGCTCATAAGAAGCTCACAACATCATTCAAATTCTGCTTTTTAATGGTAAAATGAATTCAGAGATCGATTTTGTTCTATGTTGATTGGAATATCAGCAGAAACTAATTTGGTAAATTATCAGATCCAGGGTTAGAAGGATATTCTGCAGAAACAGATAGTAGATTTTAATTGTGACTTCGTGCTGACATGCAAATTTTTATCAGAGAGGAGGGAATGTGCTACTTTCACACAAAACTCGTCCCATGGTGTATAATTTAGCTAGTGAGTGAATGGTGAAGTGAATGAGAGAATTTTCAGAAATTATTGCTCATCAATACATGCGCTCCCTAGCAAAGTTTACTTTACATTGAATTGCTTGTGGGGGTGGGGGTACTGTGCTACTCACATACTATGCACCGTCTGAAAGTTAGGAACATGATCTTGAAAATGAACTTCTCGCATGCTCAATGACTGCATCTTTTAATATTTTCCCACCACATGCAATTATTACAGCAGAGTTACCTTTTTACATGCGAAAGTCTGGATGTCTAAATGATATGCAACCTGATTTGAATTATAATAGGCAATTGCTGCAGGTATCAGTCATGAATGTACGAGTATGTACTCATTTCATGAAGTATTTGATGAAATGTGCATTTGACAGGATGTATCTAAATGATATATCACTTAGTAGTTTTATATAACAATCATTGTGTATCTGTAGTTGCTTGTCAGCTATCATTTATATTTATTGTTGCTTCAAGATAATTTTACACTTGACTTCTTCACTACATTACCCATCTACAGATGCATCACAGTCGTTCAAATATATTATGATGTGATTTAATTCAGTTGTTCTTAGATTATTAAGTGCTGCATATTCCGCCTAAGGTATTTTGCTTAGTTCATGAATTCCCTGGTCTGCTGAGCTACATATGCCACTGATGACAAATGACCAACTTAAATACAGTCTAAATAACAAAGTAATAAATATTCTGTTAGTAATTTCAGATTATGATGGCGAGACTGTACATACATAACATTATTTACCGCATCACCGTATATAGAGAAATCTTAAGATTAACAAAATAACAATTTGTTTTGTTGAATGTTAAATTTCTTAGAGTTGATTAATTAATAAAGTTTTAAACGTATGAAAAAGGAACAGGATGACAAATAATTAAAGAGATCAAATATGATTTTTGAAATTCATGACTGATAAATAAAAAATTAACATACAGAAAAAATGTGATTTCAGCGTGCTAAAAACCATTCAGCCATCAATCATTATGCATTGCAAAAACATTGAGTACTTTATAGTGTTGTAATTAAGTTAGATAACTTTAATGTATCCTACTTTAAAGGAACATGCGATTTATGCTGATGCTTTGGCCATCATGAAGTTGATCAAAATCTCACATCTTTATATTTGGAAAGTATTTCAAACCTTCCTACTAAAACATTGAACAAGTTGAATGCGCTGATCATGAACACTATACTCGTTTAACGGCGGTCTTAGTTAAAGCTTTTAGCGACATTCATAGTCGACGAGGTCACAGAAAATTGCTCTGCTTTATCAATTTTATTAACCAACATATTATCAAGAAAGATATGCGCAAATAACGAGACATAATTGAATCATTTATAAGATAATGAAAGGAATCCGTGACCCCTGAACGTCACTTCCTTCTAACAAGAAGGACGCCGTGAACTTCATATTTCAAAGACGACAATGATTTACAGTCGGAAAAGGGATAGCTATAGTTGTCTAGATGAAGTCAAACTCAAAAAGCGGTGTATTGTTAAGACACCATCACCCGTAGTTGAATGGATTAAGAAAAACTACTCTAGTGAGGAGAGTTTAGCTTATCAAGGAGAGGAAGTGTGCCTTGATTTGGCATCATCAAAAATGTGTTTAGAAAAGTCAGGTTTTGCATTAACGTTTTTGTAAATTTTCGATTGATTACGAAGAGCCTTGCTATTTCAAGCTTTACTTATTTTCTTGGAGTTCCTACTATTTTGTTTTTACTTTTTTTGGGAAGGTCAATTTTATTACTGTATATTTTGGCAGAGTAAGAGATATGCCACAATCATCAAATGATCGACATTTTCTTTTACCCACTCTCTCTCTCCGCTTAAAAGTGAAATAGAACAAACTGGAGACATAGCCTAGAATGTAAGTGGGTAAAAGGGTAGTCGATCATTGAAAACCACTAAGTCTCTCGCTCATTGAATTGTCGTTATCTGTTGCTCATTCATAATTTTCGCCGTTTCTCAAATGTATTGTGCCTTTGCAGAATGAGAAACTTCATTGTCTGGATCTTTAATTGGTCGACATTTTCTTATGTCCCACTCCTATTTTTACGTTGAACAGATTTAATGCTAATAAAGAAAACGCGCATTAAGCTAATTTAGAATGTTAATACGTGACTTTATTTTCGACGCACCAGCAAAATGAAATTGAATGATATTTTGTTTGAACAACTAGAATTAAAACATCCTCATATAAACCTGAGAGGTGAATGTTCCATATTTCTTCGAATGATAGCCTGCAGTTTGAAATATCTTCGACTGCTACTCGAAGCTGTCAATTTGCGCAGCCAGATAATGCCGTTTTCATTTATGCAGACACTTTCTGTTTGAGTTCACATTGTCAGTGCTACGTAAGCAATGCCTTCATTTAAAGTATGCCTCCATGTACGTAACTCCAGGGTAAGTTGAAATAGATTGCGGTATAGATTGAAATGCACAGTGTATGCCTTATGATTTCACTAACTAAGTGATTATCAGTTTAAAACTATCTGAAAAGCCCTTATATTATTGTTATCAATTCAAATAAAAAAGAATATTTTTTTGAGATGGGCATGTACTTAAATGTGTTTGAAAACAATATTTTCGGGCAATATATTATATTTTGATACAATATTTCGTCAGGCATTCATTGAATATCACTTTAAACACATCACTGGCAAATCGCCGAAGTTAGTGCGCCTGCAATGATTAATAAATGCTGCTTTTTGTAAACACAATGTAAATCGAATAATCAAATATTTAGTTGTATCCTCAGTTGAAAAATGGGAGGAACAGACCTGAATAGCTGCCATTTCATCCAGTGTCAGGAATCATCAGCAGGCCTAGTTCACATCTCTAAACATCGACACAAGACTCTATTTAAAGTTGCAACCACACTCGGGTAAATTTGAGACGGGCATTCATTAGAGTGATATATAAACAAGGTCTGATGATGATTGCTGATATTCGATGAAATTTGAGTTTTAATCAATAATTTGATAGAATAATGAAGAAATAGTAAATTTGATATTTGATGAATGCCCGTCAAAATTTCACCAACTTGCTAATTGCAAATCTCAAATTTACCTGGGAATAGCTGCAATTTTAAATAGAGAGTTGTGTCGATGTTGAGAGGACTTTTTATTAATAGCAGCAGCCAGGAATGATAGTTTTAATAGTAACCGCGGCTGCTATTCAAAGAAATGCGGTATTCATAATAAATGTCAAAGATCAAAGAATTATTTTCTGTCAATAAACTTTTATTGATGTTCGTCAATTTTTTGATTTACCACATAACTGACACCTTCTCCTTCTTCCGCGGGCTTTGTTCCCACTTCATGTGGGGTCGCCGGTGCGGATATCACTCGAACTCCGGATTCCTTTTCTTCCGTCAATCTCGTGGCAATCATATCCCTTTTCGTGCAATCTTTCCATCTCGTCTTTGCCCCCCCTCTCTTTCGTTTCCCGATCTCCATTTCTCTCACTCTTCTCCCCACATAATCCACATCTCTCGTCACGTGCCCCAGCCATCTCAGTCGTGTCCCTCTGGCTTTACTTTTGAACTCGCATATCTTCACTCGCTTTCGGATATTCACATTTCCTACTCTGTCCAACCTTGTCAGGCCCAACGACCATCGAAGCATTTTCATTTCTGTTACTTGCATCTTTTCCTCTTGTTATTTCGTCAGTGCTAATGTCTCCATTCCGTACAACATCACCGGTCTCACCATCACCTTGAACATTTCCCCCTTCATTTTCTCTGGCACTGTACCACATAACCGACGCCACTGTCGCATAATCCAAATAATTTTCAAGGAGTTGTTTATGCAGATTAATTTTTGTAACACTTCGAAGGAAAAAATGACAGCATCTATTCATAATTTGAACTTACATAAATACCAAGTGTGTTGGCTAACACTATTTTTCAATTCACCAATTGAAGATATGCAATTTCAGTCCTCTTTTTGCCTTGTTTTATACTACTAAGCTACCCTCTTATATTTCCATACTTCTTGCTGTGAGGCACCATGATGTTTTTTCACTTAATCCATATTCAAATGCATGTTATTTCCCGCATGGTGCAATGTTAACAAAACGTGTTTTTTCACCAAATTGTTAAGCTTGAGTGTCGTGTTTTCAAAATATTCAACATTGATTATAAGATCAACTTCTCTGACTTCTGTGATTTGTTGGCAGTTCGACTAGCACGAAAAGCATTTTGTCCTGAACATCCTCTTCATATTATTTATGATAAAGCTCCTCTGAGATTTTCTGCCCGAAACGGTAACTCCTACAGAAAGGTCAGAGCCAAAACAAAACGTTTTCAATCTTCTTTTATCAAATATGTCTAATTTGCCTGCTGTGGTTTCTATCTTGTACTTTTTTGAAGATTCTCTTGTCTCTGTATCTGCCACTTCTGAATCGATGTTGAAGTGTAGATTATTATGTTGGGAAGCTGTATAACTAGCTCGCAGACTCACATTGAAGTTGCAGACTTTTGAAGGTGTGGTAAGATAATTTGAAATAGAGGCTTTGAATAAGATCTAAAGTAGAGTAATTCATTGAAAATTTTTCAAATTATTTTATTTATCAGCTCGTTTCAAAACGATTAAGCAGCGAGATTAAAAGTTTAGGGGCTGTATTATTAAAGTAACTCTATTTCCCATCATCGCGCAGTATAGAACTTGAATTCGCCTATTTCTATTGCATAACAAGGAGACATCGTGATGAAATCGATTTTATCATGTCTGAAGTATCGACACCGGCAAAGATATGCTCAATCATAATGTTAACTAATAGTTACAGTGATATTCATATTTCATCAGGTAACAAGGGTTATGTTTCGGTTAATGATGAAATAGTTGTGTGTGATTTCCATTGCTGGTACCTTACTGCCTCTGCTGTCAGAGTTGGTTTTTAGATAATGAATTTCATAATTCCCTTGGTTGCCAAGGTTATGATCAAGATTATTACTTGATGTTTATCATAGATTCTGAAATGAATTCTCCTAATAATGAAAGCATCCAATGCGATTGCTTAGTTACGCAATTGACAAGTTGCTTCAGTAAATATGAAATGTTGTATAAGTTGAATACATAGTTTTGCTGCTATAGAAAACGTGAAAATTAGCAGATGTTGCTGGAAAGCTGGTGTAGTTGATGTACAGGCTTGACGTAGGAATGGATTTTGTAATCCCATTCCATCCCATTCCCACGGGATTTCGCAATAATTAACATAAGAATTCCCATAGCTCATTATTTTTCATAGATATCAATATCTTCTTTGGGACTTGAATGTCTATTTAGTTATACTATTAAGTCTAGTAGTCTATTAAGTCTATTATAAAATGCAAGCACTTAGGTCTAGTAATCGCAGTGGTTAAGTGTATGTTTGCTAGTTGGCATATTTGTAGGTTTAGGTCAAGTAGATCTAAGTCTCCTAACAGAGAAATGATTGTTATGAATTCTTATTTAGGCACTGCGTGCACAATTCATCAGTAAATGTAGGCCTAATTGAAATTTTAGACTATAACATTTAACTTATAATATGCTTACATAATTAGTTCTTGCAATTCAGTCTTACTTATTTGCTCTTGTAAAATGTTATTGTAAAAACTTGCAATTTTGGCTATATGTATATAAAAATCGAGGGATCTACGCTCAATAATCTGGATCTATATTTACAAAAAATATCATTTCAGGAATGAGTCAACAAAAGACTTTCAGGAAATAGCCTGAATAGTCTGTTGCAAATAAACTAATACGAATGCGGCGCACGAGTATTCTACCATCGATAAACCAAAAATTCAAACTATCATGACAATATATAATGTAAGGAGAGTACTGAGTACCGGTCACAATTAGGCCTACCTATTATGGATGTAGTACTTTTAGCATATCGTAGCATTTGATCTAATAATACCCGAATATTGATATTGAAATTAATTCGTGTAACAAAACTGCATGTATTCAAGTCATCACTTACACCCACACGTGTTGCTGTAAGTCATCAGCGGTAGGACCACCAATTATCAAGAACATGTACAGATTGTTTCATAAAAAATGGATCACCCTTAAACATCGCCTTAACTTCAACTTTGTCTAACTCCGCCAAACTTGAACGAATTTCTCTGAAGTTTGGAAGATATGTCAGTTGTGCTTACTAATATCATTGTTGGAAATTTCAAGCATGAATATTGAGTTGTTTTCCTGTTATAGATAAAAAAGTAGTAGATTATTTGATCTTCATTTAGCAATGTTACACAAAATCATACCTCACTCTTATAAAATTACATTTGTTTCCTTTGTTATGTAATATGTTGTTCTACAAGCCAAAAGCTATCAAGCAAAACAGAAATAATCTTTGCGAGCTATAAGCAAGCGACTAAATAGCCCTTACACAAATGTGCATCGATGGCATAATGATGATTTTCGACTCTGTCGTAAAGAGGGGTCTGGCCGTCCACGCAAAACATCCAAACGTAGAGACCGCCTAATTTTGAGATTTGTTAAAGTTGATCCAAGTCTCTCGTTAACTGAGATGGCTGCACTAGACTCGTCTATTTCTAAGTCCACTATTCGTAGAAGACCTATTGAGTCGAATTTCAAGAGCTGTAAGAGGCCCTCTCAGATCGAATTATCAGATCAGCATACAAAAAGACGTCTCAGATGGGCAATGAGTCATTGTCACTGGCGAAATCAATGGGATCGGGTTGTCTGGTCTGACGAGGCATCAGTCCGTCTGAAGGATAGTGATGGTCGATTGAGATTATGGATAAAATCTGATCAGGAAATTCCGAGACATTTACATCGTCCCCGGGTACAAGGTGGTGCGACTCTACTGATTTGGGCTGGCATTTGGACCAATGGCCGCTCTGAACTTCACATATAGCAAGGAGCCATGAATTCTGAACGCTATGTGAATGTTTTACGAATGAACATTGGCCAAATGACAGATCAACTTGTTGATCCATCGACTTGGTTATTTATGGATGATAATGCTACGTGTCACAGGAGTAGTAGAGTCAACTTATGCAAGTCTCAATTAGGGCTTAGGACATTATCTTGGCCAGCTCGTTCTCCTGATCTGAATCCCATAGAAAATGTATGGAGTGTTCTAAAACGTAACGTTCGTCGTTCACTGCTACCTACAGATGGCGTATCACAACTTACGTCACTGTTAAAAAGAGAGTGGAGAAAGTTAGATCAGTCAAAAATCAACGATATCATCGAATCAATGCCTAGACGAATTGGTAATGTCATTGACAATAAGGATAGGGCCACAAAATATTAGCTTCTTAAGAACCGTTACTGTATCATAGCTTATAAGATTATATAAGGACATTTAAATATATTAGGGACATGAAATAACATGAAAAATGTTTTCTGTATCATACTTATGTGTTATTTTTGGCAAATTTTAGGATGATCCACTTTTTATGAAACGGACTGTATAAAGAAGCTTTAACGTCACTATTCCCCATACTGGGGCTTGGAAGGTGCTGACACAGTCAGACTTTGCAGGAGTGTTGTGGTATTTTTAGTCCGAATGTCCTTCCTGACGACTTCCAATGACACGGTCGGAGCTCGACCTATGGACCAAAGGATCGCTGGGCCAAGTACTTAACCAATGTGCCACGGAGACCACCACTCGATCTGGATACCAGATCGAATCCAGATGACACTCCTGATCCGATGCTTTCATAAGGAAATATGTAAGAAGAACCAGAAAGGTCATGTCGTGCTCAGATATGGCACCTATAGAATCAATCGCATTACAAGTAATTTTTCACATTAATTATATACATTTTAATATGCAGAAAGAATGAACATTTCTAAGGATTCTTGAGAGTAAGGCCACGGAGACCACTCATTACTACCACACATTAAACCAATAGTATTCATCACTATCCATGGGAATTCCCATGGACTGAAACACGAATCCCATCCCATGGGAGCTCTCATTCCCACACACCAAGCCTGGTAATGTATTAGGCAGTATGTAATCAGCTGACGAGATCGTAATCAAAATTATATGTAATCAATGGTGAAATCGGAATCACGATTACGGCGGTTCGCTGTGGTTGCTCAGTCATTGTTTTTGGTCAGAAACTTAAGTATTTCTCAGGCCTATGCAACACATTTAAGCTCTACAGAGGCCACATTATTTACCAAGTGATGCACATTATTCATTACATATTTTGCAATTTGCAGATTAGTGCTCATGTTATACAGGGCGGGCCAAAACTTAGATCCCAAATTTTATTTTTGACAGTTGGCATTGCAAATGAATTAAGCAAAATGTAACTAAAATTGGATGGAAATATATTTTGTGCATGAATTAGGTTCTACTTTGATGTCTCAGTTGAACAGCACCAAGTTAATTAAAATTAGTTAAGAAAATCAACGTGATGTCAGATGAATGAGTCGTGATTCTTGATCGGAAAGTCAATATAGCTGAGATACACTGTTACCTTTTAAACTCACCTCACTGTTACCTTTTATACTGTTACCTCACTGATTCAAATTATGAATTCATTCTTGTACCTGCATGTATACTAGCTCTCTAAGATGCTTGATAAAATACCCACTGAGGCGAAATCCGAAACTTCAATGGCTACAATGAACTGGTTGTCACACTAAGATTGAAGATTTTCATCACTCGTTGACCAAAGAAAGTGCATAATCGTCAGATTATCGGCGTACTTGATGACGCTGGAGTCATCATCGTTCATAGAAGAAAACTTTTCATCATCATACAAAGCAGTAAAGGGTCTAAGATACCTCCATGAGGAGCATCACTGGTAGCTCAGATTGATCGGCATTTGATCGTGCGGATAATCGGCGATCAGTCAAAATCTTTATTGTACATTTAATCACAGGATGAGGCAGTTGAACACGATTGCACCAATTTATGTTTGACGTGTGAGGCAACTTGTCGAATGCTCTCGAGAAATCCGCTCCAATTGGCTAACGGCACCAGATTTCGAGTTCAAAAACTCAAGAATGTGATGATGGAGAAGATTTTTTTACCTCTGGTCTACACCCACTTTGAATGAATGAATGGTGTAAAGTCACTACTCCCCCTAATGGTGGTTTGGACGGTGCTGTCATAGACAGACTTTGACTGGAGCGTTGTGATCTTTTAGTGCGGATGCTCTTACTGCCGACTTCCAATGACACTTTCAGGGATCGACCACTTGACCAGAAGATCGCTAGGCTGGGCACTTAACCACTGTGCCACGGAGACCGCTTTGTCAGCGACATCAACATTTGATGGATGCAAGTGTTAATTGCATCTAAAGAATTGACATGATCAATGAATTGATGAAGTCCGAGTACTCTATTAGCAGTACTAGCAGTAGCAGTAGTGTCTCATTAATCCAGTTGAAGTTTGTAAAAAATAAAGTTAAAACAGATACGGGAGGTCAGTCATGATGAAATCAGAAAAAATGCTCTCGCGCAACTTTACGACAAGTTATATCAAGGATGTCTACGAACCATAGAACCATCTATGGTTCATAGACATCCCTTGAACTGAATGGTAAAGAGTCACCTTAGACACATATTTTCTATTCTTTTTTCATGAGGTGTCTCACTTCCTGATATCATGTTGCAAAGGCGGCGATAACATGGCGATAAATTAATCATTGTGTCGAATCTGACGTAATCTGGCTAGTGATTTTTAAATGAATTGATTTAAGCATGTCGTTATAATATTCAGTTTTCTTAAATTGATTTTCACCTTTTTAGGGAAGATAATTAATCAAGGAAAATGAAGCATATTGAAATGAATAGCCAATTAATATGTTTCCATCTGTCATCTCCATCCTCACAGCATTAATATGAAGATAAACGAAGATGAGATGTGAATATTGATGAAATTCATTATTTATCAGTTTCTCAATGCCCTTTTCTTCGCGGTGCTCCTGTTGAAGATCCATAATCTCTTTGCATCAGTCATCTTCAACATGGAAAATATAAGTGATACCCATCCACCTGGAAGTGAAAATTCTGGTAACTGGTGTGCAGTGGGTCACACTGCGTAAAAGTAGCATCGTGCTTGAAAATGCAAACAGTTTTACTCGAGAAGCGTCTTTGAAGTGACTAGTTGGAACAGGTGGAATCATTGAAGTGGAGATAGTCCCGGAAAGACTTAGAATTTGCGGATGCATCGTCGAAATCGTTGAATTGATGCAAATATCGCTGAGACAATTCTTGACAATTGTAATAATAATTGTAATAATTGTAATAATTGTAAGACAATAAATAATTGTCACTCATTGTTTCATTTAATAATTTATCTGATTCAATCATTTTGATAACAATAATTTCATAGAGTCTTGGGTAATCTGTAACAACGATTGGGAAATGTTCAGCGATAGAATTGTTTGTGAAGATCCTTATCAAGATCAACGATTCAGATCCATCAAAATTTATGGCACTTGACCCGAAATGCTCTAATATGAAAGCGATAAAAGTGAAGAAAGTGCTGAAGTCATGAGATCGATATTTCAGTGAATTGTGGCTTATTAAAATAAGCAATTATGGTTGATTTCAAATGTCATCTGATTTCTCGCATGACGATGAGAACTACTTAAGTTTTCAGAGAGGCGGAAGTAGCAAATATGGAATATCTTTTTATCGTGCATTCATCGTTTTACGTGAAAAGAAATTTTGGAATCTGTTACTTTTATCTTCAACGCAATAACTTATTTCTGTCGTTAAATGAGGAAGTGGAGATAATTTCTCTCTGATTTTGAATAGAAACTTGATAATCAAGCAATGTTTGATTCATTCAAATCGGAAGAAGGCGGATAAAGGTTTGTGATAGTATCTTGAGTGATGGAATTTTGAGAATGAAATCGCATGTCACTTGTCTGAGAATTATATGTAGTCGAATTATCACAAGATCCTTTCAATTTAGGTAATTTGAGGATAATTGAGGCAAATATTTGGGTCACGTGGGAAGTTTAGTTCTTAGCTGAAATCAAATTTTGTTGTTCCCAACCCTATTTACCCAATTACCCCCTGAGGGATTTATTGCTCTACAAATTCCCCCTCATTTTATGACACATTTTATAACACTTTTGTAGGGAGAATTATGCTTTAATAGACACAAGTACGAACAACTCACATGCGTAGTTCATTAATGGGAGAATTGTGGCTGATGCCTTGAAGCCATTGTCTTTGTGTTTGGTCTAATACTTGCCATTTGAGCCTGAGATCTCCGAGATTCATAATTTGCAGATTCTCTCGCTTTTTCTGGAGAAGCTCAACGACAGCACTTAAGTCGCATTCAACCAAGATTGGCTTTAGACTTATCTGTCGTTAAATTTCAATCGATCTAAACACAACAAAATGACATGAGGAGAAAATAAATGCGACAAGACACATGCAATAATCACTTGCTTTTGTGTAAACAGAACAACATTTCTTTTACAAATATTGATGGGAAATGCATTGCCCACAACGAATAGACTCTATTCTCTCACGCGAGCGATAGCTTGCGCACGAATAGTAGTATATAGTGTGACATCCGGCGCGACGCTTCGCTTCGCTTGCGCCGGATGTCACACTTTTGCGGGGTTTTTCAAAATTTTCAAAAAAATCAAAATTTCAAAAATTTAGGTAGACTTCAAATTTCACGTGGCCGAAGGCCGAAGGGCGAAAATTTAAGTTGTCTCAAAATATCACGTAATCGAAAATTTAAGTTGTCTCAAAATATCACGTGGTCTAAGAATTTTGAAAATTTAGACGAAAATTTAAGTTGTCTCAAAATATCACGTAGTCTCAATATACCAGAAGATTGTATTCAAAATATTTATTCAAAATATTTCTTTAAAAATGGAAACCTCAACGGGGACGGCAACGGCGACGACAAAAATGGAAGAAACCTCAGAAATGGAAGAAACCGCAAGACTATATCCTTCGTTATCTCAATTAAAAACAAGTGAAATGGATCTCAATTATTATTAAGATCAGAGCATTATGATAAATTAAGAAGACGCAATTATTACTTAGACATTCTTCGTTATTGTATTCTCAACATTATTTAAAGTACTAATTGTGTGAACTAGAAGATCATTGTAACTCATAAACTCAAAATTATTCAATGAACCCGTACACTGGCTGATAATTGAAGAGAGAGAGAGAAACATCTAGCAGCTTTCCCCTAAAATTATCGTGGTATCTCTTGTCATTTCAATTTACCCATCGGTAAACTTTTGACATTTCAACTTACGCGTGCGTAAAAGTTTTGACATTTCAATTTACCCCTACGTAAATTATTTTCAGAATCTGTTTTCAAAATCTATTTTCAAAGTCTGTTTTCAAAGTTTGTTTTCAAATTCAGTTTTAGAAATCGATTTGCAAAATTCATTTAGCGTTTGCCAAACACATACGGGTAGTAAAGTACTTCCCATTGTGAAGACATGAATAGATTAAGCACATAAGAGTGCATTGACAATAAAAGCAAATGACAATAAAATTCTTCTTGTGAACTCAGAACGCATAAACGCCGATATGCGGGTTAGTTGTTATGGAAATTTTAAACAATCATTTTAACGATGAAACATATTAACAAATGAAGTTCATGAAGAAAATGAAAATATGTAAAACAATATAGATTAGAATAATTATAATATAATCATTTCAAAATCGAATAAGTAGTAAGGAAAGTCATCATTAGAGAACAGTTTTAAATCAATACCCCCTCCCTTCTGACTTCTAGGAGTCCCTATAAGAAATTTTTTTAATTATAAAATGAGCAACATAAATGAGTTTTTTAAATTATATGGAACGCAAACCACGACAAATTTCGACCTAAAGAAAATTGCTAATCAATTGGGAATAAAGAATTTTCATGTCCTAATGAGAGACGAATTACAATTGATCAAAAATAAGCCAACTGTAAATTTCATAACGAATCTTCACACTTCAGACCAAAAAGGCGTACATTGGTCAGCGGGGCATAGAAATAAAAATGGAGATAATTACTATTTTGACCGCCCGGAGGCTGAGAACTATTGGTTCGACTCATATGGATTGCCTCCAACAAACGAAGTCAAAAAATTACTTGGCAATGGAACTTATAATACATTTCAAATTCAAAAACCGGGAACTACTTATTGTGGTCAATTATGTCTTTATGTTTTATTGAAATTACAGGAAGGAGTACCATTTCTAGATATTATGTTAGAATTGAATAAGGGAATTGAATATGGGAATTTCATTCCCGAAACGTTAGTTCCAATAATAATGATAATGATAATTTAAAATCACTTCGTTGTAATTCATTTTGATAAAATCGGCCTCTGATATCTTCATCATCTAAATCTTTGATTTCGTAAGTAATCGGATAAGTTTGATTTATTTTACAAACTTCAAATATTTCTTTAGTCCAATAGCCAACGAAGCCTTTTTCAAATTTATTCTTATACTTAAATATTCGTACCCTATCTCCAATTTTAAATTTCGGTTTAAGTTTCTGCAAATTCGGATTATTCTCATTCGAATAATTATTTTCGAATATTTTCTTTCGTATTAAACCAGGATCGTCAGAAGCCTTCTTTGGAGTTTCTTCAATACCTGAATGGACTTTATTATTGTACTCATCTACAATTCCTGGTAATATTTTTAACCATTTCTGATTTCCTTGCTGAGTAAATTTCTTGAAAATTTTATTTTTTAACGTCCGATTGAATCTTTCTATTACTACAGTTTTTCCAGCATTTTCAGTTGAATAAACAGTTTCAAATAGTGGCTTTACATTTCTGTTATAAAATTCCGACCCTTTATCAACAAACAATTTTTTTGTCTTTCTATTACTTTCTTTAAAGATTTCTTCAAACGCATATTTAACTGATAGACCACTTTTATTTTTTAAAGGCTTTACCCAAGCGTATCGTGTATATAAATCTATAACGGTCAATGCGTATTTATAATCTTTTTCATTCGGCATATGAATAAGATCAGCACTCCAAATATCATCTTTATTAAATACTTTTACTTTCAATAAATATTTAGGCCTTCTATATTCCTTGTGAATTTCGGACGCATAGCGTCCTAGGTCATTCGACATTTCAGACGCGTATGTTCGAGCGTTGCTCTCAGACAGCTTTGCTGTCGTTTCATTTAAACCCTGACCGAATAATATTTTAGCTTGTAAAGCTTTCTTAACAAACATTCTTTCAATTTTTTCTCTAAATGTAGGATTTTGAATACTATCTAATTCTTGAATCATCTTCTTATCAGCTACATGTCGAGAACTTAGATCATGATTTCGATAAGCCAAATCATGCCTGTAAGCTGCGGCATCTACTCTATTTATTGGTTCTTCACCTGGTTTTGGATTATTATTCTCATCTAGTCTTATATCTAATCGAGTTCCTGGACCGGTATATGAATGACCAGGAAGATGTTTTTCTTTCGAATATTTACTCCAAATCAATCCAGGAAAGTTTTCTAATGTTTTTTGTATGTCGTTACCTTCATAAATTTTACAATTTGAGTTTTTATTTTTGTTTAATAGATAATTTAATGACTCTAAATTAGCAATTTTTAATTTAATTAAATTTTCGGAATTTGTAGAATTCATTTTTAAAGATAAAAAAATTTTTAAAGATAAAATAAATGTTTTACCTTATCATACTAGGACTTAGATATATTCCAGAACCATCTTTAGTTTCTTTAATTTCAATTAAATCATCAACATTGTGGAGAACATTTTTAAGAACTCGTTTTCCTTCATCAACTAATTTTAATTTACTAATAAAATTATCTACTACTCCTTCTCCCTTAGCAACTTTCTCTAGCTCTCTGTTATGACGTTTTTGTTCTTCTAATGCTGCCTTCTCTGATTTATTTTTATTTACTGCTTGGACAATACCAGCTGTCCCACCTGCAACACTTCCTGCTGCTGCTATGCCACCTATTATTAGTGGAATTAATGGGAGAATTCCACCATTCTTTTCTTCTTGTAATTTAATATTTTCTATCATTGGTTTACTTATGTAATACTTTTTTTATTAATAGTAATAGTTTTAGGGTTATTTTTGTCAACAATATTACGTAATTTTAATTCAACGGTTTTATTATTATTACTTTTCGCTTGCGACATTTTTAATAAAAAAAATTTTAAGTTACTAAAAAATTTTAAGTTACCAAAAATTTTAAGTTAAGAATTTTTTAATTTATTCTAGTTATGAAAAAATTTTAATCTATTCTAGTTATGAAAAATTCTTCAGTTACCAAAAATTTTAAGTTAAGAATTTTTAATCTATTCTAGTTATGAAAAAAATAATTAATTAATCCTAGCCATCTTTCCATTAAGAATTTCAATAGAATATTTTACATCTTCTAGCAATAAACCATAAGCCATCAATGAAGTGGTGGAATCTTTTTTTTCAATATTAATTGTTGCATCACAACCAGTGTTGATAATATCTTCAGATTGTGTACTTAAATCGAAACAGAAAACAGGATATAAATGTCTCCAATCTCCAGGAGTTAATTGTGGTTCAACTCCAAATTCTATACAAAGATTTCGATAAGAATCATATCCTTCCATAAATTGATTATTGGTATCATCGAATCTTAATGGATCAATTGGATATCGGGTTTGATTTAATGAAACTTGTAAACTTCGAATTGTATTAATATGAAAAAGATTGTTGTTCTTATCAAAACTTGGAGAATTATTTCTTTGAAAAGTTAGTAATAAATATCTTGGAGTATTCGCAGTTCTAGTAAAATGCCAGTTAAATCTTTGTTCGGAAAAAGTTACTGAACTAGCAGTACGCTTTAGAAAATTTACTGGAATTGGTTTGTTAGTATTTAATCTTTTTGCAATAGCTGTTTCAACCTCTAAACTAGGAGTAATATGCTTAATCCACCATTCAAGTCTATCAATTTTTAAATATGCTTTTTTTCCAGTCTTACCAAAAAATATTAATTCATTATTTGCTGTACGATGAATTATTAACTTAAATTTTAATTGATATGATATTTTATCATAATCTTAATATCCAAATAATGGAGACAATGACCAATTTACTGTCTGTTTACTTTTCTTGTTAAATTCAGGTCTTTCTTTATATGCACTATTGTTTGTTTTATTTAAATGATTTGCAATATTTTCTACATCTTTCGCAATTCCTGCTGCATCTGTTCCAGCGTGAGTTAAATCATCAACAATTATACCATCATTAGTATCAGGAAACCAACCTTCGATTTCATACTTTTTATTATTTTCACCAATTGTTACAAATCTAAGCATTGTATCAATTACACCTGGAGAATCACTTATTGTTTCTATATTTTGAGTTGCAACATCTAAACGCATTTGTGTAAATAATCTTGGAAAAAAATTATTCTCTAATGCAATATTATCGGTATCTGGTAATGGTGTTGTAAAATTAGCATCACTATATAAAGAATATTTAAAATGTAAAAACGAATCAGGTAAATATATATAACTCTGCTGATTATCAACTTCAAATATCACCTCCGGTATTTACTCGACTGGAAGATCCGGGATTCATAGCAATTCTTATATAGTCATTCTTTTTTTGATTGTAACTGACGAACGGAGGATCGTCTAATCTAAATCTATTTTCGATAAGCGAAGACATTTTTATAAAAAATAATTTGACTTTTTGTTTTTCTCACAGACAGGAAAAATTTTTACTAAAATATAATTTTAGAATTTTACCAAAAAAATTTTACTAAAATATAATTTTAGAATTTCGCTAGACCAGCTCCGTTGCTCAAGCCATTGCCTCTTATTTCTTCAATTGAACGTTCTATGGCTACGCCTGTTTTCTTCCCCTTTTTACTATCAGACGGAGCTCCGCTCCTCAAGGTTTCACCCCCTACAGCTATGTTAGCAATTTTGTTTTTTGTTTCCTCTGAAAGTTTTTTTAAATTTTTTTAGTTCTTCAGAGTCATTCTTAAGTTTACGAATAGTTTCTAGTTGTTTTAATTCGTTTTGAGACTTAGCAGCATTTGATATTGCACTAGCTGTACTACCTATAGCAGCTGCTCCTTTTGCAGCAGATGTAATGAAATCTTTATTATTTTTAATTAAGTTAACGATACTTCCAATACCAGAAAATATACCATCCCCTTCTTTTTGAATTGTTTCTACACTGTCATAATGGTAAACAGATTTCATAGATGGTTCATGAGCAATTTTTTGATTTGAAGCAAAATGTTTAAGATTGTGTTTATAAATTATAGGCATTTTTAGGATTAAATTTGACTTTTGGGAAAAAATATTTACGATTGGTTAGTAACCTGAGGACCTTTGGTCCGATCGGCTAAAGCCTCTGAACAAGGTCCGATAGGCTAAAGCCTCTGGACAAGGTTCTATCAAGATTTACGTTTGTGAATGGACAACAATTTCTTTTCTATTAACTTGCATTTTCTGCTGATTAATCTTCAATGCCGTTTTAAGAGCATTTAACTTAATTTTAAGAACATCTAATTGTCTTTTAACAGAATCTAACTGTTCTTTATTTTCTTTAGAGTTTTCTTGTAAATTTTTCTTTAATTCATTTTCTAAATTGATTTTAAGATTTTTCATTTTATCAACTTTTTCATTAAGTGAGTTTGCTTCATTTATTATTCTATTCATCTTTTTCATTTGTTGAGTAATTTTAGAACTTAATTCATCAACACTTTTTTGGAATGTAGTTTGTAACTGCTTTAAATTTTTTTTAATTCTTTCAGGAAGTTTTTCTATTTCATCTTCTAATTGTTCTTTTAACATTTGTATCTGATGTTTATTTTTAATGACTGCAGATTTTAACTTTATAGAAAGTAATATTAAAATTTTTGATTGTTCTGAAATCTTTTTAAAAAGTTTTGCTATATCTGCTTCTAGCTCTCTATCCTTTTTATCAAGTTTTAATAATTTTTCGTTCAATGATTTGTCATTAAGTTTTAGCAACTTTAATTCATTCATCAGTGGAACCATAACGTCGTTGATATATTTTTCTTTTAAGTCATTGATTTGTGTATCAACATATTGTTTATTTGTTAACTCTGTATTTTGTTGCGGAAGAATAGAAAGATGCAATGGACCAGATAAAACGTCTCCAGTTTTCATGATATAATTTTCTATCTCTATTTCTAATTCACGATTATTCGGGATATATGCACCTCCACCAACATTTGGTAGCATCATTTTTTAACAATAAAAAAATAAAATTTTTTCTAATAAAAATAAAAAAAACGAAATTTTTTCTAATAAAAATAAAAAAATAAAATTTTTTCTAATAAAAATAAAAAAATGGAAAATCCAAATTTAAAAAAATTATATTCTCCCGTATCATCCTGTTCTTCTTATTCGACGAGATCAACGGGATTTGAAAATAAATGTTTTGATAATAATAATACTGTTACAAATCCATGTATAGATGTTAATCTTTTGTTTCAATTACAAGCCGAAATATTTAGAGAACAGACTAAAGGTTTACCTTCTATTGAAACTAATTATTGTATTTTTCCAGGTGATCCATTTATAAAATTTATGGATATTGTAAGTAAATATAATGATGTGGCTTATGTAGAATTAAATAAAGAAAACATGGTTATAATTGGTCACAATAATGTTTATGGATTTATTAGAGCAGTTTTACCTATTAGTAATACTGAGTGGATAGAAAATAAAATTATTAATTATATCAATATTAAAGAATTAGTTAAAAAATTAAAATCTTTTTCCAAAGAAAAAATAAGATTATTTGTTGATGAACAAAACCAATATAATATTCATATCGAGAGTAAAAAGCATAACGAAGAATTATTATGTCAAGTATATTATAGAGATACTATTTATAAACAAGAAACATTAGAAATGCCACAAAGATATGATGATGATACATATATAGGTTTATATTCAAACTTAAATATCAATTTATTAAAATCTTATATAAATGGTTTAGCACAACAAGAAAAAATTTATATGTGGACAACACCCTATAAAAGTTTAGATTCTGATAAAAATTCTAAAAATAATAAAAGTTTTAAACATCATGAAAATGTGAATTTTAAAGATTCTTATAATAATAATGATGATGTTAATATAGATGATGATAATATAAATGATGATTCTGAAACATCTGAAAAAGGTGTAAATGGTAACAAAGATTATAAAAATATTAGTAATTATAAAAATTTAAGTGAAGAAAAATTTATATCTCAACATGATATTACTACTACATATAATCAAAATTTATCTAAATTTTATTTTCTTACAATTGAAAATAATAATGATGGAATAGTTGAAGATACTGTTAGATAACTATGTGTCGGGTCTACAAAATTTAAATTAGGATTTACATCTAATCAATTTAAATTTTATCATCTTTAATAAAAACTAAAAATGATTCAGATTATGGTGGTGTTATTAAATTTTCCAAAAGAGATCAAAGACCAATATTTTTCTCTATTATATTATTATCAAATAATAAATATAATTTGGAATTAGATATTCCCATCAGGGAATGGTATCCTATCAGAAAATGGCATCCTATACCAAAAAGTGTAATTTATGATGTTGAAGAATCAATTTATGATGATGATGAAGAATCAATTGATGATGATGATGGAAAATCAATAGTTAGTGAAAATAAATTTAA
The DNA here is from genome assembly GCA_907163375.1 of Prostheceraeus crozeri. Lineage (NCBI taxonomy): Eukaryota > Metazoa > Platyhelminthes > Polycladida > Euryleptidae > Prostheceraeus > Prostheceraeus crozeri. Next base: position 25,856 of record CAJQUW010014916.1, read on the forward strand.
ATTATCTTTTGATAAAACGTTATATGATAAAACTTAATAGAAAATACCAAAATATTCGATAAATATATTTTCATATGTAATAAAATTTTTAGATGTTATAAAATTTTTAGATGTAATAAGTTTTTAGATGTAATAAAAAAATTTTTATTCCCACGTGTCATCATCATCACTTAAATTACTCTCACAGACGATTGTTTGAAATATATCAGCTTGAATATCTTCTCCGTTATAAGGTAACATAATTTCATTTTCATCAGGTGCTTGACGTTCAAGAATATTTATTTGACCAGAAAATTTTTTTTCTTCAGTATTATTATTTTTATCAGGAATACTAATTCCAGTTTCTAAAGATCTTTTCCATGGTTTATTAACTGTAGTCGATAATGTTTTCCCCGATTATAATTTTAGAAAATCTTCTACTTTTACTTTATCTTATGAATATCCTTTGAATGTTTTCTTTTCACTAAGTCTCCCTTGTTCATCTACAGTAATACAATATTTTATTTTAGGAGCAATAAACATTGCAAAAATAATTCCGCCATTTCCATAATCATTTTTTCCTTGACACAATTCCCCACCAACATATCCAGCAGCATCTAATTTATTGAAGAGCTCATTAGAAATGTATATTGAATCAGTGTTTTTTACAATTAATGGAAAACCACAATTAAATGTGCCGTCTTCTGTTTCAATATCATAAACATATTGTGGTTTATTATTTAAATATCTTACAGTGGTGACATCTTTGGTAATATTATTTTTAACTTGACACGCACTAAAGCATAATGATTTATCTTGTCTTTCGCTTACTACCAAATTAATACCTAGAGCTAGAGATGATGCCAAATTGTATAAACCACTAAAGGTTTCTTTATTTTTCTGTGTGAAACGAATAGTTGCATATTTCCTTGTAAAAAAAGATTTCTTGTCCCCATCTGCTGCATAAAATCCAACAAAGAACCAATATCTAATATTATATTCAGCATTTAGAACATACCAAGGAACACGTTTTTCTCTAAACTGATTATAATAATTTTTGCTAAAGTATATAGCATATTGTCTTGGATTTTGAAAATTAAGTTTGTATACTCTAGATGATCTCATTGTATCATATATTTTACAATCATTGTTATAAACTTCATTAATATATGTTTTTAATTTAATTAAGAGGTTAAGATCTTGGTTATATAAAGCACAACAATATCTGACTCCTGATTCATAATTATAGATTCCAGCAGAGCCATCTCCTAAAAAGAACCCTTCTATAAATGCTTGCTGACATCTTAAATTAGGTGGATCATTAACATAAATATCACTTACAATTTGTTTCAATGTGATTGTATTGTCGTGTAAAAATAATTTATTATGTAGTAAATTTGTTCCTATATTTAATTCTTGTGGCTTTATTTCATTACCTCTTTCATCTAACAATGAATGATCTTCAGTAACATCTACTATTCCCCTTTTTGTTCTTATTCGATAAATACTTTTATTTGTAAGATGTCTAATAATTTGTATTACTTTACTCCATCCATTATGAGTATAAATTTCTAAATTATCAACAAATGAAATTTCTTTCATATCACTATTAATTTCAAACGGATTAATTTTATAGTTGTTTACAATACTATCTATTCTAGAAATAAATAATAAATTATTCTTTCTCAATATTACAGGTGTGTCAGCTGTTACTGAATCTGTATAATGAATGTATTTTTCGTTGAATCCATTAATTTCTAAAATAAAGTTATTCATGATTCTTCTAGAGTGAGAAAGAATGAAAGAACCTAAGTGTGATGGCATGAATGACGTCTTCCCATCTTTTACAATATTAGTTTTGAGAAATTCATCATCTTCCATTTCTACTTTCGCTAAATATTGTTCATCATTTAATTTTTCATAATCTTTTACTTCTTGAGTGAAATTTTTTCTCAATGTATTCTCATTCCATAAATGATATTAAGTGGTTATATCTTTTTGCACAGTTTTGCCATATAGCGAATTCATCAATAATTTAATTAACTCATCGCCTACAGTATTTCCTTCTGCTTTATATCTTTTTCTCAAATTAAAAAGTTTTTCAATATAATTTCGAAATGGTGAAACTTGATAATTTTTTTCATAAATTATACCATCAGTAATATGTAAGATTTTTCCCCCACATCTAACAATTTCTTGTATGTCTACAGAAGTTAATACATCATAACATATACCATTTCTAAACCTGATTACTTTTACATGAGAATTATTATTTTGATTTTTAACTTTATCTTTAATAGGAACTGGTTGAAAAAAACATATCATTGGGATATTGAAACACAACTGTAAATATTCCAGTTTTAGGTCTAAACGTTTGAGTATTAAATTTATATACTATTTCCCGCTCTTCTTCTTGTCTAAATTTTCTAGCGGATTCAGCTTTAGGGTATTCTGAATTTTCATCATACATAGCTGATGGATATAAAGATGTGGCATCAAAAGCCATTAGAAATTCATGTGTTCAAGTAGTTGATTTGAAATTTTCTTACAAATTTCAGTTTTATCTCCTAAATCTCGATACTGTTTCATTAAATCTATTAAATTACTTCCAAGGGACAAAGCCCCACCAGCGTAGCGACCAGGTAAATAGTGTTTTAATATTGGTAACAAGATGCTACAAAATGGCGATATGTATTTTCTTATATTTGCTGAAACTCTTCCACCTTTAACAGATTTTCTAATATAATTTCTAGCCCATAAATCTATATGAGAATGAATATTTATATTGTCATTTTGTACGCTTTTCATCCAACCGTTAAATGTTAAAGCAGAGGATGTCAAATTAGTAGTTATATCTTCACCAACTAAATCTCGCATAACATTATTATATTTGTAGATACAAAAAGCTAAAGAAAGAATATCGTTAACTAAATATGGTCTCCATTCATTTTCTTTTTCTTTATAATTTTCATGTGTTATGTCTCCAATTTCATAATTTAATTTACACACATTCATAGGAATTTTAAAATTCTCACACCATTTAGAAAGACTTGTTTTTACATGTTGATAACTACATTTCATTATAATAGTTTGAAGTGCTAATTTACCTGAAGGTGAATCTTTTTTCATATTGTTTTTAAATCTAAAAGATTTTTGAATGTATCTACTAACACATTCAGTTGTATAAGGATTTTGTAATGAAGCAGTCAATATTCCTCTTGAAGTTTTAAGAGGCGGTTTAGATAATTTAAAATTAGCTTTTATCGGAAAATAGGAATCAAAACCTGATGAATTGTGAGCTATTAAAGTTACTCTCGAATAATTAAATTTTCAAGAGTTTTAAAAAATTGATGGATCGGACATACGTCCTCAGGGTTTCCCCCGATCGGACATTCATCATCCTCAGTTCTCGTAAATATTTTCACACAATTTTGAAGTTTATTAAATTCTAATTCAGTTAAATTATTATACTCATTAATCTGTTTTTTAAGTTTTTTAATTTCATCTTCATCTTTTGATCGTTTAATTTTAATCATATCACTTAACAAACGTGTTTCTAATTCTTTCAATCTTTGTTTCGGTAAGCAACATATAAATTTATTAAAATTAATAGCTCCTACAGCATAAGGAATAGGATGAGCTGTTGAACAGTTAGGATCAGGAAAAGTTTCGAGATCCCAAATATATGTTGAACCATAGTCAATTTTTTTCTTTGTTATGATTTTATATGGACGCGTTGTTAGATTTTCATCAGTAACTGTTTTATATATGGGTTTGAAATTATTTTCAATTTCTCTAATAGCTTTTAATTTATGAGATTTATCAATTAAACAATAGTGACCAATTGTTGAACCTGCGTGAAAATAATTGTAATAAACATAATTATGAAACGTTTCAATTCCTCTAGGATTTAAATGACGATTGGCAGGACTATAATATTGAACACATTCTCCAAAATATTTATTGAATTGAGAAAATTTGCAGTTTGACATCACTCTTGTTCTAGATGTGGCTTTCTCTTTATATAAAAAATTATTAAACATTTCTTTCATCATTTCTCCTTGTTCTTCATTAAAACCTCGTAAAACATTATAACATTTAATAAAACAAAAATCTTCAGAAGGAATATATCAATATTCACCGAAATATTCTTTGATTCTATATTTCATATTAATCCCTGCCCCTCTATGCGATCTTTGTACTAACTTCATTCCAAAATCTTCATATTTAATATTACCTGTAAAAATCCATTCGTTAGCATCGGATTTCTCATCCAGATTCGAAAACCATATTTCAAATGAATTTTTATTATAGAAGGTTACGTAAAAATTTTGAATTATATTTTCCTGATCTTTAATAACTTTTCCAAGTAAATTAATAATTTTACCATTTGCTAAAAGTTTCCGCTTATCATTTACTACATTAATAAAAGATACATTTTCATATTTAATTTCATTTGGATTAAATAAATTACATAAATCATCACCAAGTTCATCCTTAATTCTATCATCAAAAAAAATATCACTAATAGGAGTTTCTAATATTTCTTTTGTTCCACTTTTCTGTTTTTTAGTATTACGTCTAATACTACGCCTAGTACGTTTCTGTTTTTTAATACGTTTACTACGTTTACTATGTTTAATTTGCGCATCAAACTCAGCAGTTGTTTCTTGATTAATTCATCAATCCTAGACGTTTGTCCGAGAGACATTTCACGATTCATATTTTTTAAAAGAAAAAATGTATTTTTACATAGAACCTCGGTTCCGTTTTTACATATACACAGGAATATGTAATTGATGTAATGTTTCTAATTCATGTGTTGTTAAATGTTCTTTCTTAACCAACCACCATAAATTATTATACGCCAAAAATACTCGGAAACTTCTTAAACAAAGTGGAAAGTCTTTTGTTTTAACACACGGTTTAATACCATGTTTTGTTTTATAATCTGTAACGAGCGCTACGTATTTATGATGATAATAAAATCTAACTTCTTTCTTCGAATTTACAGGATTTGTAGGATGACGATAATCTTTTAAAACTGGTACATGTTATGTCTTGTACGCATTCAACACATTTTATTATTTTCATTAATAAAAAATGTATAAGAAAAATTATTCGATCACTCCACGAAAATATTTTCTATAACTCTATCAAGAATTTTTTTATCAATATTTATTGTAATGAAGCTATAATCTTTTGACCAAGCATTGCTACACGATTGTTTAAATTCATCTTTATTTCTTACGCATAAATCTCTTAACAAATCACTTAAGTTTCTTGCATTTATTTCAAATAGTATAAATATATTTGCATTCTTTCTAATAACACTTCCGTCTAATGAATACATACTTTGTGTTAAATAAAAAACACTACAGTTATTATGTCTACCTCTTGTGAAATAATTTCTCTGAACTGACTGATTTCTGTCATTAACACAATCATCAAAAATTACACAATGTTTCATTGTTTTATCTAGTTTACTGGGATCTTGCATATTACCACTATCATCTATTAATTGTATCTTTATATGCTTATTTTTATTGGATTCAACTAACTGATTATTTTTTGCTGCTTCTTCACACCACGAACTTATTTCTTCTTCATCTTCAGATTTTTCATATTCTTTGAATAATGAAGCAATTGCTGTTTTTTAAGATTATTTTCAAATCCATATTTTAAAAATTGATAGACGGGTTGTTCTGCTTTTGTTGTATAAATTATAAGATTGTTATAATCCAAAAAATTTGGAGTCGTTAAAATTTTAAATAATAGATATGTTTTTCCACATCCTGATCTTCCGCAAATAACTGACAAAACTTTATTAGATAAATTTGGATGATGATTAAATTTGAGTTTTTTTTTATTTAATGGGAGCACTTCACTCATTTTTTAATAAAAAATTTTATTTTTATTTTAAAAGAAGAAGAAGAAGAAAATTAAACTTCTCTAGCTTCGCGTGGGAGTTTAAACCTCCCGAACGGGAGTTTATACCTCCCGAACCAAAAGATATATCATAATCGCTTCATCTCCAAAATTTATTTCTTGTCCTTTCTCATCAGTGATTCTAATGTTAATACTGTTAATAGTTTTTCTTGTAATAGGGAAATATATTAATGTTTGTGGAATTACATTTAATCTATAACCAATGGGTACAGTAAAAGCTGGAAAACTGAATATTAAATTTGACAATTTACCATTTATATATCCTCCTTCAATAATGTCACAATGTACAACAATTGAATTTATTTCAGTTATTTTTGGAATCTTCTCTTTTAAATGAAAACCTTGACTATAAGTTTGTTTATTAAACCCTAATAGCTTTGACAATGATCTATCATGATTAAAATCAACTTGATGATTTTCGTCTAAAGTAAGAGAAAATTTATTAACTGCCGGTTCAACTGCAAAATGTAATTGTTTCTTATCTTTAAATGGTATACCTAAATGTATCTTAATTTCATTTGATATTGATTCAACTTCGTAAGAACCAGGAAGAAAAGTTAGTATTTTCCATGTTTTACCTTTATCAGTAGAATATCTAAATTGATCATTCACATCTTTGATAACGTTTTGAATAGTGTTAAATGTGGAGAAACTAGTCAATGCAATTTGATAATTTTTATTTTGTTCCAAATGTAGAATGGGTTCTAAATTACAAGTGTGTGATGAAGTAGTTGTTATAATTTTTAACGTCGTACTAAATTTTGATGAACCCAAAATCTCTGTCAAATTTTCTAAATGATTATTAATTTTGTCTAAATCTGCTGAACACATTTTTTAGTTAAAATTTTGAATAAATGTCTTTTATAAAAAAAATTGAAAACAACAACATATTTCAGCTACGGGCGAGCCCTTAAAGACATCAGATATACTTTCATAATCCTCTTCATTTAGAATCTTCTTTTCTAACAGTCTTTTCAATATAGCATGAATTTCATTGAAACTAGAATTATGTCCTTCTTTTATTGCCGATATTAAAATATTTAATCTATTTAGTAATTCTTGTGGATCATCTGGTAAAAATATGGTTGTTTCTGTTTTCTGTTTTTCAGATAAACCTTTCCCTACTTTAACTCCCGTTGATAATAAATTTTCTAATTCTCTATAACGTTTAAGAGTTTTTCCTGCTTTAACTCTATCTAACATAGCTTTATATTTTATAAGATCTTCTACAGCATAATTATTTAAATCTGCTCCTCTTAAAAGAGCAACAAAATTTCTATCTAAATTAAAAGGAGATTTATCTGGTGAAAAAATTAAACCTCGAAAAGGTTGTGGAAATATTTCTTTTTGTCCGTGATAAAATCTAGGTATTGTTTTTCCATCTATAAATGAAATAGAATGTTCAAATTGCATAGATTTTGGTAATTTCTTATTAATGTTTGATTCTAGTAATCCATAGTCATCTAATATAGTTTTGTGCTCTGGATCTGTTATATCAATTTGTTTATCATTATTTGTAAGTTCTTTTTCAAGAGTTTTAAATGGTTTCATAGTTTTTTCAAAATCAGTTTTTACTTGCTCGGTTTGCTGCATTTTTTCAAACATATCAGATTGAATACCAGTTTTTATCATTCTATGTTGAAGATGATTTTCTTTCATAATATTTCTTTGTTTTATTAACTCTTCTAATTGTTTAATTCTTTTAAAATTATCAGCTTTAATTTTATCCATTTTTAAAATATAATATTTGAATTTTGTGGTAACATTGGAATACAACAAAAACATTTTACTGAACAAATTATTTTTTTATTGCTTTGTTGTCTGACATCTTTTCGTTTAAAGGTTTCTCGTTTTAAGTTTTGTTTAATAAAGTTTTGTTTAATAAAGTTTTGCTTAAATTTTCGCTTAAAGTTTTTAGCTCTTCTAAAAAATTTTTACCATTTTCTTCATTAGAAATTTTACCATCACTAGAAATTTTGCCATCCTGTTTATTCTTATCATCAACTTTTTCTGACTGTAATTGAAATGATATTTTATTAGTTTCATTAGCTATTTGATCAAATTTTTCAATCTCATCTAACGTAATAACATTATCATCACATACTCTTTGAAAGTAGTAATGCAATTTGTCATAGACTTCTTTAATATGTAAATGCTTAGTTTTTAATAATTTTCGTTTCTTTGATATTAAAGATTTTTCTAACATTGTAACAAGTGAAGTTGCAAAAACACCCGTACCTGTTAAAGCTGTAGCAACAACAGGAATTGTAAGAACACCTGAAGATATAACAATTGTTAAAGCACCTAAACTTATTGTTAAGAATATGCCAATTCCTTGTGTTACATTCTTAACTTTAGTCCATCTCTTTCTTAATTTTTTATAATGCTCTAATCTTAATAATAATTGAGATTCCTTATCTTTCATATAACGTACTCTATCTTTGTGTTTTTCTTTGTTCATCTTTTCGATGTTCATTTTTTCAATGTCCATTAAAGTAGAACTACGTTCATATGATAACGAAGGATATAGTCTTGCGGTTTCTTCCATTTCTGAGGTTTCTTCCATTTTCGTCGTCGCCGTCGCCGTCCCCGTTGAGGTTTCCATTTTTAAAGAAATATTTTGAATAAATATTTTGAATACAATCTTCTGGTATATTGAGACTACGTGATATTTTGAGACAACTTAAATTTTCGTCTAAATTTTCAAAATTCTTAGACCACGTGATATTTTGAGACAACTTAAATTTTCGATTACGTGATATTTTGAGACAACTTAAATTTTCGATTACGTGATATTTTGAGACAACTTAAATTTTCGCCCTTCGGCCTTCGGCCACGTGAAATTTGAAGTCTACCTAAATTTTTGAAATTTTGATTTTTTTGAAAATTTTGAAAAACCCCGCAAAAGTGTGACATCCGGCGCAAGCGAAGCGAAGCGTCGCGTCGGATGCCACACTATATACTACTACGAATACGCGTGAATGGGAATTTTTATCCAAGCAAAGCGTGGGACTTGCATATATTTTCCAGTACTTATTTGAACCCAATCAGATAAAACAGCAAAATCCCTCGATGCCCCAATCTCCCCCTTCGTCCTCACTGCCCTCCTGATGATTAAAATTGCCCTCAGTGGTGCGCGGGGCCCCGTTACCAAACACTGCGTTTGAGTATCCAGAGTCAAGATGGTCGGCCGTCTGTGTTTCTTGCAACACTTAATTCGGGCTGGTGACCTGGCCCCTAGTGGCTCACTGTACCGACTGCTTTTACAAATAATTGAGTGACAGTCATTCTGCTATTTGCACATATTTTGTTCTGATCTTTGGTTTGTACGTTTGTGTCGGTTATAGCCGTAAACCATATTGCATATGTCGATTACAGAGAAAATGTTTGATGACATGCAGCAGGTTCTCTTTTGTATTTACCAACATTTCACAAGACGTGTCATCAGGGCATGTAAACCATTCAGAGAGAGGTAAAAATTATCACATTTAAAACTAGGAATGCAAATCACCAATACGACGACAAGACAGCAGCAAATTATCTATTGTACACTGCTGCTTAATTCTGTAGATATCTAATGTCCACCTTATCCCACATTATGTCAAGTTGTGTGCAGAATTTCTTCCTCGAATCCTCAATTGCAGTGTGCACCAAGCGCTCATGTTCATTTTCCAATGTATCCTCCATGATGCGAGGCTTCTGATGATGGTCTAAGAGGAGGTCGAAATTAATAAAGCGTAATAAAATACTTACCATCTTCTGTACTTGGTTCACCAAATTTATTAAAAAATGAACAACCAATGCCTCCTCAGTACTTTAAGTGACTCCTATGGAAAAGTAGTGATGTTACTATAAATGCATTTTAGTTTTCTATAATTGATTTTAGCCAATATCTGTCGGTCATCTTTTGGCATAAAGGGAATATACAATCAGATTTAGAATATAATTTGAAATTCATATCACAACTAAGTATAGCAAAAACAGTTCGATGAAAACAAGGACTGCATTCCCTGTACACCGGAAGATAGCCAAGGGATATTGACTGAAATTTATTGTTGAAAAATAAATTACATTTACAATAGCATCGTTATTTATTGGATCTTTCTTAGGCTACGCCAATGAAGGGCATGATAAAAATCTGACTGATCATTTTACATAATTAAGGGATCGTTATGAGCAATAATAATAAATTGGTGATTAAGAGTTCAATGAAATATGATGCGATGAATAAATTATGTGTAATTCAGTAAAATCAGTTAATTAGTCGTCATGCATAAATCTACTGAACTGAATCGGAATATGCACTGGGCTTTGGAAATCACATCAGCGTTACTGTCGCTAATTAAGTTCAGGAGTCTTCAAAAGCCGTTGGACTAAGAACTGTCATCATAATGCGGATAATATTTTTATATTTTTAGTATTTGCTGGATTTGTTTTTTTATTGGTATTATCTGGTGCTTAAATCGATTGTTTTGGAAAGCTATTTGTTCCTCTATTGAGTTCCAAACTATTGCGTTCCAAACTATTGAGTCGAAGAGCTCTATTTTTTTGCCTTTGGTATGTCCACACGACATAAGGAAATGAAATATTCTTTCTCACTCTGCAGCTGGTGAGGTGCCAATGATCTAGCTAAAATTAACTGCTACGGAATTGCTTTCTCTTATATCAGCGGAAGAAATGTGTAAATCATTAATCATTTATTGTAGCAACTGCCGCCTAATGGATTGAAGTTAGTAAGAGAAGAGCGAACATTGTTTCTTTTCTGATTTCTTATTCCCCATGAAACTCAGCAAATTAACTCTTTCTTTTAATAATTGATGTTTTTATCTGATTTTAATTTATCAAACTTATTACAGCTTGTTTATTGGAACATAGGACGTGAGAGCTTGCGATGAATTTAATAATACAGGGTAAACCGCCGGATTTTAAACTTTTATTACTCCTCAAATATTCATCCGATCGTCATGAAATTTCGACTCATACTAGTTTGGAGTAAAGGATTTATGATGGTTATATCTGTTGTACTGAGAATTGTCAGAAAATTCTGATTCTATTGACCGAATGACATGTAGTAAAATTGACATACCAACAATGTATCTTAACATGTAAAATTTAATGATAAAATTTTCCCTTTATTTACCCACGTCTTTATCAATAGTGACCAAAACGAATTAAGGTAAATGTCATAGAAAACAGTTATTAAATGAAAAACATAAGAAAAAAGTGTTAGTAGTCATCGAACTTCAACGTGTCCTCCTCCATTCTCGAGGACGGATTCGAGTCGCTTTTGGTAGGCCAGAGCAGTTTCTCGACACATCTCAGTTGTCACTTCTTGAAATGCTTGTATGATGCGGTCCTTCAGGTCTTGCATGGATGTTGGCCGTGTAAACCTTGGACTTGACAAAACCCCACAAGAAGAAATCGCAAGGCGTCAGGTCAGGTGAACGCGGTGGCCAGGGCATGTTAGGAGATCCACGTCCCATCCATCTGTTAGGCATCTTCTTGTTTAACCACTCACGCACAGGAAGTCCCCAGTGTGGAGGTGCACCATCCTGCATAAATATGATGCTCCTGTCTCTTCTGTCCGACTGCACCGCTGGCCAAAATTCCTCCTGTAGCATCTTGAGATACCGATCCTTGTTGACGGAGGTGTCGAAGAAGAACGGTCCGTAGATACCTGATTGGCTGATTGCCGCCCAGACGGTGGTGCGTGGCGAGTGCATAGACTCTTGCTTGATCCAGTGAGGGTTCTGGTTGGCCCAATAACGACAATTGTGGCGATTCACACCACCATCCAGATGGAAGTGAGCTTCATCGGACCAGGTTAGTTCCACTAGATGGCTCGGGTTGGCTTGGATGCGCTGTAGCTCCTGTTCTGCGAACTCCATTCGGTTTTCCAGATCTTCTTCGTGTAATCGCTGCACCACCTGGACCTTGTACGGATGCCATCCATAGTCATGGAGGATGCGCTGGATAGTGCGGCGACTCACTTGAAGAACATTAGATGCCCGACGGGTAGATGTGTTTGGGTCCTCCTCGAAGTGCTGCACAACTCGTTCCACATTCTGCTCCGTTCGTTCAGAAGATGACCGGTCCCGCTGGACAGTCACCACACTACCACTGGTCAACAGGTTTGTGTGCCACCGCATTATGGCACGGGCATCCGGTGCTCTCGCGTTCTTGCCATACTCTGAATGATAAAGCCTTTGTACCTCCCCTGGACTCTTGAGCCATTCGTACCAAGCCGCGCATTTTGCTCGTTCTGCAACCGAATAATTAATCATCCATTCTTCTATGTTCGAATCTTTTCAGATAGTGATTTAATCGTCGAATGGTAATTTATATGACATGGAAGTAACTGAACAATATTCACTTCAAGACTGCGCACAATTCGTTGTGCAGAATACGATTCATGTTAAGTTAATTAAATTGATCTAGATTTTCGATGTTAACAAAATGAGTACATGTCATTCGGTCAATAGAATCAGAATTTTCTGACAATTCTCAGTACAACAGGTATAATCATCATAAATCCTATACTCCAAACTAGTATGAGTTGAAATTTCATGACGATCGGATGAATATTTGAGGAGTAATAAAAGTTTAAAATCCGGCGGTTTACGTGCGGTTACGTACCCTGTATATTGAAATAATTAAATTCATATTTAGAAGTAATTATTAATAGTAAATTTTAAATAAACTATTAATTGAGCAGATTTCGCGATGGCAGACGCAAATATGGCGATATTCACAACTCCCGACCAACAGAGAGACTGTATAACACGGCTTCACGAGTTCAATATTCCAAAATTGTTTGTGATGATTTTGTTTGATTTCTTTTCGTGATGAAAAATTTGATCGATAGTAACTTGTCATTCACTTTCTAAATCAAATTTCGTGACATGATGATACCTCTGAATAGCTGTGTCATCCATCGTCAAAAAGGGACGCTATCGTCGCACATGTTGAGAAATGTATCTCGAAGATATATAATACATTGATGAGACGCGAATTTCATTCATCAGACCTACTCGGCATTGCATTCCGAAGTCCTGCAAATGGTGGCGGTGTCGATCCACTCCCTCTCTACTATTGGGAGGAGGTGCAAGGGGCCGTCAGGTGTTCGGCGGGCTAATCGCCCGCTCTCAGCGGCGGATGGACTCCGCACACATGACGGGGCAACCCACAGGTCCCATGGTGTGAGAGATGTTTGTATGTGATTGCAGTAGAAGAGGTTTTGCAGGAGATGTTTTAGATAATGCTTTTAAGTTTAAATTTTCTCCATGGGACGTGGTCTGATTTGGTTTCCTTGAACAATGGTTAAGTGTTTGGCCTAGCGATCTGTCGGTTCAGAGGTCGAGCCCCGAAAGTGTCATTGAAAGTCGGTAGGAAGGGCATCCGGGCTAAAAGTACCACAGCGCTCCAGTAAGGGTGTTGACTATTTGTAAAATCTATCTGCGCGAAACTGATCGACATAGTAACAAATTGGTGGCTATTTATACATTCCTAAACAACATCATCTGATCAGCATCGGCCTATCGCTTTTGATAACATATTTTCCAGTGTGCTTGTCCAGTAGAACCCCACTCTGCGGCTGCTCTTCTTGCCGCCACTGCAGATAGCGTGCACTTCATCACTCCAGAAATCCGTTTGGTCCTTTCACCTGACTTGACACTGGCCTAATAAGCTCAGATTGTACCGCTTCATTTCTCTCTTTACGTTCTCGAGCTTTTCCAGCTGAAGCATTGTTCTCACTCCTTTCATTTCGTACGGGATTTTGCTTGATGACCGTCTGGGAAACCCGCATGGCTCTCCCCCTACGGTACGCAGCCTCACCATCAGTGTGTGTTGGTGACATTGTTCACGTCGTTGAATCGATACATACTTGTTTGTGAAAAACGCAGTTTAATGTCATGCTCGGGATATAGAATGACTGCTAATTCTCAGCAAGCGCAGATATTCGCAGCTGGCCTGCATATCTGCAGGTCAAACCGCTATTCAACGGCCGGGGAACGAGACGCAAAATTCTTCCGAACTCAGAAGAATGGGAAAAAAGAAAACAGAATAAGAGAAGATTATGAAGAAATGGATGGTCGTTGATTCGTCTGACGGTTCAACACTACAGGTCTTGTCTTTTCTTCCTGCCGGATGTCCACTCACTCACCTTCCTCACGAGACTAGGAACTCGTGGGGTAGCCGATTTAGTCGCCGACCACTCGACCATGAACAGGTTGTACTGGATACATGTCACCAGTTGCAGCTATCAGCTGACCTGACTCCATCACGAACAGTCATTATCATGAGTTCAAGGAACGTGCGCTAAAGCGAGAAGTGTGACCATGTTGCGGATCTGCCTACGGGCAGAATTCCCAAAGAAGAAATGGGAGAATCCAATATTTTTAAACCCAAGGTCAAGCATCGGTGCTTCACCAGAGCCTGCGTCCTTCAGATGACTTGCGTTGATTTTGTTATAGGAGCAGTAGTTCGCGGCAGTCATGAAGTATAAGAGTCATAAGCATAAAACATACCTGCAGTCTGACGTCAGCTAACTCTTTTCAATACCTCAATAATGCTCCGTTATCTTCACATGTTACATTCATGGGCATGACCCTTTTTCGATTCTGCGATTAATTTCCATTGTCGCAGCTAGCTACCATCCAAACCCTAACCCTTTCCAAGGAATTACTTAGTACAGAAGGTTTCTATTGCGATGAAATAGAGGTCAATAAAATGGCTACTCCTGAAGAATTACTCTCAATTATTCAAAAGAATTAATTTTCCAGCGTTTTTTTTATTGAATATACGTTATTGCATAAAATAGGATGAATTAAAAAGGAATGATGGTTTGACGTCACTACTTCCCCATATTGGGGCTTAGACGGTGCTGACATGCATAGTCAGACCATTATCTGGAGCGTTGTGATGACATTTTCAATGACACTTTCGGGGCCTCTCGACCGAAAGACCGCTAGCACTTAACAGTTGTGCTACGGACACCGCTATTATATTAACGATAATGCTGAAGTAAAATATGTAATTAGATGCAGTTGATTATTTCTAAGCTCATATATTGCTCTGTAATATAATAATAATCATTACTCTTTCTGATGTTATTTTTGAAATAAATAAAATAGACAATAAATTCTTCAACGTTTCACTCATGTTCTACTAAGCATTATCAAAATAAGATGTCTTTCTCAAAGATCGGCAATGATAAAATGATATCATCAAAAATTTTTGTTCCATCATATTTTCTAATCGTAGGTTCTTCGCATTTTGTATCGAAGCAAATTTAGTGTCTTTCGTTTGTTCTACCCATGTCCTTCCCTACTGGTTGATTCATGTAGCGAAACAATGCTAGTTTAAAAACACTTGTTTGAATTTGTTTTTTCTGACTTGTCTTAGCCTCTATAGTACGAGTATAATATACGCTTATGAATAAATTATTAGTAACATGTAAACAGGCTTTGAAATTTGGAAATACGAGTGCGGTCCAAGCTCGACATTTCGGACTTGGATAATTAAGATTCCTGTTAATAGAGACCGCCGTTTTCTGGGATTAGCTCTACATGTATAGTGCATATCTCATATATTTCTGGTCACTTCAGACTTCCAGTAGGCCTATGATTGAACATTGAACTCATTAACAACTGTCTTGATATTTTTGAAGTCTTGACTGTAATGTAAATATTTTACCATTTTTCGTACTTTAGATAGTGTTGGCCTATCCAACTGCATATTGTAGGCATATTTGTAATTCGAGTGTACAAAGCTTAAATCAAAGCTTGCGATGTCTAATGTATAGGCCATAGGCGCTACCTAAGTTTTGATATGCAAGAAGCTTTGTATGACGAAACTGCTTTCTTCGGTCTTCCATTACTAGGAATATATCGATGCTGGATGCAATATAGTTTTAACTTCATTGCAAAGAGCAGTAAAAGTAGCATGGCAGCAGTGCAAATCGAAAAATTGGCATGACTAGATATATTTACGACCCAGGCCTACGTATGTTTCACTAAATATGGGATATTTTCATTATAAAAATAATAAAATGATATAATTGCCGATCATAGGTCTTTCTGACAATCTTGGGATGGACTTCTGCATCTGACTATGAATTATTTCATAGATCCTGAGATCAGATGCAGCTTCCGTCCAACCTAAACTCCTATGATTTCTGTAATGCTGCTTACTTTTATTGTCATGAACATTGAGTATTTTAGATTCTGCGTAAGTTTTTTTTAAAATTCTGTAGCTACGTAGTGTATAAGCATTAAGCTTTTCAAGACATCTCTAATCGTATGCACTTTGATGCTGCTCAATAGAGGATGAGAAAAAGTTTGGAAAATTCATTGTTGCTTTTATTTATTTAAGAAATATCATAATACTCAATAGACACTGTGTAATGCTAATAGATACTGTCTTAGATGACATCATTAAAATCTAGACCCGGACCGATTCCAACTCAGTCCCAAGGAATTTCACGTTTCTGTCATTCGTAACATATTGGTCTGCTCATGCTTTACAGAAAGCACAGCTTCTACATGAATAATAATAATAGTGTTTGATTTGTTTGAAGGCCTCAATACTGAGAAACTTGAGGACTGAAACAATCACAACTTTACAACAAAGATCACAAGAAAACAATGAAAGCAACAACAAAAAAAAAGAGAAAAAAAGAGGTTATCACAATATTCCAATATTTGCTGGCCGTATCATTGTCACAATAAATGCTCCATTTCGTAAAGAAGAATTGATTTTAGGCACACGAAAAGACTTCAAGTAATCATTCACTACCGGGCACAAATGGTGTATTAGATGAGATGTATCATTCACCAATTTATAAGACGCAGACTTAAAATGAATATTTAACTCTCCTACGTTCATTTATTTGTCATGTATTTAAGGTTCTCTCGAAAGTCGTTTCATGAAAGTTTGGTATGTTTGCGTTTGTATGCGCTATTATTAACTGTCGATCGGATAACAAAATGATTTTACAACTAAGGAGTGAGTGTCATAAGTTATAAAGAAAATGATGCACATGACAGAATAGGAGTAATCTGCACTCACACTTGGAGAGCAGCTGTGCAAACACGGTTAAATGCTTTTAGATGCCAAGGATTGATCTTCATGTCGAATATTTGCTGTAGGTTTTTGTTTGCATACTTCAGCAAAGTTAAGTCGAGATTTTTCATCAACTTTACAATTTTATATGCACCGTACTTATTTTGGAATTTTTGAGCTAACTGAATATTTTCATTTAAAATTCAATGGGAAGAGCGCCGATAATTTTCTGACCAAAAGATGTGACAGATATGCAAAATACTGAATATTGACTGCCTTTCAGCCTACAAGTGACTGCATAATATGTCAAACCTAGTGCATACGGTCAGCTCTCTTGTTGGCAGTTTTTAACTTTAATATGAAACTAGCCATCTTGTAGCAACGTTGTTCACTCTGTTGATGCACTTTGGAACTCATATGAAATGATTAGTTCCTGATTGGAATAGTGTGAAAAGACGCACTGAATTTGTTCATCGTTTCTGCGAGGTCGCATTGAAACGGTTGGTAATGAACACATTTTCATACCAATATTGTTAAGTTCATAGTTTCGAACCCAATACCTCTTGCACACTATGTCATTAAGTACATCTTCTCAACCGATTCAACTGATCGCGTGACAGAAATCGCTCATTAGGAGGTGTTTATAGACAATAGGTCTTTAATTTCAACCGCCTACAGTTTTAAAGTATCGCACCTCGTAGACTGTGATAACTTTTGTTGAAGAGCTGATTCCGCCGATATGCATCACTCGCACGTATGGTTCGCAGACCATAGGTCAATTTTTTGAGCAATACAGTAGATTAATGAGGCTTGTTTATGCTGGGAAGCACGTTAGTCACTGACCCATTTTTCCATGTGGCCGAGTTGTTATTAGTACACTTTCATTCTCTTAATGCTGAGTGTTTAGCAAGAATGTAGAGTGTACATATTTGAAAAGTCTTAGGTTTGACCCGACCAAGGTTTGAACCAAGGTCTCCCGGACGCAGAGCGAACACTCTACCACAAGGCCACAGTGCCGGTCTAGACAGATCTAGATGATCTGGGTGAATTCAAGTGAGTTCAAGTCACACCCGGCGCACATCTTTTACATGAACTTCGGTTAATCAGATCGAATTCAAATTTGGTAGTTCAATTCGTTTATGTATTTATACGCTGTAAATGATTAACATACTATGAATTCAGCGGTGTTTTCACCTTGAAGTGAAGCTACTTATGCAGAGAAGTACTTCAAGAATTGATTGACAAGACGCCTGATATCATTGACGAGTAGTGAGCAACTACATCAAAAGCAGCAGGTAGATAATTGGGAATTGCTCACTGAGGACGAATTATCGTATTATGCTGAAGATAATTACTTTTCCAAATGAATCCATGCAATATCATTTACGATCAGTGAGTTGAAGGAAAGTTCGTAGGGAACAATGTTTTCCTTCACCTGATAATGCGCAGTGCCATTATCTAACGGTACAGACAGAGACTCAAATGTCTTGACAGCTGATCATGATCAGATATCACTTGCCTTTCATCTATCGATGATTTGGAGATCTTGTCCACGCGGTATGTCAAGAAGAGCGATTAATTACAAAATTATTCAACAACACCATTTCATTGAGGGATCATTAACGCGGTTTTGATTGACTGAAGTCGTGGAATTGAAGAATTTACATTAGGTTTGCCTCTGTACGAATTTTGTGTCAGTAAGCGAATTTTGAAATCGTACTTTCTGTAAAATTTATGCGTCTGGTTTTAGAATAGAATGACATCAATTATTGATAGAATTTAGATGGTTACAAATTGTTGGTCATTATTAGTTGCGTAGGAGGCTGCCGAAGAAGAAGTGTTTCCAATAAATTTCCATGAATGAAAATCACATTCTCTTTTATCACTTCCACATTTCTCCTCAGTGAATTTCACTGCAGAAATAAAGATTTCTCTTCAGCATCCATGCACATTGATACTTGCCATTGTGCAAGTTTACCTACAAAGCAAATAATTTTACGGACTGGCTTCTAAAAAAATTCTAATTTGATAACTAGAGAATGCCTACTACATGCTAATTACAGCTTGTTTATATTACCAAATGTATTTTCATGATATCTGTCTGAAAAATTATTGAAATTTTATAGTAGAATTGATAGTTTCTTCATATATAGAATTTCCTGTAAATCTTGATCAATGCATTGAGTGCTGTTGCTGATATGGTTGTTACCGGGGAGGCTTTATGCTGCATTGTTGAAGTTGATAAATATCTATATTCTCGTGATGCCTTTGGTAAATATTCTCTAAGTCTCTATTAATTAGGTATTAGTAGCTAATTGCCATTATAAATCGGGTGTAAGACAGGCAATGAATAAATTGAAAATTGGATTTATGTAATACGAACAAGAAATGCGCTTATAATCCTTGTTTCGTAATCCAATATCATATCAATGATAATAATTGGCGTGGTATTGAGGCCGGCGCTGTGGCCTTCTGATAGAGTGCTTGCTCGGCGTCCGGGAGACCCTGGTTCAAACCTTTGTCGTCTGAAAACCTAAGACTTTTAAAATAGGTACACTCTACATTCTTGCGAATAAGAGTGGGATAAATAACAACTCGGCCACATGGAAGAAAGGCTCCGTGCCGAATGTGCCTCCGAGTATAAACAAGGTTCATTTATTCAATATAATCAATAAATAATTTATTGAGGCATCAGAAATGAAGTCAGAAATTTTCTTCTCAGGTTTTTACATGAATAGTTATTTCTTCTAATCTACTGCATGACGTAGATGTAAATGAGTTATAACTTTTAAAGTTGAAATCCATCAAGATTCAGCATTAGAGAAAGAGTGGATTGTTGCGTGTTCACTCTTACTAGCAGTAAAGGCGCATAGTATGTAATATATAGACCTATAGAAATCAACAGAATTCCCTTCGATGCGTCACGTGGCAACACTGTTTACGATGTAATCTGGTGGAGAGAGTCAATGTAGTTCCATGGAACACAGACAGCTAACTACAACTTAATTCAAAATAATGCATGTATTGTACATGTATTTGCGCTCTCCGCAGCAAAAGCTTCATCATATCGATGTCTCAGTTATCCAACAGTGGTTTCACTTTAATTTAAATGTAACTTCCAGAATGTATCTTGTTAAGAATTATTTTTTTTCATTTCATTTGGAATATTTATCTTTGTGTTGTCCGCTCCACGATTTTCATTATTGGGGCGTTTTCTTCAAAATATACGTCTTTATTATTATTATTATTATTTACAAGTCTTGAGTTACATGACCACGAATGCAATCTTAATAAATAAGATTTTCTGCAAGATTCTGTCTTTCGGCTTTAGAGACGGTACTCCTGTGCATTGCATTTTTGCTGCTTCTGAATTCTTACTCTTGTTTCATCCAGTTTTGAAACGATACCCTGCTTTGACCTTTGCTGATCGAACGCGACCTTATAGGAACTAACGTCCCGTGTTTGTTGATTTATTTCAAAAGTCTTATACTTATCAAGAATACCGGTAATTCAGTTTCATGCACAGTCAAGTCAAAGAAAGCACTGAACTTTTTTTTGATCATGCAACAAACACAAATAGATTGAATTTCATCAAAAGACTTCTGCATCATTTTATTTTGTCTTTTAGTGCTGTGCTTTTAATTTTCATTGTTTTATGTAACTCCTTTTTTTCAATTCAAAAATTTTAGCTGAACAATTGCAAGAAATAAAAAATTGTTCAAAACTTCTTTGTTTTGCAAGCCTTAACTTCAATTGTCAATAGCCTCTAACGTGAGACACGGTAAACATTTCGTAAAACACATATTTTTTGTATTTAGTTGCTGAATGTTGGAAAATTCATGTAAGTTTTGCTTAATTTGCAAATATCGTCTCTGACAGATAAAACTGTGACAGTCAATGTGCATGGAGGAAGACAGAACAATCAAAAGCAAATCGTGTGTCAAACACGTATAAAACAAATACGAAAATGTTAATAAACAAGAGTTACAAAAACTGATATCGCAATTGATTTTGGCTAATTTAATGAAATATTTTTCATGTTGACGATAAATAGATTTGGTTGCTTCTGAACTGTTTTTTACAGGCTGTTTATGAGAACCATTTTATTACTGCTCCGGCGCTTCGGTTATCCACACTAACCATCTTCAAGGAAATAGCCGAAGAGGCGAAACAGTAATAAAATGGTTTTCAAAAACAGCTTTTAAATTCAGTTCAGAAGCAATCAAATTTATTTATCGTCAACTCGAAAATGATTTTATTAAATTAGCAAAAATCAATTGCGATATCAGTTTTTGGAACTCTTATTTATCAAATAATTTGCTGCCTCATTTCACGAAAATGCTAATGTATTTGCTCTTCCACTTAGGAAATATCAATAGGTTAAGTTTATGCGCTTTTCCTTTAGCAGTTGATTAAATTGCTAATTATGAAATCTCGTTATCAATTTCTTTCTTACTGCAAGGTTTCTCTGTATTTTTCTTTTATCTGCTGCTCTTCTCAGTGGCTAAATTCCACTATTCTGATGTTATCAAGATGATTACGGAAGTGAATTAAAGAGAAGAAAAGGAGAGTTGCAATGTCGTTATATGTGAGAAGGAGGCGCTCATTGTGTCTTTCATCCTGTGGCAAGTGCGGCAAGTCAATATGATAATGGATCACAGGAAATGATAAAAGCGTTTCATCTGCAAGGAAATCGTCTCCATTCACGCATTTAATGAAAAATTTGCAATTCCTCGCATATCACCGCGATAAGAGTAAACTTCATAAATAAGACTAAGAATCGGCATATATCAGCTCTACATGTCTGTGAATTGGACATTTCAAGTACTTAATGTAATCAATCATTTCCATCATTTTGGAGTGGATGTACAATCTTTTAAACATCATAACAGACTGGAGTTAGTGATAAAGATGGTTAGTCAAGCAAAATAGCAGTATTTCTCATTCTTTAGTGACTTCAACAAAATTGGCAAGATCCTCGATAACATGAAATGTCGCCTCCGTGGCTCAGTGGTTAAGTGTCTGGCCTAGTGATCCTCTGGTCCAGAGGTCGAGCCCCGAAGGTGTCATTAGAAGTCTTCAGGAAGGGCATATGGACTAAAAGCACTACAACGCTCCAGTAAAGTCTGACTGTGTCAGCACCGTCCAAGCCCCTAATGTGTGGGAGTAGTGACGCTAAACCATTCACTCAATAACTTGAAACTGAAATAATGCCTCAACCCTATTTTATTTTACAATGTGGAGTGGGACTCCAGCTCTACTTTTTTTGACATTGCTCAAAAGCTGTAACGGCTGCTACTCTTAGTTTCATCCTATTACTTATTATCATGTCAAGTTTCAAATTTGACCAATGAGTACTTTTGGAGAATTTTTCTCGATTTCTTTCGAAATTAAGATCACTTATTGACCATTGAGAGAAAATATACGAAGGTGCAACTGACTCCTTCATTCTTTGTTATATCTGTGTAATTATTATATTAATAATAGCAATAAACTATAAGCACTACTCATATACTCACACTACTCACAAAGAACGATAGATGAAATTTCATTGATGAATTGCATCTGTTGAATTAAAATGATTGTTGTTATGGATCATTGATGCATTAGATCTTGCTTTAACGTCACTACTCCCACACATTAGGGGCTTGGACGATGCTGACACAGTCAGACCTTTCTGGAGCGCTGTGGTACTTTTAGTCCGGATGCCCTTCCTAACGACTTACAATGACACTGTCGGTGCTCAACCTCTAGACCAGAGGATCGCTAAGCCAATCACTTAACTACTGTGCCACGGAGACCACAGGAAATGGAATATACTTTGTTTCAAGTAGGAGCTTCCCCAATTGCTGAGATGGAACATTTCTTTCTTGTGCGAGATCTTTCGGACTACATCGTAGCCATTATCAAGCGAATACAATACATAATCAGTATTATTTCTTAGTAATCAGTATTGTGTAAATTCTCCCTTGTGTTTATTTTGCAATAGCTCTTTGTGGTCGTGATTTTTTGCTTTTGGTATCACACTTTCAGTATTATTCATTAGTATTCAGTACTATATTACTTATTCAGCATTTTTCATTATTTTGGTCTTGTTTATTGATTCACTTTTTGTATAACTTTGTCTTAATGTAGGTAATTGTCTTTCAACTTTGATTTATGAATCTATGACTGGTTTGTCATATATGACTGGAATCTATGACCTTTGAGCTTGGTTTTCCATTCATTATGTTATTATTGTGTTGTTCATTAGACGTTAACGGGTTCTTTTGTTTGCTACCATGTACCTGTCAATCCGTCTGATATCCTTGTGATTCCACGTGAGATGTATTAATCGGTTGTGATTCAACAACACGGTGCAGTCGCTTGAGAATGGCCTCCGATGTAGGCCGAAAGATTTCGCGCTGGAAGTGTCTTATCTCAGTAAAAATTGGGGAAGCCTCGACTTGGCATAAAGGAAATATTTTTGTCTGAGCACGTTTTGAATGAAGTGTATATAAAATGAGAAACATGAATTTGTTATCATTAAATACTATGATGACTTTGACCTGACCGGATCCAGACTCGTAAGACGTTCCTCTTTTACAACTGTAGATGAAATTCATCCTCATTGACAGCATTATTCCTTAACATTTCCATCATCTTTGTATACAGGTGGAAGAGAGGCAAGCGAAGCGAGCACAAGAACGTGAGCGAAAGATTCGTGAGGAACTAGAAGAAGAGGCGCGACTTCAGAAGGAGAGAGATCGTCTTCAAAAGCAGTTTGAAGATGAACAAGCGCGAAATAAACGTCGTGAAGTGGAACACGAGTCTCGACTGGCACAACTCCAAGCAGCCAATGAGGCAGCTGAACAAGCGGCAAAAATAGAGAAAGCACGACGCCGCATGGAAAGATTAGAAGGTGGTGGCCATGACACTTCAGGTAAGTTGCGTGAATTTATGAAGTTGTAAATTAAATACCTATTTAATTGTATCATTTTTGTGACATCATATCACAAAAGTAACGTCACTATCATTGCTGATGTAAGAAAACATCACACACAGTCAATTTTGTGTGATACTTTTGCCAACAAAGAATTTCAAGCAGTATTTCATGAAAGAGACGGTTGAATTTGAAGAAAGAAACTCATTATATTGTGAAATTGAGGATGGGAGATTAGCATAATATTGATTCATAGTTACATTTTCAAGGGTATTGATAAAAGCAGCCTGTTTCAAAGTATTCATTCTCTTAGCAGACTGTTGGCATACCGTCCGAAAGTTAGGCGACTTTAATTCATCTGCTCATGTTTTTAGTCTACTTATTGCTTGCTAGGTATTGGTGACAAATCTGTTAACTGCCAGATTATCATGCTCATGTTTACCTGTGATTCGTATTGCAATCATCTTTTTCTAAGATGCGTGTTATAATTAACTAACTATTATAACTGTTATTAATAACTAATTTATAGATGCGTGTCTATCCAATCTGAATAACCACCACATAAATTAGTAGGGCAGCACAGGTGGACTTAGTATGTGCAAGATATATTTCCAAGAAAAGTGCACACGTTATTAGCAGTTATAATATTTATATTGGTAGTTGTCTGAGGGGGAATGCCAATAGTCTGATGAGATGTATTCGAATGAATGCCCTAGCAAATTCAATCATTGTAT
Source organism: Prostheceraeus crozeri (assembly GCA_907163375.1). Lineage (NCBI taxonomy): Eukaryota > Metazoa > Platyhelminthes > Polycladida > Euryleptidae > Prostheceraeus > Prostheceraeus crozeri. The sequence goes on from CAJQUW010014916.1 coordinate 50,504, forward strand.
ATTTGTCAACCTCGAAAAATGTCAATAGTTAGCACGCAACCAGCTAAATCGTTCCCATGGATGAGAAGACAATCAAGACGAAAAATATATCTTAAAACAATTGTTGATTTAAGCCTTTTTATAGGTTAAGCCTCACATTTTGGGGTTGGACGCTTGATTCGATTATTGGGACTTCATTGGGGGACAAGGTCGCTAAGTGGAGCTTCCTTCGTTGGTTAGATGTGAATCCTTGACTGATAGTCCGTACGATTAAACAGTGCGACACATGATGATCTCCATAGTTAAATTTACAACATTACTTGATGCGCTAACAACAAGCTGGCTGTTCAAAATTAATCCAACAACCAAGGAATTGTCGTGGCAAAAACTCCATGAAAACATAAAATATCACGAGAATTGAGACATACTCAATCTACTTTAAAATATCCTCTCGAACCGTCATCTCAGAATTCTGTTCCATGCCTTTGGAACGGGAAATGTAGAAATTTTGTGGACTTCGTGCTTTGATGCTCCACCGCATAACAAGGAGTAGACCGTCTTTACCATCGACCGTAAGAAGGTGCTGGACACCGAAGGCCCGTTTGCACAGTAAAGTGACCTACACCTTTAAAAACCAAAATATTTTTTAATGACCAAAACTTTTGGGGCGTTTTTCTTTAAATTTTTACCCTTCGATTACAAAATGATCTCCCTACGGCTGGTTAATTGCTGGATATACTCTTTGTTCTGCTTTTGATCATTTTTGAAGTTATTGTCAACTTCTCTCGCCGTTTACGTAAGTTAGGGTGATGTGTGTTAGACTTGCTAACGATTTCTGGAAATTGATGAAATTGTCTGTCTCAATTTTTCGAATGTTGAAGATGCAGCTCAACATTCTGTGGTTTAACTGGATATTAAGTGAATAATGTTCATCGAGAAAGTGATGCGATGCTTTCGGGAGAACCTTGCATCCGGCGAATGATAACACGCTGCTGAAGATATCAGCATAAGCCGAACACAGAATGATGTGGGCGATAGAAAAATGAAATCGGAGTGTGTTCATTATGTCGAAGAGCAGAAAACAACACCGTGATGAAGGAAGAAAAAGCTTTATCTGCCCTCGAGACGAATTGGGTATGGCACCTGTTTTCAAGGTGATAGAGTAACAAAAAGAGCGTACAATGTGCAGTTAAAGGGCGGTAAGAGCAATGCTAAATAATCAGCATCAACAATATTGCGTATAATTAATGAAGGAAACAAAGATTGGTAGATCGCGTCATTAAATATTTGATTCAAACGTATTTCTCGATTAGTGGGACACAGACTATACTGGCATGAATGACTGACTTTGATGGACCATTGTGCCATCTGAATCTGGATGCCCTTCCAGTCAACATCTAATGGCATTATTTGGGAGACGCCATGCCAAAGACCAAACGAGAAATGAATCGAAAAATGGAAAATCAAATTGTTGGAATCGAATTATTCACTCGAGGAATGGGAAAAAGAAGAAAGCTCACGAATTGACTTGAGGCTACATTTTGCTTAAAAGTACTCGTGACAAGAAATGTTTGATAGTTGTAGCATTGTCTGTGGCACATGTTCCTGATCGAATTTATTTCATTGGATAATCACCACCATCTTTAGGAATGTTTGATATTGCACTAGTAATTGTGTGAGTTTTGATAAGCAATGCGCTGATATCATTTATTATTTACAGATAATAGTATCGGCTATTCTTAGAAATTATTTGATAATTTTCTTTTATTACACACATGATTAGTTTGACACTAGTAAGTTTCCTAACAACTTAGTAGATCAGGTTGACTGACGTTGATCGATGTTATAAATGATTTTTCGTATGACACAAGTGCAAACGAATTGGAGTTAGGGAACTTGATAATGACCATCCCATGAAGCCAGCAATTCCCTTGCCGGTTTAATGGAGTGTCTCTGTATGTCTACCGCACATTTTTAGCCATTCGGACCATTCCAAGTTCGTACAGGTACAGGTATTTGTTCGGTTGGAGTAGTTGATGTTGCTCTTGGTGCCACCCCTCACCGTCGGGTGCATAGAACGATTCATAGCAACGGTTAGATCAGGTTTATTGACATTTCTTTACAAATTGAAATACAATATACAGCATGGGAACGTCGAGTTTTGCAATTGTCAAAGTTTGCCCTTTTCAATGAGCTGTATTTTCTCTACGCTTTTGGAGCAGAGATAGACTATTTTCTTTTTCTCTGAAGAAAATGTGTATATTTTGATACAAGACCTGACTTTCGAGTTTATAAATTATGCAAGGAGAAAACGTCATCGATTGCATGACACAAAATCAGGAGGGTTCAGATGGTGGTTAACGATCAGAGTTTATAGCATATTAAGCATGCTTTTAATGGTGTGTATTTAAGTACAATTAATATCGTATCCCGCTTTTTTAGTAAAAGTGTAATGTATTGTTATGTACGTATCCATGCATGATTGTATAATTGTCTTCTCATACTTGTTCATATATTTTGATAAATCACTAACTACGGTTAGTAATGACCTCGTATATTGTCGATTGTAACGGTAGATGAAATTTCATTGATGAATTACACTTTTGTTGAATGAAGTGAAATGATTGTTGTTATGGATCATTGATGCGTTAGATCTTGATTGAGTGAAATTATTTGACATTTTCTTTCAAATCTGTACTTACTATCATGCGCACTTCTTCAAAGCCCATTAATTTTCTGCAACGCATAAGTTATCAAGCTTCAACTTTGCCGTGTGCCGCTTCTTTTGTACTACTAGAAAACATTGTTCCATATTTTCTTCAGAGTTTCACTTTCATGGAGGACTGGATTTGTCTTTATTAAAAAGCTCATAGATAGCTTACAGCTGATCTGATAGTTTTGACTCAAAATCATATATGAAATCTATAGACTACTGTAGTTGCGAGATTTTTTTGGGATCAATTAAGTGTTAAGTGCTCATACCGTACCAATGAAGCGTTTTTTGCTGTAGACCTTCTCTACTGAAGAACTCAAACTTTTGAACTTATGGGACATTAGATAGCTATCAAATTCATGATCTATTGATGGAGGACCTAATTATATAGATTAATCGCACACATTTGTTATAAGTCGATGAATTGATTTGTAGATGTTGAGTTTTAGTTGCAAGCAATTGCATAAAATTATGTGAAAATTGTATGAGACATAGAATTCCGCATGTAGATTCTTGTAATATCTGCATTCCGGCGTATATACATTCGTATATATCTTCATGTCAAAATAGCAAGCTCTTGGAGAATCTTTCACGCTGTAGGTTAATTTGAATTTTTACTTCAAGTGAGTGGATATCGATGTTAGATTGATGCAATGTGATATGAAAATGTATTGAAAAAATGAGGAATTATTTGATTACTTATGCAATATACAAGTATATTATTGTCTAGGTTTATGATAGCCAGGAAGCAAAAATCATTCGAGTAGATAGCAATTAATTAGTGAATGAGCTTGTATGAAGTGGGAATCTTTGACCTTTCAAAATCAACACTATTGTAGTCATGATCACGCCTGTTTCATTTTGTATTGCACAGAATTGAATTTGGTGGCGACAATCAATTTTATTTTACAGTATATGATACGATATTAATAATTAAATTGGGCAACGCATGTATCACTAACAATACTATTATCAACAGAATTGAAAAGTGTTATTAGTGATATTTCTTCTCATAGTGCGTTATATTAGAAGTATGTTAGAAGAACTAATGATTCTGAGGATGATTTGATGTCATCATAATCGACTGAATGACGGCCTGATCAAGTAAAACGCTATGCAATCAAGCCGCTATACCGGCCCAAATTTGTTTGATAGCATTTGTTATTCAGCAGCCTAGCTTATTCCTCTATTTAAAAAATGATGTCCTTTAAGACTGATTTTGAATTATTCAGATCTATCACTTATTTGAAAGTTTACTTTTAGTCAGATATTTTATTGTCATATTTCTTAAAAAGGAAAAGGATATTCATTGAGAGTGGATGAATTGCAAATCATTAATGTCTATAATCTGCTAACACCGCTTGTATAGGGTTAACATCTCCTAGATAACTTAGGCCATTTTCTTTCATTATTTAAGCCTTCCGCTTCTGGTAAAATTTAAATAAAAATGTCATCTTTTAAGAATCTCAGTTAACAGCATAAAATAAACAAAGATTACAGAGCTATGTATCTTTAATGATCTTTGAAAAAAATATATGCGAAGCTGCAGCACACCAAAATATAATAGAGAAAACAAAGTGTTCTAATTTACGAGTAGCAATAATGCTGTTTACAAAAGCAACATTCGAACGGGGAAGAATACTGTAAATACGAATATATAGTAGATATTTGATGCCTTTAGAAGCTTTTATCATCTCAGAGAAGATAAGAGTTCGTCACATCGGCGCAGTGAAGGGTGTCCCATCTCAAAAGCGGTTATTTTACTGCATCTTAGCGTCTTCTGATATCCAAATGCCATTATCACGAAGAGTTTACACGTTCAATCAAGAACATAGTTTTGTAATACGTTGTCTCGTCATCAAACTTGAGGAAGGTCCGAAAACGATGGAAGTGATCGATTGCTATTCTTTTTAGCGAGGCCCTTCTGCCTCTACCAAAGACTGTGGAAATTCGGAATGACAAGCAAAATCTACAAATGAATAATGTTCAAGATATCGTAAAACTCAACATTAGACAGCTAGCTGGATTCTACGCGCACTATGATAGAACAAGTAACTTTCTCATACAAAAAATGATCAAAGGAAACATAATTCCAGTATGAACTATCAAACAAGCAATCACAAAAAGGCAAAGTCAGTAGACAGTTCTCAATTCAAAAGTTTCAAAAATTCTACTCGTCACCAGTGCTATGTTTTGGCACGGTGGATGGATCCACATCTTATTGTCCATGCTGCTAGTATGGTCCATTTGTCCATTTAGTATTAGTATAGCATTACTTGACTATAGTCGAACAGTATAAGTGACCATTAGAACTCTTTTTGATTTTTTTCAGACAATGCTTTTTGGTGATTACTTCTTTTGTTGTTTCATCGGTGTCATGTCTACTTTCGATCTTTCAGATTTCAAAAAGCTAAGTACGCGCAGAATCTAGTTGTCTGTGATTGATGCTCTCAGAGATGGATTCATTTGCGTGTGGGTTAATCTAGAGCGGATGTAATCCTGTCCGAGCCATTGTATGCAATGGAAGTAAGTGACAGAAATTGACATAAATATTCGTCTCTCTTTGGCATGTGTAATTGGCACAGAACTAGACAGGTCGTCTCTTCTTCTGTTTGACTAGAAAGGAAGCATTGGAATATGTAACGCTAATAAATTGGCACAATCTCCCGACTAAATGCCATAGCAATCGAACAATGAGCAGCCAGTTCAACATTAAACACGCCACATTGTGCAAAGTTTCAGTGACTGTTATCAACCGGATCACACAGGAAAGAGACACAAACCGACGATGTCAAGTTCTACAGACAAGTTTGTGAACGTTTTTTTCGTGCGCCTGCCTAACTTTTTTAATGATGATCGGAAAGACAAACATGATCGAGAAAACTTTTGCGTAATTATCTGAATTCTTCGAATCTGAAGGAGTCGTGGCGATCGGAGTATTTTGAAGGAATTCAGAGCAATCCGCAAGCGACGCACGAACTATTTTTCCTATCTCTGAAAGGTATTGAAAGTTTCTTTTTGTCCACCTAGCAATTTCCTGCATGTGCTACCGTTTTGAATCAGATTGCACGTATAGCAAAGTGATACGGTTTAACAATCTAATTCTCTTGTGGTAATGTTGAGCTTGACGATATTTGAACTTCATTCATTTCATAAAGTTTCTTGTGTTATTACAGAGCGCTTAGAATCCACTAGTTTGACGATATCTTGAACATGATTCATTTACGGTCTTTACTTGTCATTCGCCTAAAGACAGCCTCCTGCAGTGACTGAAGATCCTCGATAAAATGATAGCAATCAATCATTTTCGGACTTTCCTCAAGCTTGATAAACTGAACATGATTCATTTACGGTCTTTACTTGTCCATTCGCCTAAAGACAGCCTCCTGCAGTGACTGAAGAGCCTCGATAAAATGATAGCAATCAATCATTTTCAGACTTTCCTCAAGCTTGATAAACAAATGTCTGATCCTGTTTCCAGTGAAAGCAGTAGCTCGCTATACAAACTAAAAGCGCAGTTGTTCATAAATCAGTAGCTGCACTCAATCAGTGGCTAAAAGACATCGAATCCATTTTTTCGACGGTGATAAGTCAGGAGGGACCAGTGTTGCGATTCGCGCGTGTTTACACGCGCGCGCGTTTTTTTGACATTTTGCGCGTGTAAGCGTGTTTTTTTCCATTTTTATCCATTTTGCGCGTTTTTTCAAGTTTTAATTTTAATTTTTGATAATAGAAAACTTTGGTTCTAAAATATCAAAATCAATATATCAAAATTTCAAATTACATGCAGTTTCTAGATAAGCCACATGTATAGCCTATCAAAGATCATTTAGGTTCATTAACATCTCTCTCAATAGATAGCCTATAGGCCCACTGCTCGTATGCATCTACCACTTAAGGCACGTGTGTATTTGACTTGTCCTGAAAAATATCAAAGCTCTTACTATCTGATCTGCAAATTTAAGCTTTGTAAAAATTCGTTTCATCAAATATTAGCGATCATAGTTGCCATTTTGGCTTATTTGTAAGGAAATACATGTGCGCGTGTTTTTCGGCCTTGCGCGTTTTTTTACCCTACGCCAAGAATCGCAACACTGGGAGGGACTAACCCTTGTCTTTTATCTCTATGCACTGATGATGGTAGCCATCGACTCTGCTGAAACATGTATGTGAATAAATTCTGTTCAAAATTTACGGCTCCTCTCTCTCAAGTCAGGAGGGCTACGTGCATTAGGCCTATCATGTATTTCAGGAGAGCGAAAATGAATTTTCTCTTTGAACAACTTGCCATCTCGATCGGAAAGCTTCAAACACGATGTGTATATATTCCACTAAAACGCAGGCCTCTGGTCTAATGTAAAATAAAGCCCATTCTTTAAAATCCTGTAGTTAACGCCGGTCTCAGATTTGCAAAACTTGTGTAGTTATTTCCCGATTCATTTATTGCCTCAAGAAGGTTGCCGGCAATTAAGCGAAGATTGCCTCATAAAATATCTCAAGCCGGATCATCTCTGTGATAATGCGATTTTCCATCTATCTGTCACAATACAGACATTTGTTGACTCTGTTGATAGATAATTATAACTCTTCAGTATGCAAAACCCCTAAAAACATTTAGAATATTGATTATCTTTTGCCCTAAAATACATAGGTACATGTAAAGCAGGTCTACGCCCTTTCGACTTGTCGAATTCGCAGTGCTATTCATCAATTCGTAGTTGAACAGTGATGCGAGTTTTCGCCCCACTTGTCTTCTAACGCGGCTTCTTTATTATATTTTCATTGATTGCCTGCAGCGCCATTGTTCTGGCGCCTGGGTCTTGCTTTTCGAAGACAGTTAATTGCCATTTAAGTGAAACTGGATCTCAATTATCGTGTTGATTTTGCAATATGTATGACTCGTGAAGTGGCGAGTATAACTCATTCCATAGGACTGTTCTAAGTCCAAGTTTATTTGATATAATACTGCACACTGCACAGTTTTTGTCGATCTGGTTGAAGGAAAATTAATTCATAAATTATATGTATGCTGTACAGTGTACATTGTGTAGGCCTGACCTACCACCTAATGTATGTTTGATAACTGGATGCCAGTAAGTCCTTTTAAAAAACGGCCAATTCAGCTTACGTTGCATGATGGTGCATCATGCAGGACGTGGGCTAGTTTCAGCTCCTCTCACTTGTTAGATTTTTTGTGACTCCTAAGTCCTTATCAATTCTTCAGATGAAGATTGTTTAAAATGATACTTCATGTGGTGTTTACCCAATATAGTCAAATTTTCACTCAAGTCTTTTCTATTTATTACCGTCGCATTGATTGATGAGCGCTTAGCCAGTAGTTCCTTAGATGACTTTTTGTAGACGAATATACATGTACGTACGTCTAGTTAAATAATTGCCTCTGGCTTCTCAAGAATAAGACGAGTTTTGATGTCCGATATTTCGTATTTCTTTGTCAAATGACCAAATAACAACGAAATGTTGATACAGATTATATGAGAGAACACAATGAACACTATGACATGTCTAGACATTCAATGCACAAATCATAGATATGCAATAATTTAAGTATAGCAGAACAAATTGCAAATCTTAAATAAAAGTAATTTTCTTGCCTTACATTTACTTAAGATTTGCAATTTGTTCTGATTACTTAATTATTGCATATCTATGATTTGTGCATTGAATGTATGGACATGTCAATAATCGAATAGTGTTCCAGGGGTGGGCCGATGTGACCATAAATGTGACATTTATTCATCTCAAAATAAAATGTGACATAATGTGTAGTATTTTTCATTGTTGGTGTGACAAAATGTGACAAATTTACATAACCAGAAAATAATTTGCCAGAAGTAATGTTTTTACGGTGGTATGACATATACTCACTGACATAAATAATGAAACCAACTATCATTGACTTGAATGGAAGTTTGTTTCATTTTTTTCTATGGTTTGAGATGATATCTCGCTTTCTATGTATCACCATTGTACTCCATATGATAAAGGGAAATGATATAGACCATCAAATTTGCAAAAATTTGATATAGATCACAGTAACAGATACGAAGTTGAACAGAATCACCACCTACTGGCTTGACCAGATTTGACTTAATGAAATGGCGCACGATAACTTTACCAGTGGGAATGGCAATTGGGATGATGCGTTGTGGGCAAAGTTCTACAACTGTTGTGGGAGCGAAATAATTGAAAATTTCAATGGTCGTTGTAATGGAGGTGGTGGTGTCGTTGGAAAGCAGAAGGAAATGTGGAAAAGAAGAATCGGATCAGGAAGACCAAGGGTAATCACATCCAAGCGGACAGATGCACGCTAGTTTTAGCCTGCTAAAAGAAACAGATTTGTGTCCGTCACCGAAGCTAATTGTGTACTGGAAGGTTGCTGGGAACGTTGCCTGTAGGCGTTCGAACTGGCATATCGAAGATTGCGAGAAGCTGGTATACAGTGTCGACGACCCGCTGTGAGAATTCCGCTGAGCCTGGAACATCGAAGAGACGAGTGACGTGGTGTCAAGGTCATCAGTCGTGGAGTGACAGTCAGTGGGGAACGTGTGCTCTGGACTGATGAATCGAGGTTTACTCTCGATTTCAACGTGATGGTCGGATCCGTGTTCATCGCTTGCCAAGTGAACGATTTTGCTCCATGTTGCGTCGAAAGGGAACACGACCGGTACGGCGGCGGTAGTGTCATGGTTTTGGGCCGGTATCTGGCACAATGGAAAAACACCAGCAATCGTAGTGAAAGGAACATTGACAGGACAGCGATATGCCGACGAGATCGTGACACCGGTCGTGGTTCCAGCATGACATCGAATCAATTGATTTTTCAGGATGACAACGCAAGGCCCATCGCGCTTCAGTGGTCTCTAACAGGATAGCAAGCAGTGGAATCCCAACCTTGGAATGGCCCTCACGTTCTCCCACGACCTCGTCCCCTATCAAGCACTGCTGGGATGAACTTGGTCGCAGAGTGAGGAGAAGGTACATACACCACCCTCCAGTGTCTTTGAAAGATGTTGGCCGACAGACTGATCGAAGGCAGTGGAACCTCTTAGACCTGGCATTCATCCAGCGACTGTGCTCATCCATGGGCCCTCAACTCCCGCATCGATGCCTGTTTGGATGCTCGCGTGGTCACAACCGTTTCTAACTTAAGTTGATAAAATCAATGAGTATCAAATTAAATGTTTTTGAGTAAAGCATTCGAGTTACTCCTTTTACAAACAACAAACAAACGTACAGTTACAACCAAGTTAAGTCATAAGTATTCATATCAGACTTGTTTCATTTCTTTTTGTCACTGAGTATAGTATAATGAGCTTTAAACTCACAACAGAGAAGCATCAACTTCGTCTGTGTGAAATAACAGCTTTATTCTTTGACTTTGATTTGTATTCGGAATATGTAAGTTAGATATTGCCTTTCTCTGTGCTCCCATTGGTGACTTGCACTCCCGCCAGGTAAATCGTGATCCTACTAAGATTCGCTTGTTTAAAGTTGACTTTGAGCTTGATGGCACAATTGCAACATTCATTCCATGTGGTCATGCGTTTGTTATTCGATTGTCATTTCCAGATCGCAGTATTCCTTGCGAAGTTGTACTTCCGATAATGCACACAATCCAAGGAAAATAACAATTGTAACAAAACTCCGGTGTGATATTTCTTCACTGAAAACAGAATTACGAGTAAAATACTCTTTTTTTGTGCGAATTTATATTGTTCTGTGAATTCTTTTGTTGAATTTATTCCGAATGCGTGCTTATTGTTTACCATCAAAATGAATTCAAGGCATTGAAAATAATCATAATTGCAATAAGACTGCAACGCTTGAGTGTCATTTTTCACTTAAAACAAAAATAAAGGTGTTAAGGTCTTACCCATGGTTTGTTTCGCTGTTACCACAAATCTCGGGAAAACTGTTAGATATCTTAAATGGCAATTTCTATGAAACTCCTTATATGACAAAGAGTAGTTTATAATAAATAATAAAGGTTTCTAGATCTTGTCCCGTTATAACGCCGCTTGATGTAACATACATCGATAGTGGCAGCAAAAATGGCAATTTCGATAGCTGCCAATTTCCTGGACATCATGTGTCAAATTTTGTACATATGTTTCCATCAGCATGTGACATTTATGTCAATGGGCATGTGACATCAACGCTCATCGATGTGTGACAAAATGTGACAAATCTTGAATATCAAAATGTGACAAAATGTGTCACATCCCACAGATCCAAATGGGCGGCCCACACCCTGGTGTTCATCGTGTTCTCTCATGTAATCTGTATCACAACATTTCGTTGCTAGTGTGTCCTTTGACAAAGAAATACGAAATATCGGACATCAAAACTCGTCTTAATTCTTGAGAACCAGAGGCAATTATTTAACTATACAATTTTCCTAGAATGGCCCAAACATGACCAAATGTACGTACGTCTTTTGATTGAAAATCCTAACAATATGAAAATTGATACTAACAATTATTGTGCAATACATTTTGAACCAAAGTGTGTAAAGATGATTAGAATAGATGATATTAAGTAGTTCTACTTCCCAGAAGAGCATTCTCCTTCCTTCAGGGCCAAGCATTTCCTTGGCTCCGGGAGCCGGATTCGCGTAGAACCTCTGCGCCAAGACAAAGGCGCCTTGCACCAATACTTCCAAGGGATCAACGTCGGTAATTGCAGGAATGACTCTAAGCCATACCTGGCTTCAAATCCGTCCTCCATGAGTGTCCACACTGGTTCAATTGATGTTGTTAGATGCATCAACTTGAACCCTTTCATGATATCAGTGAATTTGTGCGTGTGTTGACGAGTGAACATCTATGCGTTTATTCTAATTCATCCCATTACTGTTTTGTACCCGTCATTCACCATTATGCATGTTATTAAATAACTTTTGAAATCCATTGAAAGTTTTTCTTTACATTTTGGAAAAAAGTTGTAGAAGAAGTGTTTTTAAATTCAGCGTGTTAAATAAAGTAGCTTCATAGATCATTGATACATAAGTGAGCATTTTGTGGACTCTCAGGGGATCTAACCAGTGTTAGAATTGAGCTTGATAGCAGTAGGGGGAAGTTTTCGACCGGAACTTTTTGGGTCAAAGTCGTAACCAAAGCGGGAAAAAAGAAAGGAAGAGGACATCTATTATGCAGTAAGGAGGATATACATGTAAAAGAGGGATGCATGAGGAGATACATGCTTGAAAGGGACTCTCCAATGGATGCATTTGGTGCAACCGGTGTTCATCAAATAATGCTCTATAATTTATTGCAATTAGACCTATAATGAATTCACAAAGATCGGACTTCTATCAATATTCACAGAGTGAAAGAAAACGATGCTCCTAAACTTGGTATTCCGAATTTTGAAGAATTGTATGACATTAACATGAATCAAATACCATGTGTGCGTTTGTCGACAACAATCCTGAGAGAAGCATTCTGGATTTCATTCTTTTTTGTGATGGTTTCGTTATCTTTAATTATTCCACGAAGCATTTTCTGCTTCTCGAATTCATTTGTCATCTTTCTGAACAAAGAAAGTTAATCATTGATGATTAGACAATTAGATAGAGAATCGTGAGAAAATTAGGCCTACACCTGTCAGTGTTGCTAGTATTCACAAAAATAATAAATTGATGCTCAATCAATCTGGCTGCGCCAACATAAGGCCTATCTGCCGGAAATATTCTTCCCCCTCAGGGAAGGAAGACACATCTTCATTACCAGGGATGAGACGGGGCAGTGCAGGGGAGCTTTCCCACATTCCGTCCCCTCAAATCCAACACTGGATTTAACCAGTACATATGTTGGCTTTGCCGATTGGGCCGACATTCATGGCTATGGAAAAAGGCCGGTAGATATTTTGTGGTCAACTTCGGTGAAGTGGTAGACCGGCATTGTCTGATTTCTCACCGGTTTGCTTTGTATTACATCAAATTCAATTTAGAAGATTCTCGGGCATCATGTGCCTATCATTCAAATTGAACTAGCCATATGATAGGACAGCGTTCTTAATCAGTAATGATTTATACAGATCGCGCACAATTCCGGCGAAAATACAGCAAAGACTTGCATGAAACTCATGCCTCCTCTGGTACACGTGGTTTTATTTAAGTGATAGTGGTTTGGAACTGATCGGTTTTTTGGCGAGTGGCTTATTAAAAATCGTGGCTGGCGTATCTATTTCTCGAGATTTTTAATTAAATTTTCATAATTCAATGTCCACATGGCATGCGTAAAATGCATGAATGGTAGGCGATCAACAGATTCTAAGCTCCAATGTAATAAAAGTTTTTCTAGCGAAATAAGTTTTGAGATGAGCCATTTGATCACTGCCTGAGTGCTACTGTTACGAAATGTTTTGTAGTGCTACTGTTACGAAATGTTTTGTCTGCAAACTTGATTTAAAGTGATTCATTGAAGTGAGATTTACTTCTTCACTTGTGAGTGAGTTCTAGTGATTTGCGACGTGAAGCAAGAACGCTCGCCACTGCAGTTCAAATTCAGATCTTTTGAGTTTACACTGATGACAGCGAGCTGACGTATGAGAGTATAGAACAATGAGCTCTCATCAATTTTTCATTTCAGTGAGTGTCCCAAGACCGAGCGAAGTGCTGCTGTACCTGCACAACGTCAATCAAAATTTATCGCGTGCAGTTAGCTTATCAAACAATTATCGACGATCCAATGTCAAAAAAGTTTTCAATATTTACATCATAAAACATGCGTGTAGATACTCTCAAATTATGTTACTGTTACATACTCTTAATGTTGTAATGATTGACTAAGCAATTTACTCGAGACTGAGTGTCGTCAGCGGTCGAAATGGGTCTAATTAAATTAACCGGCCGGTCTTCAAGATTTGCGGCCGTGGCCAGTTCTAACCCTGCTTTTTACCCTTTCATACAAGAAACAGAGCTGTGATAAAAGCATAATTCTACCTCTTCGCAAAAAGGATGTATAAAGCTTAAAGTCGAACATGTTTACAAATTACCTACCTTCTGACTTCATTAAATATGCAGATCATGATTATGTAATACCAAAATATATTAACTGAAAGCATTGAAAGATCTTAGAGTGCGCTTAGGCTTACATGGCTCAAGATTTCCAAGAATTTGGAGAGGCATATGAAAGGCATCTATCAGCGGTTCTACCCAAGCGCGGAGAAATAAATGCTGTCCGTGCGTCATAATCAGCAAAAATAGGTCCTAGCTTTATTCCAGCATTTATGATCTTAACGAAAAATTAAAGCTTTGGAGTAATTCAGTTTTTCAATCATTGAAATGTTGAAAAGTCGCTTGAATTTTCGATTAGTTCAGCATGCAGTATGGGCCTACTTGTAGAATTCAAATAGTTTAAAAAGTGAAATCTTGTACTTCGATCAATCACTGGCTTTTAAGAAAAATTCACAAAGCTCTTCAAAACTCCACTAATCGGCAAATAATCGGTCGATTACCGATATCGCTCGAATGAGTCAATAATTGGCCGATTAATCAGTACACTTTTTTATTATTGTGACTGAAACATGTTTCATAACTGTTAAGACACTCAACGTTCATTAAAGAACTTTTGATTTATCTCCGCAAAGCTCAGTGATAACTTGCAAGTATTGAGTTGCAAATATGCAAGACTGAATCCCTTTTTTCCAAAATAATTTGATGACATTTTGTGTTTAAGTTAACACGCATTAATTATATGATGTCTTGCAAGCTCTAAATTTCTGATAAATTTCTTTTGGCTTAACTTTGTTTCTAGCACATGTAGTATGCAGTACTTTGATGGAGAATAAAACAATTGAGTTATATGATCATCGCGTTTGAATCAATACAGATTATGTACATGAAATGCTTTGACATGAACTCAGTGATGAGTTTGTATCATAAAAAATGAAAGCTTATCATTTATTTGAGAGAATTCGTAATATCCAAACATAATAGATTAGACGAACCCTTGATATACAAATAATAGTGAATTAGTGAATTTCGCATCGATTAACTTCAATGCTTGAGTTTTACTGTTTGATATCATTTTTTGAATAACAAGGCTTGCAATCTATACATGAGAGAGAGTAGAATGTGGAAGGTTACTCTCGTTATAGGATAGATAGAGTTTACTGTTGAATATCTTGCGTAAAATTTCGTCGTCCACGGAAGCAGATTTTCAAAAAGGGTGAGTCGATTATGCTGAAAATTGATGAGAATCAGGTTTTATGACATTTAAAAAGTTTGTTTATGAATAAATTTTAACTTCGGAGGTAACAACGAAGACAATCACTCCGCGAAATAAATAGTCACCAAAAGCCGCTTTCTTTCGGAAGTCAACTCCGGGGGCAAACTTGAGGGACTATGTGCACCACAGTGTTTGATCAATTTAAACGAGTAGAACGTTGTTGTCAAATGCCTACGGTCGTAGCCTCACATACTTCCACCATTTCCAATACGCCAACGCTTCCAGAGGTCTAGAACAAAGAATAGACACATCATTATCAACATGCACACCGCAAACCAACCCCAAACTGACCCTCATCCCTTCCCCCAACATACATTCCATAATGTGTTTCTTATAATATTTTTTCTCATGAGTTCCTCTTCCACTTCCCACTTCCCCACATCTCCGACCCTTTCATGCCGATCCTCTTCCGATTGCCCCCCAGATCCAGGGAGTGCCCTGTCCTCAACCGGGCCATGATCACCCTGTCCTCTCTGGACCACTGAGCCTCCACCGCACGATTGATACCGCCTCCATACACGGGCCGGCATCGATCGTCCTCCCATTCCCTGACTCCCATTCCTCCCTGTCATCCCATTCGCATTCCAACTCGACTTGACCGTCGCCATCGAGCATCCTTCCCCTGGCTCAACCTCATTGCACCCTTAGCCGCTTCGTTCGCCCATTCGTTCCCCATCAGTGTTGCTGTTTTACACGGCTCCTTCCAGCGGATAGGAGGCTTCGTATCAAGACACCACGAAGCGACACACACCCAGTAAGCAAATTAATTCCTATTGTATTCAGTCCCGGGAACCGAACGGGTAGAACGTCGCACGCTACTATATGCAGCATGCTTTAAAGGAGTGCAGATGAATATCAGATTAATTATCATGCAACCTCTTCATGTTTCATAATACTTTGGAGAAAAAGTTTGTCGGAGTACCCGTGTACACCATTTCGTAGGGGACACAGACAAAAATTTTATCGTGCTACGAAGGTTAAGCCGTCTGCAGTATAAGTTGTGACCTCATTGCGTTTAATAATGCGATCAATAGGCCTAGCTAGACAATTTCGATACAGGGATTCGATACAATTTCGGAAACATCTACCGGTATGTAATGAGTCTCTTAAGGTATTCTTTTCGACACGATCAGTTAAAGAATCTTGCTGCTGACAATGCGACGATATGCCTCTGACGGTACTGGACCCCGAAAACCTGTCAGATCCTTTAAATAATAGAATCAATGTTTAATTTCTTAATTTGTTTTCTTTAGGGAGTCTAAGGAGATGGAAATATGCTGCGTGAACACAATTTTATCCCGGCATTTGGTTAAGTCTTTCACTTTTGCCATATAAATATTCATCCTTAATTCGATACTGAATTGTATTTATGGCAATTTGTATGATAAAATTGTCAAACTCATTTCTTGTGATCACTACTTCTCGAGGAACGAAGCTCCATCATGGCGCTCATATGACGAGGCTGCCTCTAATTGCAGTTAAGTTCTAGTTGTCTTTGGTATGCGTGTACATTCTCCTTCAGGCAAGGGGTTTTAACATTACCGAAGATCAACTCCATTAACCAAACAATCATAATGGATGAATTCTCCGAAGACTTTTCATCGGCGACATTTCATTGAAAACATTTTCCTATGTTACCTACCTATACTCTAGATTTCAAACTAACTTAAGGCCTCGGGAAATAGTCGTACATCTTTAAACAGATCGTTTATTTGCGCTTCAGAATGGTTTGCAGAGCGATCAGCCAACAAGTCGAATGGTATGGACGGATGTGAATTTGCTCAGTTTTTGCACTGTTTTCCAGGCAGCTCTGCCTTCGTATTTGCAGCTTACACTTATACGTATAGTAGTTTTGTATTATTAGTTAAGTTGATATTTCTGCATGCTTGTCACATTGATGAATTGTGTGTTCTGCAACTAATTGATTTCAGTTGCTCTGACTTTTTGGGTATTTTATTCGATTCCTTTTGTCTCTTAATTTAGAAATAAGTAACCTTCAGAATATCGTTCCTCACGAAAGATTTCACCAGATATTTTCCCGTAAGATTACTGACGCTGGATGAGAGGTAAATGTTGTTTCTGTAATGCAATGTATAACGCGTTTTATCATATACTGTAGGTCTTCAGATGGCAAGAATTGGATAATCCAATTTCTACAATTAAGCAGGTTTGTGAAATAAAAAAGCTTGCATTGCAGACATAGGGTCAGATTGTATTTTTTACAATTTGTGCGCTACATTTGTCCTCGGGAATAAAAGAATTACTAACTTCTCTATCATTTTGTATTCCTTGCAGTGTGAGTGCGGAAAACACCGGAGATAACTTTCCTTTCTAATAATTAATGTGAAATCTACGTGTTGTTAATTCGGATTATCATTCTAAATTTTCGCCTACTCAGGCCGTATCCTAGGATATGACGATCCATTAGGCCAAAATTTAGGATGGTAAGTCTTAATCAAAATACATCATAGGTTTCTATTCAATTCACAAAATTTATTTTACTTTGCTTTGCACGATGGTTGATTCTTATTGATTAAAAAGAGTAAAATGGAAGTGAATTACCGTTTAATTTGCAGTGATTTTTAAGACATGCAGCTTTGAAGATTATACTTCACAAATTGATAATTTTAATTTTCTATCAAATATTCAAATGTGTGTGAGGAAGTGTGCGTCGTTGTCTCAGTGATGTTGCCATTGATGACGGACTCGAGATATCCATTTTTGTCAATGAAAGTCCATCTATTAACATTCAATGAAAGTCTAAGAAAAACGACAGACAGGTATTTTTGATTCTCCTGCTCAGGTGTTAGAGAACGCTCTTTGATTCTTTAAATCGAAAAATATCATGCATTTTTATCTCATCATTTTGCTTCGCTTCTTTTCAGTTGTGCAGCCTATGGTGTCGATAGCCTCAAATGGTGTTTTGATGTGTCAAATAAACTCCCCTGTGATGTCAGTAGCATATTATTCATAACTACATTGCATGTTTATATCATACTACTTATATTTGCTGACAGCAACTTAATTTCTTGAAAGCATTCTAAACATTCACATTCGCCTTGTCATCAAGCCCTGATAGACAGTAGGACTACCAAGCCATGAATGGATCGCATATTCATTTGTATTAATCTGCGGTCGCTGTAAGTAAAGCATCATCAAGATGCTTATCAACTACTAGTTGATATCATACTCATTAATTGCTGGCATCTCAATTATAGCTAAAAATGAAGTATTTAAATGTATGTCTAAACCCGCTGTTATAAAATCATGTCTGAAAGCACTGATTATAAACAGGTTGTTGCAAGTACGCTTATAACAACGTAAAAACTCAATTAAAAACTTAGTAGACTATGCATAAAGCACGGTTTTAAATCCATGTCTAAAGAACTGTTTTAAAAGCACTTTTATAATAACAAGAAGTGTGAATTTTTTTCAATAGATATCGGAAGCAAACGGTTGTAGCATGTATACAAAAAGACTAGAACTAAAGTAAAGGGAGAAGTTATAAATCATGAAATACAAGTTTGGACATGAAAATGAAAAATAATCCCAAGATCATCTGATTTTTTACATATGATCAGTTCTAAAATGTGAAACGCACTGACGAGTAACTTCTCTATTGCATGTTTATCAAATAAGAGGAGAAGATGTCTCCTTCTCCTCACTATTCTTTGCTTTGGTAACAGGCATCGTCCTAAGCATGACATAGCAAATGACATTGCGTTAAAACTGACATTTTTCATCCCTCTGAAAATGCAGTCATTCAATTGATATGAAAAAAACTTTTATTATTTAGTAAAATACTACCTGTGGTAATCGCCGGAGGTGCTGAACTATCAAAGCCAGCCAAAAGGCTTCCAAAAAGCTCCATTTTAAACCTATGCTCGTGCTATGGCTACATTTTGATATTTGTGCCTTACACAGTTTGGCACCCGTGCAATTTATGCCAAATACATATCGGGAAGAAGTAAATTGAAGTATGAAGATACCGATTTTAAAACACTTTCACTGAATTTCCTCGTAACAACATTTGAAACATTAAGGCCTTACTTAATTAATTGCTCGGAAACTCTCGATGACCGGAGAAATGGGTGACTCGCAATTTTTGTTGCTTTCTTATTCTAAGTGAAGTCAACGAAGTCTTAAATTACTAACTTATTGCGAGATGCACATGCATGCCGAAATTTCGATTGATAGCGGCTTCCATGGAGTAATTTAAACGTGTGACAAATAATTATTTTGCTGTATTTCATAAATTCATACACACCATAATCATAGTTGTGTAGTTGTTTCGTATTTTCGGTTCACTCTATCCGCATAATACTTATGAAGATTTTTGTTGAACCATGAATTTTCAGCGATGACAATTTCAGCAGTTTTATTTGTAGCTGACATATGTTATGCTGAAGTTTACGCAATATTGTTGCAAGAGTGACTAAATGTAAAATCGTTACCTCATTTTAATTAAAACACCATCATTTCATGTTCTTATGAGTATTCCTTGAAAAACATGGGAGTTATCAGCAACTTTAAGGATGCTAGCAATGCAACTTTTCATAATTAGTCTTTCGATTAATAAGTTTTGTCATTTACATTTATTAGAATTATCTGCTACAATTTGAAATTCAAAGCATGAATTGTGCGTTGCAATTGACCTCTGCCAATTGATGAGAGTTCACGCACCTCCATGTAGAACATTTTTTACCTACTAGACATTTTCTTTTGATGTGAAATATGATTATTAACAATTACTGAACAATTAATTCTATTAAGCTTATGGATTTGACAAAAAAAATGATAATTGTAGATTGATAATTATTTTTACCTAGACTGTACTTTCGACAAATGACCTATAGGCCTATATTGTAGCACACATGCTTGTACAATTTACTTGTATACATATGCGATTTGGTTACATGATCATACTGGAAGATTTTCTTAGAGTGACGTTTGTCAGGGGGGGGGGGATTTTGTCTCTCGTCCTTCTTAACAGTCAACCAAATCAGCAACTCTGAAAAGATATCGCTTGCAAAGTTCTGGGAAAATTACTCCTTGTCGAAATCGTTGAATTCAGTTAATGACGCGTTACAAGTTTATCCCAATATTTTGGTGCCTTTAATGCATTCACAACCCGTATTGAGGTTGAGAATTTCATGCTGAATGAGCTGCCAAAACAGCGATGTGTTGCGTGAAGATGTGAAGAATGAAATCCTACAGATATTTAGGGTGTACGTGGGTCGTCGTCGTTGATATCAATATAATGCATTATGTTGCAGTGACAGACAAAAGCTTGGAAATTTGACTGAAGTTTTATTGACCCAAAGTCATAATTTTCTAAAAAGTTCATATGAGAAAGGTCAATGTCGGTTCTAAATTATAATGCACTATGTTGATTGTTGCAGAAAGTAATCCAAAAAATGGTTTCTGTCGCCCTTGTTCGACTTAGTCTTGTAGGCAAGAGTGTGTGTTTCAAGCGTGGCGTTGTTGCAATTTCTATTTTCAAACTTAAGTTTGTGCGCCTGCAAATAAATAATAAATGTTTGTTTTTTTGCAAACACAAATGTAAATAGAATATTATTTGTTCCCTATCTCGAAAAACCAAGCACTTGATTGATTGATCAATGCCATCCTAATGTGAATGAAAATATAAAAAACTGTGAAGTACTGTGTTTAGTTTCAATCTCAACGGTGTTTCAATTTTTCATATTTCGACACATGACCTACCTGTCTGCATCTGTCGAAGTAGAATGAGCAAACGCAGTGATTCCTCGATTCTTATGTCCCATTTCTAATCTTTCCTTCCGAGTTCTTCTAGTTGTTCTTCTAGTTCCAATCATGTACTATCACTCTTCAATTCTAGTGCGATAAAGCAAAAATGTAGTTCTGGCTGGCCCTCGCATGCGTGCAGTGTTTACCTATGTTCGCTATCACTCCGTTTTTTCAATGCGTAAATATTTATTGTTTATCTCTAATAACGTTCTTCAAAAAAATAAAAATTTCCTTGGGACCGCGGCAACTGTCCCTTGAAACGAGGAAGCAATCTGGTATCGGTAATCCCCTAAGATGAGAGATCTTTGGGGTAGGATTCATACAATTTATTGACAAGAATGATATAGAAAATCGGAAATGACAGATAATCTCAATAAAACAGTGACACTTCGAGCTACATTAATTGATTCGCACATTTCTCTGTCTTGCTTCATCAATACTTAACATCAGAATCTTTCATTGGTCGTCAATTATTCTGCATTTGGAGTTGTTCTCATTCTCAGATTTGTCATTTACGTCTCTGTTTTCTGTTGCTTTAATGATGCGGACATCAATCCATTTCGCTTGGAGACAGATTCATTATGGTTCCCATGGTTTTGTCATTAATTCTGAGATAAATGATAATCACCGGGTGTGTTTGCATTGGAATAAAAATTAATTGTAAAGATGAAAGCAAAGCCAACCCTGTATTTCATAAATCTTCTCTCTGCAATCACATACCAAATGCTATTTTCAAACTTTTGCACTGAAAAGGATGGTTCTAGTTTGATTGCTAGATTTGATAGCAAATTATCTCATATTACTGGTGCTGTGCAATTTTTTAGGAATTGCTTGTCATTTACAGCATGATTTAAAATGCATCAAAAATTGCATTGACCCTCAGTCTGTTTTCATAGCGCTATGATCTTCTGGTATGGCAGGCATCGTGATGGTCGCACATATGATTTTTGAAGTCCATATACTCGTACAATGTGCTTCAAATCGATGCTGCTTTGAACGATCACCACGTCTGTATCTATCTAGATCACATCATTGTTCGGTATGTTTCATGTGTGAGTTCTTCTTGCGTTATTTTAGATATCTTCATCAGCACACGCGATGCGAAGTAAAATATACTCGTATTTTTATACTATGTAAATAAATCTATACTTTAAGAAAAAAGTGAATTCTTACTAAATGCTTGCGTTAAGATGAAAAGATTTATCTTAAACAGGGCCCTTTCCATGCCAGCTATGCTATTCAAATAATTTCAATAGGCAATTTTTTTGTCAATATTTTTTCATGCGCACCGTGCTACATGTTTAGTGAAGGTAGTAGAATTAACTACAGACTTCAACAATTTGAGTGCTAAATTCCTCGGCAACCGTAGATGCTATGTTTCGTTTTAAAATGACTTGTTAATAAAGTTTGGAATGGTCTGACCTAATGTTTATCAATGCTGAATATCCTGTGGCCCAAACTTTCCTTAATCATGAATTCTTGGCCCAACTTTTTTGAATCAAAGTTGTTTCTGGAGGACATGCTTTAAAAATCAGACAATGAAAATATCAAATAAACTTGTTCTGTTTATAAATCGAATGATGTAAACATGCATTGATGAAGCATATACCTTCACCAGGAAAGTACTGACTGTATTTCGCAACCTTGAGGTGTCAGTTTTGTATACAATGCTTATGAAATACTCGAAGAACACTAAGACACCTACGAACAAAAAAGCTAAATATGTGAAATAATTTTCAACTTCTTTTGCCACAGCACACTTTCGAAATCTAATGTTAAAATCCATCGTATAGGTTAAAATTAAGATGCAGACCGAATATAAATCAAAAAGTGATGATGATCAGTTGCTGGAGATCATCGAGAAGGAGAGAAATAATCTTTCACCTCAAGAAACGCGAAGACTTTGATCGAAAAGTTATCTTTCGAGGAAGACCCCTGTGGATATACAAGGCTACATCCAATCACGATTAGAGAAGAATGACCTGAAAGAGAAATTTGAAATGAAACGAAGTTCAATATCACCATCAACATACAACAATATCCATGGTTTGTCACTTGACTGGAATTCCTATTTGAACGGAGCTTTTCAATGCTAAACAAACTCTTGACGAAAGACAGAAATTTCTTACCGGAAAATGTCTCTGCTTATACATACTCTTCTGCTTCAACAAATTCTCTTGAAATAAATGGAATGCTTAAGCTAATAGGGCCTACACAGTTATTGTTTTAAGAGATTTTGTAGATGTTTCTGGAAATATAATTTGTGGATGGTTCAGATATATATGTCTGGTGTTGTTAGAGAAACATTGTTTTCGGTCAAATATGAAAGGATGAAGTTCAAAAAGTTAAATTCTGAGGAATATTGGGTAAAAATTTTAATTTTTTAGGTGAAAAATTGGTTGCCCTACTCATTAGTCTTGCGATTCCTTGTTGAGAATTCTCTCGGCAATGTAGTCGAGTTCATTTTGAATCATCTAATGTGCTTACTGACAGTATAAAATAGTTTTAGTCACTTATATTTTAATCGCCTCGAGTTAGTTGTCCTTGAAATAAATGAAATGAAATGTTCATCGATGCATGAGCAAACGCATTCATTTCAGTCAGTTGATATCATTTTCTATTTTGAAGAACGAAAAAGATATTACATCGCCATCGTCACAGAAGAATGCGTCTGAGGATGATGATGAGAATATCCAATTTTGTTGAAAATTGTCGACAACATCTTGCAAATTCATTTGCTCTCCTGATTAAGATTTCAAAGGTTTATCCAAGAATGGCTGAGTACAGTGCATATACTCACTTCAAAGATGCACTCCTGGTTTTATTTCTTCATTTCTTAATTTGATGCTTTATTGATGATGCAAAATGTTACAGTGTCGTTTGCTCCTGTTTTATAAAGCTCTTTGATATCTGTGCAAGTGCACGTCTTGAAAGATTTTCCATCCAATCGATGATTTTATTGTCATGTCATAACTCCATGTAAATGCGCAAAATCTTGATGATGTTTCCTTAATTAGATTGATGAGTACGTAATATATCGAAATTCTTAGTGTAAAAGGACGAAAAAGTGGTTTACGACTGCAACTCTTTAAATCTTGAGCATGGAGAACTTCAGTGTATTGGTAGAGTGGAAATCATTCTTGTGTCGTCTTTCGCTGCATTTTGGTTTTTAGGAAATTTATATTGTGAAAAGACCATTGCTCTCATCACTGTAGTCCCATAATATGTTGCTTACGCTATATATTGTCCCTATAATCGTTTGTTAAGACAGTGGGGCCGTATGCATAAAAATGAGAAAATCTTTTTCTTGAATTATTTCTGAGATTTTCTCGCAAAAGTATGCTTAAAAACTTGGCGCTCAGGATGAGAAATTCTTATCAGAAGTAATTTTCTCAAGTGACTCTGAGATTTAGACGATGATATGCACAAAAACAGATTTTGAGATTTTCTTATTAGAAAATCTTATAACTTTGTGAGCTGCTATTTTATTGCTTACGCTAACCGACGATGTACATCAATCGATGTTGTTATGGAAACTTGACGGCACATCGCTTTGCAGCATAGTTCACTAACCGCTAGCAATCTCCTTTCGTCATGTTGAGGCTGAACGTTGTGTGCGCAAGAGGCGCATTACAATGAGCGCAGGTGTGTGGCCTCAGATGCTCAGTATAAAGCATTGCATCGCTTTGATCGAGAAAACTTTCCAGTGGTTGGCGTCACATCTATTTCCTTCGTCTGAAACAAGATGTGGGGTGGGGCGGTTTCATCCACACAGGAAGGTAGAAAATCACTCTAAGATATCTTGCAAATCCTGGATTTCAGAGTCACATCGCTGAACAGACTGGTTTTCCATCAGTGCAGTGTATCCAGAAACGATAAATGAAACAGTTCCACTGATTGCCACAATTGGGCAGATAGTTGGATACGGTTTTTTCCAACAACTGCTAATGAAAAGCAAACCGCGAAAGAAAAATTTGGTTTGCAAAAATGGGGTTTCCCTCTTGCATAGGGGCCATTGATTGTAGCCATGTGAAAATCGACATAGCCCAGTGGATCATTCGGAGACGAGTATGTCCAACAGAAAAGGATATCCATCTTTAAATGTTCAAGCTACATGCAATGAAAAATGGGTGTTCACAAGCATTGATGTCAGCTGGCCTAGGATCGGTTCATGAACAACAGGATCAACAAAAATTCTCAACTTTTTAGATAAGTACCGATGTCAATCACGCTTACGTCAGTCATCCGGCTGCAATCAATTATATGATTTATTATATATTAATTATATATAGTAATTATATAATTAATTGAGGCCTATGATGTCCAATCACAGAGATAAAAGGGCATTGTTCAAGGACTATGGCAATCGCCTTTTCTGATGTTGTTGATCCATTCTCCCACAATCGGCTGTAATCGGCGTTATTGCGTCATTAATTCTAAAGAAGAATCGAACATTTTCGCTGTCATTAAAATTTCTAGTCGTGCTTCCGGATTGGGCAACTTTAAGTAGAACGCATTCTGCTGCTCAGTCCACATGAAATCCGAAAAGTTAGCAGGGTTGATTAGAATAATTTTCTTTTTTAACAGACACTTACATGAAGAATCTTCTGGAAGATTCTATGAATTCTGGGAGATGAAGGATATGGTATAGCACCTTTCCTCATGGTTTCCGTACTCGAATCCGACAAGAAATGCACATGTGATTTTCATAAAAAGCCCACAAAGAAAATCGCATTGTACATTGAACAGCACTTTTGGACAATGGAAGCGACGTTTTCCTCCCGATTCTCAGATACGGTATTCGCCTGAAATTAGAGCGTGCTCCGTCATGTGTTGTGGCATGCGCTGTGCTTCATAATATTGCGAAATATCTTGGAATGATGACAACTTTGAGGAGTTTGAAATTTTCGATGAGGATATGGTCTTGCTTTTCAATAACAATGTGATTTTAATTTACAACGACTTGAGACGCAACCGTGACAAGTTCGACGTGATGAAATTGGCCAACAGACTAGTACAGCTGTCGACAGTTTGATAAAATGTGTAAAAATCATCTTGTGGCTTTGTCATCCCTGATTTTCTTTCAGCTCATCAACTTATGTCGTTTTCGTATTCGTAAGCCTACGTGTGAGATACTTAACATTTTCAAGAATTCGACAGTTGTACTACCTGCATGATGAATTGATAGTCACCTAAAGCACCTGCTGTTATAGCCAATCTCTAGTCCTAATGAAAAAACCATGCTTTTCATTTTTGTGTGGCGTGCCAGCATCTAATTTGAGAAATTCCACTGAAATACAATAGGCTACTGTAGTGTATATAGATATGACAGACGAAAATGCATCAAATTTACAGAAAAGGTCTTGCTATCTAGAGTACTTCTGCATAATATCCTGAATTTTTATACCTATTCGCAGAGGCCGCACCAGAGGGATTCCACAACTTAGGAAATGTAATTTGATGAATTTTAAAATTTTAGAAAGATGACATCTGATGATGCCCTAGAATCCGAGGAAGGTGAGAAATTGTCCTACATTGGTCTTTTTCCCTTCTTCTGTTCAAGACTTCATATTTACCATCTTCATGCAGCTTTTCTGATTTTTAAGACCTCCCTTAAATCTCAGATTATACTGAAAACAAAGCAAAGCAAGGCAGATTCAAATGCATCTTATTTGCCGTTACAAGTTTTGTGTAAGATGGGTTGCATGAAGAGCACTGAGGATGGTCTTTGGTGTTGCTAGCGTCAAGCAGGCGACAGCTTTTTCGAATAAATAGTCCTGGCTTCAGGCCTTACGTAAGACAGTTGACCCAGCAGAACCAGCCGATTGTAATTCGGAGTTTACTCAGATCTTCAGTTTCCTCCTACCCTCCGTTTCGCCATGGCAATCCTCCTTTGTTTTTTTTTTTCTTTCTCTCTTACCTTTTCTGGCCGCATTGAGGTCGCAGCTGAACTGCGAATTTCTGGCACACGATTTTCGAAGTCATCACAACCGTCGCGGCTGCTCAAATCCCCGGCAGATCGATCCCTGTATTCAGGAGAACGTGGGAATTTTTCCTCCGGCGATCAATATTTTCCATCAACTTGCGTTCCTCATTTAAGAGACACTTGGTCCTGTTGCCAGTTTGATCCTGTCAGTTTTCTCTGCTTGACTCGGGTTTCAAATATGGCAATCTTCTTCTTCACTTTTCTCCGCATCAAAGGCTCGACCCAACGATGCGACAAAGGCAGGCACATAGATCAGCCATGCAGCAGCCTTGCGGACTTTTGAATGGAAGTCAGCTCCACTCCAGCTGAACAGACACGGTTTCAAAAGATCATCCATTTTCACGGGACACAGCTGCAATCGTCACTCGTCATCAAGGGCAGACAGGATGAAGCAAGTATTCCTTAATATAGTGGCCGGGATGGGAAACTTGAAATTAGGGAAATATGGAAGAAGGTCACAACCCGCTTCGCACGCTAAAGGTGTGGATGGTAGCCCATTGATATTTGACATGCATAAGAACCTAAAATCGCCTTTTTTTTGTAATCATGTGCACTGTCTGCCTTAGAGAACAAGCACATTTGTTCGCATCACTACCATATAATAACAATACCACTAATAAAATCAACTAAAAATTCATAGCTAATATTTATTAGCATTAATTGACCTTCATCTCAAGAGGATAACGTGTCAAAATTTTGCAGGATTCAATATTCAAATTATAATAGCAATACATTCTTTATCCTTGCTATCGATAAAATGAAAACACTCAGAATCTAAAAGAAATCGCATAGTGATTGAAAAAGTGAATCCACACAACGGAATTGACAATTGATATGTCATACAAAATTTATCTATTATCATGTTGTCCACTGACTTTTCAAGAAACTCAGTTAAACAGTTAAAACCAAGTTTTACCGAGAAATTAAACCAAGTTAAGTTAAACTCGGTATACTGAGTTTTTCAAAAAACTCGTTAATAACACAGTAAAATAATTCGATAAAACTCAGTTAACTCAGTTACATAAAAATCCATGTAAAACTGTCAGTATATGCAAAGGCCGTCTGAAATTCGATTCTGAAAAAATTGCATTTATAATCGCTCCAGTCAATCAACTTTTTCATGAAAGTTTGGGGCGTATTCACAAGCAGATGTAGTCTAAGCATAAAAGCAAAATGATAAGATACGCAAAAGGAAGAAGAAAAGAGAAAAGTAAAGATGAAACTTAATAAAATGAAAGCATTATCTTGCAAGGTTTAAGAACGTAACAAAAAGCTGATCTAAATTCGCACAAAAATATATGACTAGAATACTGCTACTTATAAAAGTAACAAAGGATGTAGACTTTCTATGGAAGATGAGTCCTGTATGTTTAAACAAAAAAGATCTGTGATAAGCAGGCATAAGCCTGCTTACAGCTATATTACCTAAACTAAGCTGTATAGCTTAAAAGTGCGGTACCTGATTTTTGTCTATATTGAGATCTAAACTCAATACTAGTTGAATCTAAGTTACAGCATCTTCCAGTATAATCAAAAAATATCTTATAACAAACTAAAAGGGATCATTCAGTAATAATTGTTCAGCTTATCTCAACTTTGGTCACGCCAAGTTTTTTAACTTGAACCCGCCCAACCCTCAAGCACGAAGCCATGCTAGTAAGCTAGGATAGGACATCGCGGCTTTTAGCCAACTGAGCTATCCCATCCCACCCAGTATGAACAATAAACACAAGCTAACATAATCCTACGAATCACCAAAGTAAAAAAGGAGCTTTTAAAAAATAAATTAGACATAAATAATTCGACAAAACCATTTTCAAATCTTCAACCTGTTTTCCTACCATAACAGTTTTTCCTAAAATCCGTATTCTACATCCAAGGATTACATTTGCATCACTGCTATAACAGTTTAATCAGCAGAAAGCTCGGGTTTTTCTTTATATTTAAACTACGAAGCAAGCATAATATCATATAGAAAAACAATACAAAATAACACACAATTAGTATTACTATGAACTGTGACATAAATCATCAAATTACTCATCCATGATAGATGTGATCGAAGCAAGAGCACATTTATCCAACAAATAACCATCAAAAACAAAAAGCCCTATAGAATCAAATAAGGAAGTATCATAAGAAAGTTTTTATGTCGCAACATGACAGATTCCTCCAATAATTCCAAAACTTAAAAGCACCTCTTCGACTTCGAAAGATGCCACAGACGACAGACACATCCTCATATTCATTGCATTACTTTTGTTGAAGGCCCTATGTGCAAAAAAATATTTAATTCATGTCATAGAATTTTTTTAAAAAACATGATTTTATGCGGTAGGTAAATTGGTGTTGCGACAATGGCTTCACAAAATAAAGTTTAAGTAACCTAAATATTTATAACCAGCGAACTCATTTCGCCGTTGTTCGAATATAACCTTTTTGCAGTTTATTCTTGAATTGTTAGAATACTCGCGTTCATAATGAAGTCGTCGTTTCCTAAAACGTTTGAAGCACAAAAGAAGCATTCTTTGCTTTATCCCGCGTGAATCCGACATCTTTGAGATGACGTACTCTTACTTACCGTACAGATTCATCAAAAAATCTTTCGAAGGTTAATGAAGTTAGAAGAAATCTCACCAGAGACTGATGTCGCAGAAAACACATTAATAAAAATAAAAAAATTGCAATTCGGGAGCTGACACAGTTAGGCGTCGTCAAGCCTTCATATAACGCGAAGTATAAAATGTTACTAAGTAAAGGAAGGCATGTAAACGTATATCTAATCGACATTTCGTCTTATAATTCCTCAAGGAATTAAATCATTCAACCGTAAATTTGTTTGTAGTAACGGAGTATTGTTTATATTATTTTGCTATGTTCCTAACCCATTGATTTGGCCACTACCAACAAGGCCGTATTTCAATGTTCCATATTCACTTGGTCAAGTTTCTCACAGTTTCGCGATAACAACGCACATGGTTTTGAGGGAAAATATGCTTCTCCAAAAGATACACCTCAACTGTATAGCCGCGATGAGGGAAATTTCACAGTTTCCCATCCCGGCCACTACTATAAAGGAATCCATGGATGAAGAATTATACCGACGAGAAAGCTAATTGTACATTTTGTAGTCAATTCAATGCAGATATCAACTCTTCCACTTCAACAAAAAATAACTAAATGTGCACTCCTACTACGCGAGAAAAAGGGAAATTCTCATTCATTGGTAGCATTAAAACCGATAAGCATCACAGCATTTCACGCAGCTGCGTTGAAGCAACAATCAAGCGAAAGCACAGTGAGATGATCGTGTGAATAATAATATCTCATAAGTTAAGAAATCATTTATTCAGCAATTTCAGATATATCTTGTCACCATAGTCAATTTGACTTATCTCATAATTTTTCTTGATAAGAAATTCTCATTTTTATGCTAAACTGACGCCCAGTGAATCCAGAAAGAAGGGTCTTTTCAATAACCACAGCTGGAAGTTGACGGGGCCTAGGCTTGGGTCACAAAAAATTCATGTAAGCCCACCAGGGCGTGAACGACGTGTAATATTAATAGCCGGGAAGATCTTTTTGTCTGAAAATTAAAAATACTTACGAATTGATCATTTTAAATCTCTGAAACATTCATTTGATGGCTTATTCAGCAAGATTATTAAAGCAATAAAGATGAAATAATACCGGCAAAAATGTGTTCATAAAATATGATTTCTCTACTAAAATCCTGTGTCAGGATTTCCATGCCTTAATCTAGTAAGGGCATCTATTGAATGTCGCCAAAGTCCCTTCTCTATTACTATATATTTTATAAACCCCGATGCTTTCGCGGTCTGTTTTCAAGGGTGTAAATTGCCGCAAAGAACTCACAGCGATATGCAGGACGTAATAAGCTCGCAACAGAGCAGGTATGGCGTAAAACAATGAAAATGACGTCATAATGTAGTGTAAACAAAGACCAGAAGGAACAATCCAAGAAGAATTAGAGAGATAGTCTAACACAGAAAATAGTGAAGCGGTGAGCAAATATTGGACAAGGAAGAAAAAAGATAAAAAAGCTTGAGTATTCTTGAGACTCTCCTTGGAGATTATGTTTGTAACTTTTTTATTGCTTTTTCCTTGTCAATAAATTTTCAGTCCGGCCCTGATATATTGGAGTCGAGCGCGTGACCGTACCGAAAAAAGTGTTCGGTTTTCCAGCACCAGACTAAAACATAGCCTGTTCCCCCTAAAGCACAATAGGGACAGTTACGAACCTGTTTCAATCTATTTTACCGATACTATGTAACTAACCTCTCATCTCCCTAAATTCTATTGTCTCGCTCGATGATCATCATAATAGAATGCTTAATTATCTATAATTTGAGTAATTGATTTCTGTATTATCTAATCAGAATAATTAATCTATTTTCCGTTGTTATTTTTTTGGGCTTCTTGAAAAAGGGTTACAAATTATTGATTGCTCTTGTTTTATAATGCTCTTTGTTTATTGTAATGTGCAATATGATATATTGACGCACTTTTTTTTCTTGAACTTTGATAAAAACAACAAATCTTAATAAACAAGAAACAAATCCAAAGATCATTAATCCTTTCATTTGCTTTATCATGAATCATATGTCATAAATTACAAAAATCAAGCGGTCATTCATAATTGCTCGAGTAATGATTTTCATGGCCAAGCATCAAAGTTGAGCTTCCTAAAGATAGAAGAAATGAACAATGTATTTATCCTGCGGATTTTGCGGACTGAGTAGTGGGTGACATGACGCTTGTTCAGTGTGACGGTGTACCTGTTGAAGCAAGATGTGAGGTAGGAGACTCGGAAGAGGTGGTCAAACCCAAGGGCACAGTCCTTGAGGTGTTGGAGGGCCTACATAATTCGGATGATCTCCGCGCACCTGTAAAGTGAGACTTATAGGACTGTGCTTTTGGTTAAAAAACCACCAAGTTTTAAGCGATGTTCAATGATTGATTTTGCTTTAAAAAGGATTCTTGTTTTTTTATAAATTTTTGAAAAATGTTCCTTGTTTGTACTCCTGAAGCACATTTAGACACGGAGCCTTTCTTCAATGTGGCCCGAGTTCCATTTATCCACGCTTATTCTTTTGTGCTGAGTGTTACAAACTCATTCACCCCTATCAAGAATGCAGAGTTTACCTATCTTAAGAAGTCTTTGTGGTGGACCCGACCTAGATTTGAACCCAGTTCTCCTCGGAAAGCAGAGCGAGGACTCTACCACAAAGGCCACAGCGCCGGTGCAATTTATGAAATAGAATGTAAGATTTACTTTTGCAAACCAAAAAGCAATCACTTATCTTCCTCATCTCTATAAGTACCTTTGGTGTTTAGATTGCTGTGAGAAGTAAACAAAAGTCCAGAATAAACACAGCGCCCCCCCCCCCCTCCCCCCCCCTCCTCGGAACCGATAGAGGTCTGTCGTTGGTGTGCCGTACCAGGTTGTTCACAAACAGATTCGCATGACTCCCCCCACCCCCCTCTGCAACGACCGATGTAGTGAGACTCGAGTGAGTTAAGAGTCGGACCGCCCTGGTTGACTTAGGGCGAGTCCAGTCAGGGTTGACGTGGGCGCACCGTCTAGGTTTGACGTGGGCGCGACCGTCTAGGTGACGTGGGGCCGACCATCTAAGGCTGACGTTTGGGCGACCCGGTCAAGCTAGGTTATCGTGGATGGTGAAATGGCTGCCAGATTCGGTTATTCAGCGTTTTAAAATTCTCTGTCTGCAATCTGGTAGATGTTGATTTCCAGCTCAATCGGCGAGGAAAAAAGAAAAACTGTTTCTTTCTTTCTTCAAAATTTTGACATAGAATGTGGGACGTTTTGGTGATGTAGGGCCCATAACAGAAGCCTCGGATTGATAAAACGGAGATGTGGCCAGATCAGATATCGGAATCTACGTGAAAAAATTTAATTTTGGGTTAGAGATTGTTTAGGAAGGATGTTTCCAGCGGTATTAATCGGAGATTTATAAAAAAATTTTTTTTCCCGCTGACGCCTTTTTTCGCCGCTCGGCTCTCTTCTTTTCTCCTGGGGCTTCTCTTTGTGGCTGAGTTTTGTTGACGCCCCCCCAACGCCCCCCCCCCTCACACACCCCCCCCCCCCGCCCGCTCGCCCCCCCCCCCACCCCCCCCCCCCCCCCCCCCCCCCCCCCCCCCCCCCCCCCCCCCCCCCCCCACCCCCCCCCCCCCCCCCCCGCCCCCCCCCCCCCCCCCCCCCCCCCCCCCCCCCCCCCGCCACCCCCCCCCCCCCCCCCCCTCCCCCCCCCCCCCCCCCCCCCCCCCCCCCCCCCCCCCCCCCCCCCCCCCCCCCCCCCCCCCCCCCGCCCCCCCCCCCCCCCCCCCCCCCCCCCCCCCCCCCCCCCCCCCCCCCCCCCCCCCCCCCCCGCCCCCCCCCCCCCCCCCACCCCCCCCCCCCCCCCCACCCCCCCCCTCCCCCCCCCCCACCCGCCCCCCACTGCTGGACAGCTTTGCTTCGATTTTGGCTTCCAGTGGACGGATTTTGTCGTGCGATAAGCTCGTTTGGGAAAGCTAAGAGTTGAGAACAAAAAATTCACTGAAAGAATCGGCTTGTTCATATCTGTCTTCGTTTAGATGTGAGACGCCATTTAAGATTTTGGGACATTGGCGAAAAACGACAGAGTTAGAATTTTGGACGTTTTGGGCTGTAGCTTCAAAACGAAGATTCGGATTGGAAAACGGATTTCAGATTTGGAATCAGCGTGAAATTCTCTATCTGTATGGTGAGTTTCAAGTCAATCGGAGAGAAAAAATTTTCAACATTTTTCGAAAAAACGACAGAGTTAGAATTTTGGTCGTTTTGGTGTGTAGCGCCCAAACGAAGCATCGGATGAGAAAACGGAGGCCAGATTCGGAATCTACGTGAAATTTTGGGTTAGGAAGGATGTTTCAAGCGAAATCGGTCTTAAAATCGGAGATAAAAAATTTTTCTCTGACGTCCCCCCCCCTGTGAACAGCTCGCTTCGATTTTGGCTTCCAGTGGACGGATTTTGTCGTGCCATAGCCCGTTTGAAAGCTAAGAGTGAGACAAATTCAGTGAAAGAATCGGCTTGTTCCTATCTGTCTTCGTTCAAAAGTTAGAGCGGTTACAAGATTTT